>JACDJE010000143.1:1474892-1671573 GCA_016647715.1 Pavo muticus | reverse complement strand
TTTCCTTTTCCTTTTCCTTTTCCTTTTCCTTTTCCTTTTCCTTTTCCTTTTCCTTTTCCTTTTCCTTTTCCTTTTCCTCTTCCTCTTCCTTTTCCTTTTCCTTTTCTTGATAGGAACACGTGAATTTGCCCCTTTACTCCCCAGTTCTGTGTGGAAACCTCAGTGTATCTGTGCCTGCTCATCTGGGCTACGTATAGGAAAAGGCAAAACATTTCCTCAGTTGTTTCAGAGCCTGTAGGTTGGTTCAGCTTGGTACTGGCTATAATGCTAGGACAGGAGTCACATGCTATGGAGCAGTGGCACAGATTCTGGACAGAGGCAGAAAGCAGCTGATCTGATTTTCCTAGTAACTGAGCAAACCCTCTGCTTCTTACCTTGTCCCAAGTGAACAAGCAAGATGTTTTGATTCGACCTCTACTTTGATTTGACCTCAGGCCATGAGACTCGTGTATTTTAACATGCCTTCTTCTATTTTTCTTCTAAGTGGATCTTGAGGTTTCATTTCAGTGGCTGTGATCTGAGTCTACTCTAACGCTCGTCATGTCCTAGCAGGGGCTGAGGGGCTGGTAAGTGCTGTTTTAAAAGCTTTGCTGCCCATCTCGACCTTTGTCCTTCTTGCCCCGTGGAACAGCTGAATGCTGCTATGTGGATCAGCTTTTCAATAATAATAATATCTGCTCCTGCATTGATCTGCAAGAGATCAACGCAGTTAATTGCAATTAATGCTGAGAATTACAAGACTAAATACCCTAGCTACCAAAAAGAGAAAAGTATTTATCCCTAAGTATGGTTATTCCCACTACTTTGAAATATTAAGAGAAAAACAAAATTAAGGGACAGAATTAAATCAAAAAAGAGAAAAATTAAGTGGAAGACTTGCGGACTCTGGATTCCAGCATGATGTCTCTCTGAATGAATATTTCATACAGTTTCACAGTGTAAGCCTTTCTTCCCATTTTGTTGCTAAATCCAGTGACCACTTCAAAAGGAAGGAATTTGAAAAAACAAAAAAAAAAACAGAACACAGTGCCCAGAATGGGGAGAGTCCAATGTACATGCTCACCAGAGCATATGGAAATACTGCTAACTTGCTAATACTGCAGCAACGGTGTTACCTACTGTACTTGAAATCAAACCACTCAGTGTGCAAAAAGCCTTAGTTTGCTGCCTGCCTTCTCCCAAGTGCTTTCATAGTTACCTGTACCATCCTATCAGAAAAACCTCTGAGCAAATAGAGGAAGTCATAAACATAGAATTAATTCATCTCTAAATTAAAATAATCATGTAATCCTTCAACCTACCAAGTTACCTTTCATCTTGGTATTTTTTAAAATTTATCTTACTAGCTTCACCAAATGGCTGTAATAAAGTGTCACATTAAGGTATTCATATTCATTAGTGTTCAGGTCTTTGTACTTTTAATAGTGTTGGAAAGAATCTATAAAGAGTCTGTATTAGGCAGCTGTCCAATCTGGGTGTTTGATCTCCTCCTGACTTCAAGAGTCAGAAGAGAGAAAAAAAATACAACATCGAGAACAGTTCTTTTCAATGTCAGATGGGGAGTATATGATTTCTGAGGCTGCCAAGTGTTAATTGGTGTCTGTCCTGACCATGGTACAAATAAGACTCAGAGCCAATGTAGAGTCATGAGTCTCTGCTGCTGACAGAGTGAGCCAGGATACAAGTAGGCAAAAAGAAGTGCAATTATTACGAAAGTAACTCACAGAGGATCTTTTCAGAGCTTACTTCCTTGTACTAGGAAGCAGGCAAGGCTCCTGAGGCATCTTTGGTTGTTGTTTTTNTTTTTTTTTTTTTTTTTGGAAGCTACTCACCCACCAGCTGCAGCGCTCAGCACACCTGCCAAGAGGCAGGTTTGAGTTGGGAGGTAAGCAGATCTAGGGAGAGCAGCACTGTTTTCATGTACATATAAACTGACTGAGTGTCAAACACAAAAGAGAGCAAAGTGGAGTGAGACAGTGTGATTTGTGAATGACAAGTATGCAAACTGTTATTACTGAAATTAAAAGCAACACTCTCTTGTGATGCTATGTTATTCCCCAGGGTGTAGCCCTCTCACTTTGTGCCACAGACCTGTGCTCTACCAGGCAAGTAGGCAGAGGTGAAGCGAGATGCCCATGGGCATTCTGAGATCCACAAGATGTCCATCTTCAGGGTCAGGCTAAACCAAGCCCTTGTGACTTTGTTTTTCAATGTCTTCTCTGCAGAAGACATTTCTGGAGGAGATATTGCTTTTCCTAGATATTGAGAGTATGTATTTGCTGGATATAGTCACATAGATTCTTTAACAGATATCTCCAGTACCTGAACGGGGCCTACAGGAAAGCTGTATTTTATAAGGGCAGTAGCAGCAGGATGAGGGGAAATGGTTTTAAAATGGAAGAGATTAGATTTAGACTAGATATTAGGAAGAAATTCTTTACCATGAGGGTGGTGAGACACTGGGACAGGTTGCCAGTGTCATGCCACTGCCACAACAGTGAGGTCATGGATGCCCCTTTCCTGGAAGCATTCAAGGTCAGGCTGGATGAGGCTTTGAGCAACTTGGTCTAGTGGGAGGTGTCCCTGCCTATTGCAGGGAGGCTGGAACTAGATGATCCTAAAGGTCCCTTCCAACCCAAACCATTTTATGATTCTATGATCTAGATCTGTGTATTCAATTAAACCAGACATATCCCTCCAACTATGACTCATAAATGCATGGATAGCTGTGCATAGGTATAGAACAAGCCTGAGCATAAGTTTTCCTTCATCATAACAGCAAACATTTAATCTGCCACAATACTAACATGAAGGGTGTTTAAGTGTTCCCTTCTGGAGATGCCAGCTATGGAAAATAACAATGCTCACCCAGCTTTCATAAACATCAGCCCTCCAGAACAAAGCCAGAATGAAATTCTTATCTCTATTTCCAGTTTCTCAGCTCAGGTAACTTTTCTTGTTAGATGCCTGTAAGCAGAGGAGTGAGCACAGCGGATGAGCTCACAGTCCCTGCAGGTGCTCAGAAGGCACCTCCCAGCCTGCCATAAGACCCAAGTGTCCCCATGAGCAGCCGAGGACGTACAACCCAATGTGGCTGTAATTCAGAGCAGTGTACCTTGTAGTGTCTGTGCTGCCATCCTGCTCCCTGGTGAGAGACAGATGTGTTGACTCTAATTATTCACTGATTGGTATCGGGAGATACATTAACATAATTGGCACATTTGTTCTAATTAACAGAGGGAACCTGCCACATGCCACTCGACATAAGAAGCGAGACCATCAGTGAGTGCAGGAAGCCTGCAGCCACTGGGATGGCGGTACCTGGGGGCTAAGGGCAGCCCTGTCCCGCTGCAGGATGCTTCAGCAGCCTGAAATAATACAGCTTAGGCAGATCCAACAGCATGCAAAGACTGGCCAGGCTCCTGTGCAGGCTAAATGAGCACAGAGGATGTAAATCACACAAGTGATTACATATGCTGGATAACCTATTACAGAAGCTAATTGCTGACACAAATTTAGCCATGCCAAGTTACTAACATTATCAGATACTTAAATCTCTTGGCACACTTTTGTATGTGTGACTGTTTTAGAAGCTGGCAGAGCAGAAGCACAGCTGCTCTAAGAGAAATAAAGAATGCAAAAGAGATGTGGTCTCCTCTGGTTGTTCCTTACACCTCTAGCAATCTCAAGAAAATCCAGCGGGTGCAAGCCCTAGATCCTTCACTACCCTGCAACAGCCTGCCCCAGGCCCATCTTCAGAGCACGGAGCACCTGCCAACACCAGCAATACATCTTCTGCCCCTCTAGGCATAGGTAAAATCTCCAGGCACAGTCCGACAGAACAAACAAGCTGCGAGCAGCTGGGAGTAGTGAGAGAGTTACCTCAATAAAAGATGAGTGAGGATCCCAGAACACAAGATGATCGTGAACCTACCTTCCCCATAGCTTGCAAAACAGCAGGATCACATTCAATCTCATCTCCCAGCCACAACAGTGTTCCAGGTTATGTTCTGTATATGTTGCAGGACCAATAAAACATTTGTGAAGCTAACCACCGATTTGGACACAATGGAAGGTGCCCAAGTGAGACAGAGGAAACTAGCAGTTTTCATACAGGCTATTGAGACAACAGCTATTTCAAGTATATTGAGATCTGAGTGCCTCTTTGAAGAATGTTACTTGATTTTTGGACTTGCTCTCAGATGTATGTTTTCATCCCAGCAACAAGAGGATGCTGCTGTCCTTCTCATGCTAGTTTAAAGTTTAAGGTTAATTTTTTTTTTTTCCAAAGAGGCTGAGATTATAGCCATGAGAGACTGCAGAACACATATTGAGAATGAGACAGCAAATGCAAACTGCAGTGACATTTTGTTCAGTTGTTCTTTGCTTCTGCTGCCAATAAGGGGAATTTGTGTTCCTGCTGTGGAAATGCTTCCTTAATTGCACATATATCTAGCTTGCTGCTTGAACACTAAAATCTATACAGTGTGTATGTACAGCTGCTGGATGTCTCTGGCCCTATTACAGCTTTGCTTTGTGCACAATGGGGAAGCAAAGCCTCAACAAGGAAACTTCCGAGGCCGTAGTGGGCTGCATGGTTCAAGTAACTGCAGATGGAAAACCTTCTTTCACAGAGCTGCAAATTCAAATAAAGATCATGGCATCATTAACTGGAAATGATGGTGCTGGCTGCCCTGTGGCCCCCAGGAGACTCTGTGCTCCCTTTCCTGCTGCAAAGAGGGTTTTGGGACAGAGGACTCACAGCTCATACGTGTTGACTGGTATTTCTGACACCACATGCACAGCCTGGGTCCACAATTCCCAAAGTTTGGAAACAGCTTTAAACAGGTCACTTATGTGATGTCTGTGGTTCTTTGAATACACCAGCGATGGGCAGATGGACAGATAGCTGGAATTATAGGCTTTTCTGGATCATTAAATTCAACAAGGGAAAAGGATGTTGGGGATGAGGGCACTCCTTGAGGACAGCTCTCTTTCTGTCCTCTCTGAAGTTTCCATATGGACAACAGCTCCAATTGATTTTAAAGGTATTGAGTGTTCTGTCCAAGTTGCACACGTTAGTGATAGAAGACCATCAGCTCTAGAAGCACCTGGAAATTCCTGAGCAAAACCCAGCAAAACTTGATCAAATGACTCCTGAGTGATGGCAAAGCAAATTTTGAAAACAGCTCTATTAAAATGTGGAGTCATTATCACTCTTCATGCTTAATGTGAATGCTAAGTTTGAAGAAGATACTGCCACAAGAACTGACCTAGGCAAATGTTATTGCTGGGTGACTGTGAATGCTGAGGAGAACTCAAGTTCCGCAAACCCCTGTCAGAGGTAACACTTGCACATCTGGCACTATGAAGTCTGTTTGCTGTAAGGAGCTAAAATCTGTTGGTGTCAAAGTAGGACTTGTACGCCTTGTAGATGTGCATAATAGTCTCTCCAGGATGTGGAGCTACCTTCTCTAAGGGGAGAATTCAGAATTTTTGGTGAGGCTCATCCGCCTCTCAAAAAATGTTGCTAAAAACTGTCCCCTACACTGTTTATCTTCCAAATATATATCTAAGGTAAACATAAACAAGCAAATATACAACCTGATAGTCAGAGTATTTCCTAGGGAAGCACAAGACTAACATGAAAGTCTATTCTCAAGGAAGAGGCTGTAAGTTAACTCTTGCTTCTAAGAAGAGTGCTACCCACCAATAGATTGGGGTGAAGAAGGAGCAGAAATGTACAGGACCACACAGTGAAAATTATGGGGAGCTTTATCCTGTACATTTGAAGGACAGCCCTGCATTGTAGACCTTATTCAATGGCTCTCCAGGGCAAAATGAATGGGCAGTCCTTGGAGCAGCAGTGAGAAAGTAGAGTTCCTTTGCACCAAAAAGCTTTTTCATCTCCCTGCTCCTCCCTGCTTCACAACAGACAAGGTGAGAACTGGGTGTCAGGCTGCTGTATCATTAACACCGACACATGGACATGAACCTCTTGCCCACCCTTGAAGCTCTGGGTAAATAAATCTGCTATGTGATGCAAGGCACTGCAAAGGATAGTGCCATTTCCCAGCTGATCAGTATTTGTGCCCACAAACTGCTTCTCTCTCTTCTCTTAAAGTTCACTTTCTGGCTGGGAATATAAAGCACTGTCTCCATAATGCCCACCTCCATGGAAATGCATACACATGAACTTCAAATTAAGGGATAACTGCAGCAAAGCATGAGCAGTTCTCATGAAACAAAACAAACAGCAGTTGTATTAATAATCAATTAGATAGAGCAGCTACCTGATGCTGCCTACTTGGAGAAATCCCTAGCTTCCAGCTGCTTCTGCCTGTGCAACAGGAGTGGAATGAATTATGTGCCACAGTCATCACGACTTGGTAAAAGACCTTGTTCTGCCTTTTTACAGAGGGACATTTTGCCCCTTGCCCTAATTCCTAATTGAAGACATGAATACCACGTCATGTTTTAAACTCAGCTGAGTCACTAAACTGTACGCTGCACCCTGGTCTCCAGTTAAACTCCTCTGTGAAACACTTCAATTATAATTAAAGAAGCAATAATCCCCCTGTTGAAGGTGCAGCAAATCACACATTTCTATGCAAAAGTTCATCTAGCAGCTTATGGCATATTAACCAATCTTACATCTCATCGATGCTTTGATCTATATCCTATTTCAGTGACCTAATTTGATGTGACTCTGTCTCGGACTATATTTTATCATGTGCAATATGATGCTGGCATTTTTCAAAAGAACATATTAAATGACCTAGGGAATTAATTGCTAATAGTTCTGCCATTAGTGTTGGAGCACAGCAGAATGGGATCCTTCTTGGCTTCTCAGATTAAGCTTGAAAAAATGCATGCACA
Source organism: Pavo muticus (assembly GCA_016647715.1). NCBI lineage: Eukaryota > Metazoa > Chordata > Aves > Galliformes > Phasianidae > Pavo > Pavo muticus. The sequence goes on along the minus strand of JACDJE010000143.1, from coordinate 1,664,694 downwards.
AAACAGTGAAGCAGAAATGGTTATTTGGGATGAGACCAGGATGCTGGAGCTGCCTGAAGTCCAGCAGTGCTGAGCAGCAGCAGCTTCTGATGATAAGCAGGCCAGACTGTTTATCTCACTGTCCTGTCCCATTCCTTCCCACCAAGGCAAAGCACAGGTCAAGAAATCATAGAGGTAGGGCAGGTTTTTTTTTCCTTTTCCTTTTCCTTTTCCTTTTCCTTTTCCTTTTCCTTTTCCTTTTCCTTTTCCTTTTCCTTTTCCTTTTCCTTTTCCTTTTCCTCTTCCTCTTCCTTTTCCTTTTCCTTTTCTTGATAGGAACACGTGAATTTGCCCCTTTACTCCCCAGTTCTGTGTGGAAACCTCAGTGTATCTGTGCCTGCTCATCTGGGCTACGTATAGGAAAAGGCAAAACATTTCCTCAGTTGTTTCAGAGCCTGTAGGTTGGTTCAGCTTGGTACTGGCTATAATGCTAGGACAGGAGTCACATGCTATGGAGCAGTGGCACAGATTCTGGACAGAGGCAGAAAGCAGCTGATCTGATTTTCCTAGTAACTGAGCAAACCCTCTGCTTCTTACCTTGTCCCAAGTGAACAAGCAAGATGTTTTGATTCGACCTCTACTTTGATTTGACCTCAGGCCATGAGACTCGTGTATTTTAACATGCCTTCTTCTATTTTTCTTCTAAGTGGATCTTGAGGTTTCATTTCAGTGGCTGTGATCTGAGTCTACTCTAACGCTCGTCATGTCCTAGCAGGGGCTGAGGGGCTGGTAAGTGCTGTTTTAAAAGCTTTGCTGCCCATCTCGACCTTTGTCCTTCTTGCCCCGTGGAACAGCTGAATGCTGCTATGTGGATCAGCTTTTCAATAATAATAATATCTGCTCCTGCATTGATCTGCAAGAGATCAACGCAGTTAATTGCAATTAATGCTGAGAATTACAAGACTAAATACCCTAGCTACCAAAAAGAGAAAAGTATTTATCCCTAAGTATGGTTATTCCCACTACTTTGAAATATTAAGAGAAAAACAAAATTAAGGGACAGAATTAAATCAAAAAAGAGAAAAATTAAGTGGAAGACTTGCGGACTCTGGATTCCAGCATGATGTCTCTCTGAATGAATATTTCATACAGTTTCACAGTGTAAGCCTTTCTTCCCATTTTGTTGCTAAATCCAGTGACCACTTCAAAAGGAAGGAATTTGAAAAAACAAAAAAAAAAACAGAACACAGTGCCCAGAATGGGGAGAGTCCAATGTACATGCTCACCAGAGCATATGGAAATACTGCTAACTTGCTAATACTGCAGCAACGGTGTTACCTACTGTACTTGAAATCAAACCACTCAGTGTGCAAAAAGCCTTAGTTTGCTGCCTGCCTTCTCCCAAGTGCTTTCATAGTTACCTGTACCATCCTATCAGAAAAACCTCTGAGCAAATAGAGGAAGTCATAAACATAGAATTAATTCATCTCTAAATTAAAATAATCATGTAATCCTTCAACCTACCAAGTTACCTTTCATCTTGGTATTTTTTAAAATTTATCTTACTAGCTTCACCAAATGGCTGTAATAAAGTGTCACATTAAGGTATTCATATTCATTAGTGTTCAGGTCTTTGTACTTTTAATAGTGTTGGAAAGAATCTATAAAGAGTCTGTATTAGGCAGCTGTCCAATCTGGGTGTTTGATCTCCTCCTGACTTCAAGAGTCAGAAGAGAGAAAAAAAATACAACATCGAGAACAGTTCTTTTCAATGTCAGATGGGGAGTATATGATTTCTGAGGCTGCCAAGTGTTAATTGGTGTCTGTCCTGACCATGGTACAAATAAGACTCAGAGCCAATGTAGAGTCATGAGTCTCTGCTGCTGACAGAGTGAGCCAGGATACAAGTAGGCAAAAAGAAGTGCAATTATTACGAAAGTAACTCACAGAGGATCTTTTCAGAGCTTACTTCCTTGTACTAGGAAGCAGGCAAGGCTCCTGAGGCATCTTTGGTTGTTGTTTTTTTTTTTTTTTTTGCCTTTACAGCAGCTCAGTGGAAGGAGGACAGGTATAATTTGACTTAAGAATAGCAATTACAAGTGCTAATGGCTGATGCAGACTATTTATAAGAGCAGAGAGAGCTCACCTTCCACATGTCATGTTAAATCATGTTGTTCCAGGTCTGGCCACCTGACTGGGGCTTTACAGACCTTTCCATGGGAATAGCTGGGCTGATTGCCGAAATTTCAAAGGTGCTTGTAACATCATGCTCAAATAAACTACTCATCACGACCAATCTCAGTTTCAATTAATGAAGTTCTCTGATAGTAACCGCACCTCCAGAACAACCTATCCTATTCCAAATACTCATCAAGGCATGAGAGCATATTGATTTGATGTAAAGATGCATCAGAAATGGAAAAAAAAAATTAAAAAGTTGCTAAAATGTTCTTGCGGAAAGCCAACTGACTAATATTATAGCCATCAACAAGCTGGCTCAGCAGACCTAAATGCTCTGTACAGTTTTGGGCATTGTAAAGGAGAAAGAAAATAGCCTAAGGAAAAAGGAAACAGGAGAAATCTTCTATGCTAATTGTTCCCTCAGATGTTTGTGGACACTTTTCTACAAAAAATAATTAAACCTGATTAAACCTTGCATAAGATTGGGAGGTAACATTTTAAGCTTGGTCTCCTGAGAAATCAGTCATCAGTGCTGAGGGGCGACCACTTTGCTACTTAGCCATGACAGTCTAACTTATCTTAATGCAAATTGGCAAGAGTTCCCTCTCTGCATGGCAGAGGGAGACTGAAGAGAATTCAGATTGGGAAATTACCATCATTAACAATATGAATTTTTCACTGAACATCAACAGCAGACTTAGGACTTCGGAGCCACCCTATGGTTCAGGGACCCCCATGCCATGTGCAATGAGTCTGGAGCCATTTTTGGCTGAAGCCACAGCTGCATGTAGGCAAAGATACCTGCTGCGGCTCGTGGGCACAGATTTTGGTGAAGAGAACGTTCCCTCCTGCCAAGTGGGTAGAAGTCTACCCACTCTCTACTACTTAAATGTCAGCAAAAAAAAAACAACAAACCATAAAAACAGATAAGCTCACGAAGATTAATTCTTATGCAAATGCATCCCCTACTTGCTCCCACTACATGCTGCTTCACCTGAAACCACAGTACATCCTTGTGCACCCAGCTAGCTACCCTGATGCATACTCAAGTGTGTGCACAAATGTGTGATGGAAATGAAACCTCGCAAACTAAAAATTAAAATGTCTTGGTGTGCTGGGAAGGTGCTTCTCTCAAAAACTGAAATGGCATTTTCTTTAAAAGGGAAGGGAAGGAAAATAGGCTGGTATCAGTATGCCCCACCACTTATATGTTGTTTGGACGTCAGACATAACTAGGATTTTTGAAAGGGAAAAAAAACCTGAAACCACACCACCTGTAGCTCTGCCCAGCAAGACATCGTAATTGCCTCCAAAGTCATTAATCAGCTCCCGATCAATCTTATCTACCAGCAGCAGGCAGCCAGCATTCCACTGCCACCCATTCATCATGCTAAGCCCTTATTCCCTGCTCCATTAGCCACAGATCAGGCCTCAGTTAGGACATCCAAGTACCAGCTGCTGGGGCAAAACACCACTGCTGCTCACCTCAGCTACCGGAATGCCTTCAGGAGGACGGCACTGGAGCAGGACCTCTTGCTCCAGGGACACTTCTTTCCCCAGGGGCTCCTGCTCAAAAGTCTTCCTGAGATCTGGGGAGAGAGAAGAATTAATAGTATTAATAAATTAATAGTATTAATAACTGCTCGCTTATTTCATGTTTCATTGCTGTACCACCAAATAAGAGAAAAGTCTTTTTAAACAGAGAAAATAGAATATGTGCTCCCTGGGAAGTGGAGCACTTAAAAAAGACTGAGGCATGTTTTCACATCATTCAAGCATGAAGTGGTCAAAGGTTTCATAGCAAATTTATTATTTATATTGTGGTAGTACACGTGAACCCAGCCAGGAACCAAGGCCTCACTGTGAAAGGTCACGCCCAGACATGGAACTCAAGGAGAAAGAAATTCCTTCTCTGGATAATTTATGTTTGCTAAGAGATGCTGGGAAATACTAAAGAAAGTTAAAAGAAATTATATAAGCCTGTAAAACTAAAACACATAAGCTGAGTTTACTAAACTCCTGGTTTAAAGTGTTTGTGCTGCCATTTTTAAACATAAATTTTACAAGTTTAGCTCATCTGTCTTTACTATCTCACTATTCCTGTAGTACCAGATAATAACAGTCGTGACGTGGAGTCAAACCACACTTGGATCTGTGCACAGCACTACAGAAACCACAAAGACAGAGGGGCATCAAATGCGTTTCCTAACCATGGAACTGTTCATTGTACTGGGCAGCTGCACACTTTGGCTTTTCTACGCTTCTGTAACATCCTTGCACCTGGTGTTAAAAAGGACTTGAGAATTTCCCTTCTTACTACCATGTCTGTATTTCCATCATGCACTGGCATCCTCTGTGTTGTTTCAGGGATGATGGGGTTTTGGAGAAGTGAGCCTTCAGCCCCAGTGGCAGCTGGGAACATTTCTCCCTTCTGTTGGCTCCTGCTGCAGGTAGACACAGGGCCATGCTGGAAGCCACGTCAGAGAGCTGATCTATCTTTGAAAAACACCTTTCAAAAAAAAGGGATTTTTAAAGTTTTGTTCTGAAGTCAGACAAGTTCCCTATGCCAGTTCATGGCAAGGTTGTGCAAATAGTTGTGTCATGCTAGAAATAAACCGTATGGGAACAATTTAAAAGCCAAATATTTTGAAGCTATAACCTGCAGCTGTTCTGGAAAACATATCACTGAAGTGAACCACCTTACAAGTAGACCATCCAAAGAGCTATTTTTCATCTAAAATTGGTAATTTTGTCAGACAACATGTCAACCTTCACATGGTTGTGTGTGTTGGCATCCTTATTACACTGGAGTTACTCCAGCCCAGCAAGGCTACCTCATGTGAGAGTGACCAAAGCAAGACAACCAGCAAGAGCAGTTCTGTCCATGTGATGCCTGTGGAGCTCCCACTGTGTTGCCAGCCCCAGCAACACCAACTCCAGCCCACCCTTTGACAGGCTACCCAGGGGGCATACTGGCTGTACAGCTCAATTTGAGTAAATTTTTTGGGGGGTGAAAAGAGAGAGGGGGTCTGATAAATGTTTATAAATATCTGAAGGGAGATGGGAGGCAAACAGATGAGGCCAGGCTCTTCTTGGTGGTGTATAGTGATAGGGCTAGGAGTAAAGGCCTAAAACCTGAACACAGAAAGTTCCGTACTAACATATGGAAGAACTTCTTTACAATAAGGGTGATGGAGAACTGGAACAGGTTGCCCAGAAAGGTTGTGGAGTCTCCTACTATGGAGATATTCAAGACCTGTCTGGATGCCTACCTGTGCGACCTGTTGTAGGGAACCTGCTTTGACAGGGGAGTTGGACTTGATGATCAGTTGAGGTCCCTTCCAACCCCTGCAATTCTGTGATTCTGTGAAACCAAAGTCCCAAGTCCCCTCTCTGTAGATGGGAGCCATTCCAAGCATAAACTCTTGACATTTAGCTTGCTGTACTTCTGCAAGTTAAGCGCACAGATAAGCAACTCTTTCAGGAGCTGGTGGGTTTCTTGGAATACATCACCCTTCCTTTAGCTCAGGCTCCTCATACATTCCAAAGGCTTAATGGGTGTCCTGGGCACACAAAATGTTGTGTTAAATGCAGTTTGCTTTAGATGAGATGATCTTGGGCTATTATGCAAGTAGCACCTTTACGATCGTATCACTGTTAATTCCATGGATATCTCCAAAGGAATTCTCTCTTCTCCAAAGTGGAAGAAAGAAGTACCTTAGTGCACTTAATGTACATGTGCATGTATGCATATGTACATGGTAGGAAAATTATAACAGATGTGCTCAAATATCACAGCTGAGGATAAATAAGAAAGTTACAGTAAGGTAAGGCTGGTAAGAAAAGCATAAAATACTAATAAATTGGGCATTGATAATAGCATTCAGGTGTTCCAATATAGAGGGAAGAATAAAGTAGAGCCAGATTAGACAGACAAGAATCTGAGGCTTTTCCTTGGCACGCTGATTTATTGTCATCCCTGCCTTCTTGGAACATTTGTAGAGCTCAGAAGTTCTCAGCAGCCTCATGCATGCACAGCAATCACCTCACTCACAAAACACTCCCCTTTAAAAATCCTCAGTTTTAGTGCATACAAAAGTAAACAGCATTAAGTCTAGAAATGTGTAATAACAGTAAAAAAAACTCCACCCACTTTATCCACTTTATTATCAACAGCTGGAAGTGCTGGGTGCACAGGGCTTGTTTTCCCTGTGAAGCTCTCCAGCGTGGATATGGGAGGTGCAGTGAATCCCATGGGAAGGGCCCCTCCCAGCTCCTCTCCCACCCCGCTTATCGGTGCCACTGGATTGCAGTGGGTCAATGAGTCACAAACTAAAAATACACTAAGTAGGTGCCTTGACATAATAGGCAGTAATGTTCTCAAAGGAGCCATTAGATGCTGTTGAGTAAATGATACTCATTTGAAAAAAAAAATAAAATACAAAAAAAAAGTACATATTTGTGTATTTACATGACTGGAAGCTTTTATACCCTATTCTTTTGGTTCCCTCCCACATGTTTACAGCTTAACCCATGCAGAACTACCTACCACCTCTTGCTGCAGCTGCAACACCTAGAAACAGCTACAGGCAGCAGTTGTGCAGGGCAGCTTCTACCTTACCAGGCATATGTTTCACTGATTGCAAAAGACAATCATGGTAATAAGGTGAGCTCTAAATTACGAAGAAGCGGAAGGCTTAGGAGAACAATTTCCTCACCTGCTGTGCTATCGTGAAACACTCCACTGGGTTAGCACTGCATTTTGCACTGACTCCTATTTTTCATGGCCCTTGCAGTATGATTTTTTTTGTAGATAACAAAGATTTCCTTCTAATTCTTCAATCTGCAGCTTCCTTTTCCATTTAACGGTTACAGTCTTCATGACAACTTCACACTGCTAACCAGAAGTGGGTGAGTGCGCTAATGTACCGAGGGACTCTGGATCATTTCCAAACAAAGCTTTCTCAAAGACATTTGCTGTTTTTCTGAAGTGTCATATATGTTACAATTGCTTGCAAGCAGAAGGAATACATTTTCTCACAGAATGGTAAAAGACAAATGAATACAACCAATTTTTTAAAACAAGTTTTCAAAATCTTCAGAAAATATGCCTGAAAAAAACCAAAACAATAAAACACTTGATCTATTCTAAGTCAGGACCTCTTTGTGAAGAGGCAGTGTGAATTATTAAAGCTTTAGGTCGGCAGCAGCCCTGTAAACGTGATGCTGAGAGAGCCTTCTCTACCCTCACTCTCAATAAGGAGAGACACATAAGGAAGGCAGCTGCACTTTCTCTCCATTATTATTTTAGTAATGTTGAATAATCCCTGATTGAGTTAGCAATACTCTCCCCATTATACAGGTAGTACTGCTGCCACAATTCATCTCTTCAGAGCAGATCAAGCCCTGCTGGGAAGTGATGCTGAAAGGTCCCCCTCATTCTGCCAATGGCTCCTTCATGTGTGCCACTCTGCCACCAGGCTTAGGGGTCAACACACCACCAGCAGGCATTTCCCCTGCCTCTCACACCCCTTCAAGGATGTCTTCATAAAAAGAAACCACGGAGGAGAATTAAGATTCTGGCCCACCACCTTGAGCCAAGCTATTTTCTTTACTAATATAGAGTCTTAGTAAATTCAGAGGGGGCTCTTGTGGCATATATTGCAGCACATTTACAGCATACTTAAGATGAGACTTTGCTCCAAGACTCCTGAAATACTTCTGCACAAGCCTATCTGTTAAGGACAGATGGCTGCATTCAGAACTGCATTGAAATGAGAGAATTTCCACAAGCATAAAACTGAAATAGTGTAATGGGAAATCAAAACTCAGTGTATACCATATTGTTAGCTTTATTCCTGAATTTCTATGCTTTCTGGGGAGATGAGCATTAGAGCTTAATTTTGATGCACTGTTAAATTCCCTTTAAGTTCAATGCATTTTTAGCTTGGAGAACGCTCAAAAGTAGCATTTTCACCTGTTGAAGGTAATAGTTTCTATATAAACTCACAGTATTTCCTCACTTCCTTTAGTAGCTGTCATCTTCTAAGAAAGAGCAAAGAATGGTCCTAGTCTTCTTTTTAATCAAATCTATTTTATCTCCTTACCGTTGCTCTGTTTTTTGCTGTGACAGGTGGGTGGGTAAAATTTAAGGATATCTTTTATCATTTCTGAGAAACGTGAGAAGAGGCAGACCAGATGCCTTAAAGGCGGTGCTAATGTAAGGGTAACTAATGAATGAGAATGAAAAACGGACACTTGTCAGCCAGGAATTAGATGTAAACCATAAATGAACTGAACAATGTAGCATCACTGTCAGGGAAAGATGGATTTCTGCCCTTGGTAGACCTTAAAAACACTTTATCCTGTGCTCCTTATAGTAACTCCAACTTCAGCTTTCCTTCTATGTAAATATTTCAAAATTAAATGGAAAAAAAAAAAAAAAAGCAAGCTTTAAGAAAGCAAATTGAAAAGCCACATTATTTTTTATCCAACTTCCATATTAGCTATGGCCACTGAGGGAAGTATATTTGATGTATGCCTTCAGAGAAATAAGTTCTTAAGAATGTGAAAAAACATTCACGAGGAGTACATATGTATGGCAGTTTGCTTTATATAGGTAGCACATGCAGACATACATATAAAACCAAATACATCTTATGCAAATAATGCAATTAAAACACTAGAAAAGAGAGAATATGGCATGAAACTTTTAAACCATTATTAGTATACTAATAGTTAGGCAAGCTCTCTTAATCAAGTCTACCTCCTATTGATGAGAATATTCTCAAGTGGCCAGATTTGATGCTGTTTTAATTTTAGTTAGCTTAATATGAAATAATTCATCAGAAAAATAACTGTGGAAAAAGAGTGGGAAAATGTCGATGATGTTCTAAGAAATGAAAGAGGATCCACATGCGTATGAAGACACATCTCACTGCATTTATTTCCCAAACTTAGATAACTGATCCTGAGTTGGAGCAACCTGAGTAATACTGTAAAACTGGCCTGATCATCTTTCATCACTTTCCACTGCACTGGTGGAATTGAGAAACATCTTTTTCTTTGCAAAAAAAAGGTGTTAGAGACTAAGCTGAAATTCCAAATATAAGAAATCATGTGCTATCAGACATAGTTTGGCCTCTCAGTTCACAGTTCTCTTCTTTCACTTTATTCTGTGTGGTTCCAGCTCTCTGTTGTTAATTAGATCAAAGTAGGACATTGGAGCTTTCCCAATTCACAAGACGTAGTTAGAGCTGAGCCGGCCAGGAGCAGCCCAGGGAGCGAGTCTTCAAGCTGTCATCCCCTTTGACCAAAAAGCTGTCTCAGCTCTCACAGTCCAGCAGCTGATGGGGACAGAGAAGACTTCTTGCAAGAGCACAGTATCTTTTGAGGGTGCAGGCTGACTTGAGGTACTGAACAAAGTGATGAGTACCCCTTACCTGCTGGTCTACCATCTGGAAGATTCTTTGCTTGAGCCCAGGGCCTGCTCTTTTCTTGTATTCATTGTGTCTTTACAGCCTGAGCAAATGAAACATGCACATTTGTCCTATGCTCATTCTGGTGATAGCATTTTGAGACAGATGAGGATGAAGCTTACCCTTGGCAATTCCTTGGAGACTCACCCGCCCTCTGCATGGCTCCAAAGAACCATTTGTCCCACTCCTCCCTCTTCAACTCTAAGCTAGCTTAGCCAGATGCTGGTGGGATAGAGCTCCCTTTCGCAACAACAGCTTCCGTGTGGGTTAAGTCTGTACTAAAGGGCCCATACAAGACATTTGGTATTGGTACAACTGTAAAAAATACAAGCAAGCCCACTTCATAAAGAATTCAGTGAGCAGATGGGTTTCCAGCACGCATTGATCACACCATTCCCCTCCTCTTATATTTTTACTTGATAGCTAGATATTTCTTGTTTTTCTTTGTAAGCTTAACCTGCAATCTAACTTACTTATACACTTAATTCTTTTCATTATTTTATTTGTTGATTAAAGATGGGATCTAAATCTCATTTTTCAAATAAATCTAAATGTAAAATTGAAATGACTTAGCCTCAACAGGCTCTAGATGGCAGATTAACTAAATGCATTGAAGATAGGCATTAGAAACGCCAGGTGCACATTGCAATTTATATGTAGAATTGAATTTATAGCACACTGAAACAGTAAAATAGCAAACAATTTACATAAACATGCATTTTGTTGTTGTTGCCCTTCTGATACACTACTCTGACTCACAGAGCTATCTTCTCACTACCAAAACATACACAAACTTTTGTTAACTTCTGACTGCATCTCTGTCTCACCATCAGGCACTAAACAGACTCCACTGAAAGATGATTATTTCTTGAGCATGTCAATACAGGCAGGATATTCTCAAGGTTCCTACCAGAGGATTAAATCCATATATTCATTAAAGGTATTCCTTTTTCGTTTAAAGCAATGTTAACAGAGAAGTGAATGTCCTTATTAATTTATAAAGTCCTTACTATAAAACAATGTAATTTGTATTTATTGCATTTGGTACTGCTTATTTATGTGTATTTATTACTGCTGCAATTGCATGCTGAAGTTTGAGGGCTGGTTGTGCCTATTAATTTGGGAAGCAGCACACAAACATGCCTATGAGGAGAGAAAGAAGAGTATCAAGTGTGTTAAATGCTAGGTTAACTCCGCGTTGCCCTTCCTGTGATCTGCCGTTGTCTCTTCAGCAATCTCAGCTCCAGATCATGCCGTGCAGTAATCCCCTTATTAACTGTAAGCAGCAGATATTGATTAGGTGCAACTGAAATGGTGCACAAGGAAGAAATTAAGGTCCTATCTCTGCTAACTCTTCTATACACTTATCAAAGTGCCAAAAATATTCTTTTTTCTTGCTTTTAGTAGCACACATCCTGGACATGCCTTCCTATTAAAACTGACAAGTGTTATCCTTCCCACCTCTCTTTCCACCAAACTTTATACCTACTGCAATGTGCTTTGGTGGCACAAATGCTTTGGTGGCTATAGGCATGTGTCCTCACAGCACTGCCTGGATTACGTGTGTGAAGGCAGGAAGAAGAAAGGCACTGCAGCCCCAATACTAAGAGACGAGATAACGGAGTGTCAGTAATGTTTCTGTGATTTCTTTCATATCTGTTACTTTCATGACTGCATACCCTTGTAAGTGGAGATAAACCGTCAGGTAAACCAGTCTACTTTTCGATACTGCATTTATCTTATCAGTATACAGCATCTGACATGCATCTATTAGTTATATTCCTTTGAAAAAAAATGTCTGGGGGGAAAAAGGCTTTTAGATTAGCACACAGGAAACGAATATGAAATTATACAAAAGATTAACAAGTGCGGTTCCTTACTACATCAGGGCTTTTTAAAATGAAAAATAAAGACTCTTTCTTTCTTTGTCTCTTTTTTTCCTTTCTCTTCCTTTCTGATTTTAAGGTAAAAAGTAACAAAACAGGAAAGAATAACCAGTTTCATTAGACTAAAAAAGATTATTCAACTGAAATGACAGTGAAAGCCGATATTTTCTTACAAGTTTTCAACAAACTGAAAACTTGACAGCAGCTCACATTCTCACTATATTTTCTCAGGGACAGGCTGGGTTAACATCATGAAGTCAGTGAGGCTACACCAACACAGAACTGGAGGAAATGAAAAGTGAGGCTGCTTTCTGCACATGGGCTCAAAGCAATTTGTCTTATCCACCCTGTTATTATCTGATCAAAAATTAGGTCAAATCCTGTGGCTATTGTTTAGTCTTTATCAGATGCATTTCCTGGTGGGTTTAATTCTAGTTTTGCTCACAAATGCTCAGTCCTCATTCATCCGTTTAACAGGAATTGTCTCTGTTAGGTCTTAGCTGTTCAATGACATCTGCCTTGTTACATAACATTCACATTAAAACTTTATACTGGGCTTGATGATTTTCAGCCAAAGAAAAAGGCACCTCAAATCCTTCTTCCTCTGTCCATGAAAGAAACTTTAAAAAAACATGATCAGAAAAACTGTATCAAAACCCATTAGCGACTCCAACACACCTGGCAGGATGTACCTGAAGTAAATAAGAAATGTGTGAATAAGTAGGAAATGCATTTTAGCACTTTCACAGACCACTATCCCAAACAACGATATTATATTTTTCCAGCTCCACTAAGATGTACATTGAGAGCCCCCACTCTGCTGTTTACTGTGCTATCAAGAATGAGAGAGTGAAAATTAATCCCAGCATATCTGCTGGTTCAAGAGGACAAAAGGCTCAGCTCTGCTCTCATGGGAAGTCTAATGCCTCAGGAAGATCAATTCCATGGCATACGAAAGAAGCTGAAAATAATGATGTTTCTATCACCTACTGTTTCTCCTCATTTTCAGAAAAAGACAGCCTAGAAGGGAGTGGCTTCCTACCCTATAAGAACACTTAGAGGAGCCAGGATGTTGGCTTTAGACTGAGACTCTTCCTGTTTATTGCTAGCATGTGCAGCCTTTAAAATGTAGCAGCATCTTCCCTCCATATTTATAGATTACTCCCTTCCTGAATAACTGAAGCTCTTACTTGGCCAGGGCAATGTTGCAATTGATTTTCATAGAGAACTTTCATTGACTGGGTTGTTATGTACTTTCTGACACATGCCTGACCCTGCATTAAACAAATACATGCCACTTTTCCAGGATGCACATTTTTCACACTTTCAAATTACTTTTCAGTTAATTCTATTACACGCTCAGTGAACACAGATGTTGAATGCTATTTTTTTGTTTGCTTGTTTTAACGGAGTGTAGCTCCAGTCCTTGAGATGACACTGTAATTCCAGAATAAGACCAGTAGTCATAAGGGAGAAAAGAGAGGAAGAGGAGAAGGAAAAGAGGGAGAATGGCAGAATATTTTTATTTTCTTAATGTGAATGGCAAGTTATGCTACAGTTGTAGCTGTTGAGATGACACTACCAGGTTCGGGTATTAAAATATCCATAATTTAACTAAAGCAGAACACTTTGCATGCTCCATTCACTTCACTGATACCTAGAGATATCAGTGGTCCCTTTTGTATGAATTAAAAATGAAAACTGCATTGGTGCCATAAGCACACAACTACAAATGCAGGCAGAACTGCATACTTCTGACTCTCCTAAATCTTGGACATCCTTGGTCTTCCAGATTCATAAATACTGCACAGAGCCTCCCTTATATCCCAGTCTCATGGCACACTGTGTAGACATTAGAAGACTTTTCAGCTGTATTTAAAGTTTAGGTAGGAAACAACCATTATACTGATAGTCCAGATTTGATCCTCTGAAATCAAGACTGTATTGATAAACACAGATACAGCATAGTTCACTGCTTAAAATAGTAATCTTGCAGACAAAATGACGTCACAGAGGGAGGCATATAGCCTTCATCATATGTTTGAGTTCCTAAAAGAGTAGTCCTGAGTTACCTGAGAAATTTATAGAAATCTGTGAAATTGGAAACAGACAATTCTGCAGAGAAGGTGTCTCTACAGTTGTTTGAAAACCTGCAGACTGACAACCTAACACTTCAACTCCTAGTCCCAAGGAGTGAAAGTGACTTGGCTAAGTCAAAACTGTTGAAGAATCCCAAGCTTAGGAACAAATGATAAAATCTACACTAAAATACAAAGCCCTGTTTGAGTGACAAGCATGTAATACTCCCTGGAATTTCTTTAATTAGACTGTTCTAAAAGAAACCCCAAGACACTACAAAAATCACTAAACTGATTGTTCTTTTCTCTCCACAGTATAGTAAGAAAAAGAAACAAACTGTATCATGAGTGTTTTCAATTGAAATTTGGACACCTGGGAAGAAATGTCAACTGATATAAAAAAAAAAAAACCTTATGTGTGTGTACAAAGATTATGTTATATATAAAAATTTAGTGCATACATGTGACAATGCATGGAAGTTCCTTAACCATCAAGTGATATATATTTGGACTTTCTAACTGCATTAATACAGTGGTCATCTGTCACAGGCTAACGGACAGGACATGAAAATAGACTTAATGAGTTAATACAGAGCTCATAATCTAAAAATCCTGTTCAAACATTGCTAAGCCTCCCTGAAGTGAATGCCTCTTTTGTTTCAGTACAAAAAAAGAAAATAACCAAAGTCTTGAAAAGTCTTATAGCATAAGGAAACACCGTATGCATATTTAATGGCATTTCTAATCTTTTAGGGTGACCATGTGCAATATTTTTAATAACCTTTAACTCTGGAGGAATTCTTCTCTGAAGCTAGTCTTCTGCTCAAAGGTGGATGTCCTCTATTTCCAGTAAATTACTTGGAGTAAAAGTATTTGAAAATGTGTATTTGAGAACTTTCACAAGAACAAAACAAGAATAAAGCTCTAAATGAAGAGCTTAAAACAGAAGAGTCATCCTATCAGTCCTTCCTCTGAGATGTCTGTGAAAAGCTTTATTTGGCTGGAAGATTTCTCTTTTTTCATTATAAATTGTTAAGGTCGGTGCAGGAAATATAAGTATGCTGGAAACTCAGCTCTTAATGACCTTTTCTCACAAAACGTGTTTTTGTTGAGATGAAAACTGTGGAAGAGATACAATTCTGGGTGAAATATTTTGTTCCCATTATATAAAACAGGATTTGATTGTGTGAAGGGAAACAGGAGTCCCAAGTGTGGCTACTCTATTACAAAGAAAAGCACCTCTTTGAAAATTAATGAACATTAAATATTTGTATAGTTAAATGAAGATCTGTTTTCAGGCAGCTGCCTGCTCTGTGTTCTTGGGGACTAAGCTGGGAGTCGTCCATAATAAACATGGAGGTTAGTAACCGTGAATAACAGTGATGAAGTATTAGGGCTGAGACGACCTCTTGCAGTCTTATATTACCAATCTCGTTACATGATATACTAAACACATGCTTTTTTTTCTTTGTGTAGCAAAGGTAGTGCTATTGTGTGATTGCAGAGATATAAAAGAATGCTTGTCACCTTATTCCAGAGCTTGCTTTGACAATGTTGCTACCCATTAGCTTCAGACACTTGAGACGTGTAATTGTTGTACACAGGAAATATTGCTTTTGCTGCTTTCCTCCCACACAAGGGAGAAGAATGAGACCTCAGAATCACAGAACCATGGAAATGTTTGAAGTGGAAAGGACCCTGAGAAATCACATGGTCCAACCCCCCCCCCCACCATGGGCAGGGACACTTTCCACTAGATCATGTTGCCCAAAGCTCCATCCAACCTGACCTTGAACATCTCCTTGCTCTTAAGAACAGGATAAACAGAATTTTTTTCGTGCATCTGAAGGACTGAACTTTAGTACACATCCATAATGTCAGAAAACCCAGCGGGTGGGACACAAAATCTCTCTCCCAAATGGCAGACTCCTCTTTCCCTCACTCCTCCCACACCAGCACAGCACTCACATGCAATGCGGACGTAGGCCTTGCGGCTCTTGGTGGTGCCAGCTGAGCTCCAGGCGACGCACTGGCACCAGTAGTCCTCGGGTCCAAAGAGCTCCTCCACCTGCTGGCGGGAAATCTCGATGCTCACCTCGCGGACAATCAGACCTGGCAGGGTACAAGGAGCACTGGTCAGAATTATGTGTACAGGAAGGAACAAAGGAAGGATCAGAAGTCTGCTTGCAAGGTTGAGACCTTCTGATGCTCTGCCCATCTCTCAGCAATAAGGATATGGAAGAGAAGCAACAATTTGTTTGCAAAATACAAGAGAGGGTAACTGAAAAACAAATCACTCTGATTATGACTTTTATCACATATCGTGTGTCTGTTAGATAAATAAAAGGATAAGCACCTCAGCTGACATAAATTGTATCATGTCCACAGGATGATTTACATCAAGTGATGATCCAACGTGGTTTTATTTTCATACAAATATCAGAAAATTATAGAGTCATTCAGCTTATATGACTCCCATAGCCCTCCTGCATTTTACCTCCTTTGGCTGGGCAGATACACCACGGGGAGACGTCCTGCTCTCTCTGACACTGAACTGCACAGGAAAATCGATTTTGCTATTTTAGAAGATGTCCCGGTGCTCTGTAATGATGGGCACAAGTGCTGCAGCACAGTTTTAGCAAGATGTCAGTTTGGGGGCTGTTACTGCCACATATTCTGGAAATACTGCAAGATTTTTTAGATGATTTGTAAGACATTTACAATATACTTCAGTGTCTGACAGCCTCCCTGGCCACAGTTTGTCTCAGTGCAGTCCCTAAACACATCTGCCCTTACCAGCAGACCACCATATTTGGCCTCATTTCCCACAGAGTACTCTCTGTTGGAAGCTCTTTTACTTCTAAGTGCAAGGAAGTGTTGTGGTGTCTCAGATACCACTGCAGGAATTGTTGGTAATAATAGTCATCTAACAGCCACCACTGAACTTCATACCAACACATCCTCTTTCTCCACCTAAAAAGGCACAGCCTGGCCAAAATACTGTTAATTCCTGACAAGATATCAGAAGGAAGGACAGAAAGAAAGTGCATGCACTCCTTGTCAATGTATTTGATCTTTGTTGTCAATGCCAAAGTACCAACAAACCATTAACATATGTTTGCCTGCAACATCACCTTTTCAGAACTGCTCTCTCACAAACAGCCTTGAATACATTATTTCCACAGGCAAATATTTTGTGTAGCAGGACTGATTTTCTTTTTCTTTCTAGAACTGCCAGGAAACTGAATGGCAAGGTCCCTGGCTCACAGCCTGCTCAGCATTCCCCCATCACCATACACCAAAGGCTGGGCTATGAGCCCTTCTGCTGAGCGCAGTCGTGAGCTCTTTAAGTCCCCCACGCAGACTACAAGGTGATATTCATGCTGGGAATGCTCCTGCCTGGACAGCTTGCATGTTCTTCAAGTGAGCCCTTTGATTTTGCCTCCAGCCTCATAGAGGCTCCATTCAGGGAGCCAAGGATTAATTACTGTTTGTACACACCCATGCACTGTCACCAGGACTCCACGCTGTTTGCTTCCAAAACTCAGCTAACACCAGCAGAAAGGAATTCATGCATGTAATATCACAGCCCTCTCTGCTGGGATTGCCTTCTAATGAGATGCGTTTTCCTGCTAGAGACCATTGCAGCCTAGCCCTTTTTTTATTTCATTATCCTTGACATCTTCAGTCATTGAATAATCAGATACTTTGGGGGAAACACTTAATAGCTTTCCCTCTTGAAATAGAATACATAGCAACTGAGCTCAAAGAATGAAAATCAAAGTGGTGTGTGGACACTTGATATGCAGCAAACGCTATATTATAAACTTGTTCTGCTTTGATGAGCTAATTTGGCTGCAGAAGGGGTCTGAGTGGTAGCTTTTGTCCTGTTGAGAAGAGCATGAAGAGAGCAAGGAGGGAACATGTACATTACATGCATAAAATCGTTATATTTTCCCTGTGCAACTGCAGTTTGCCTAAAGATTACTTCAGTTCATTCCCAGTTTTTATAGCACTAGCCCAGGGAGCCTTAGAAGGTTACAATATTATGTTTTTGTAATATGGTTGATTATGACAGAGTTTGGTGGAACAGTGGACTATGCTACCCGGAGGCTGAGGCAAGCAGGCTCATAACGACAGTCCTGATAATAGTGATTATGGAATATTCTTAACATTTGGGACACAAACACATTTCTCTGATAGCCTGTTGAAGATACAAAGCCACACAAAAAAAGCTCCCATTGAGCAATACTAGCAGGACTTTTTTCTTTGAATTTCTAAGATGTTTTCTAATTCAGAATTACAAACTATTCCTCTTAGTATCTTTTGCAAGAGCCATAACGTATTGATAAGTATCAGGTTTTTCAAATTGATTTGGCCTTTGGACGTCAAATAATACCAAGAGTTATGCCATGGCCAAACAGGAGCATGCCTTTAGCTGCTGCCTCCTTCCGCTTACAGGCAAAAAAAAAATCAGTGTCTTTTTCTCTAAGGTGAACTGTTTTTTTATAAATTCAGAATCTATCAAAGCAGATGGTGACTTTTTGTTACCACCTGGGATATAAGGATTAATGGCCAGAACTTAGGGTGACAAAAATGTAGAAATTCCCCACAGTGATATCTCCACTATATTGATTTGCTCCCTGTGCTGCAGAGCAGGCATTTGAGGCATATGTAAGGGAATTTGTTGACTCTGTGCTGCTTTTCCCTCTGCCTTGGCACACAGGAAGGCTGATTCAATCACTCTTTCCCAGCACTGCTCATGGGCATCACTTTGCACAAAGTGCCACAGTGATTTAGGAGGAACATCTCACCAGCTTCAGACTCTGGGTTAAGCACAGAGGGATATCCTTCTCTTCCTGCATCAAACCACAATCCTATTCCTTCTGCTAACACGCCTCACCATAACCTGAATAGGAAATGCCTTTTGAGGCTAGGTTACAAAGAAGGAATTTACCAAGGTACTTCAGATAGCAACAGCCTCATTACCAGCTGACAGATTGCTGTACATCAGATTTCATAGAGAAGGCGGTTCAGTATGTCTGCTTTCATTCAGCAGTATATTGCTTGTACACCTCACATGTAGAGCTAGCACAAGACAGCCTTAGGATGATGACTTCAAACAGTCATCTTCATTTTACTCCTTTCAATCTACTTTGCCACAGTGATAAGCAGCAAAATGTCACCCTCTCTCGCACAATATCTCTTCTATCTTACCTTCTTTACTAGAAATACATTGATTTTCTCAGTCTAGCTCTTCACATGGCTAAGCTATACAGCAGGTGAAGTTATGCAGCATACTTTTACCCCATTTTCTTACAACACCTGAGCAAGCTGCAAAAATCCAAAATTAATACAGTTGCTTAGATGGTACCACAATCTGAAAGAAGTTATGATTTTCCTATTTTAAAACAATGCAGTAATAAACACAACTGAAAGGAGACAACAGGAATGTAGGTAACTGAAGTGCTTGACAGGTCCAAAGTGTATAAATCCACAAAGAGCATCAACATAGGACTTCTAACTCCTACTCTGCCTGTGACAATTAGCTCAAATGTGAAAGAGAAAGGTATTTGCTTGCACTATCCAAACTTGATTTGCATTCAGCAAACTGAGAACTGTTTCTGTATCCACCTGCAGCCCATTTGAATCTTGGGTATCTATCTCAGATAAGTGAAGACATTAGGCCTAATTGACACCACCTTATTTCTGGCAACAAGAAGACTGTGAAGAAAGAAGCTTACAGAGAATCAATGTAATTTAAAGCAATTCTCCAAAATAAATGGTGATTGCACACTGAAAAAATATAATTCCTTAAAAGCGCATTCTTGGGTTGCTGGGTTCTTACTGCACAAGTGTTTCTTTTCTGATCTGTGTGAATCAGAAAAGATTCAGCGGAGTTCCCAAGAGAGTAGCAATGTAAGAAGTTTTAGAACTTGAGTGCAAGGAAGGATGAAAATCTTTCGGGAAAAAAAAAAGCCAAACAAATAGCAACACAACACAACTAGAAAAATCTGTTGTCTTCTCTCAGTCCTGAGTATACAGTTCTGGATCAGCTGGGCTACGAAAATGTCAGAGAGCCTGCTCAAGGCCAGGCTACTTAAACACACTGATTAGACCTTTAAAGCACCTAAACATGGCACCAAATAAAGACGTTACATTGTAAGGCTTTCCATAAAAAGAAGTCTAAGACCCTTTAGGAGACTAATTATTTAGTTAGGACAGAGGCTGGCTTACAAGAAGGCTCAGAGCCTCATAAAAATCAGTTTGTGATGGCATTCCACAAATTAAATAGGTTCTCCAAGAATGAAAAGTTCTGCATATTTAGGAGCACAATTTACACAGTTATTCATGTTGATAAATTAAATGTATTTTTTTCTGAGACTGACACAACTTGGGCTCTGAAATGGAGCAGCAGGAAACCAGAAGTTTGCATATTTTTGTGTTCGCATGTTAACGGGAGATGAATGGGTAGAGCAAGGCAGAGAGCAACGGAAGCTGTGCTCAGCGTGCCTGCTGCTAGGGAGCACAGCTGCATGAATATGGGGGAGAGGCACGGGCTAGGGGTACACATCAAAATAAAATTACTACCCCTCTTGGAGCAAAAGAAAGAGTGGGGAGGGAACTGTGGTTTATATACATACTATCTTATTATAAACTGTATCTTAGAAACAGAATCAAGCCCAGACACATTCCATTCACACAGTCCCCAAGTGCTTAAGTTATTAGCAGGCTCTACAAACTGTGAGGTACATAATCTGGTCTTCAGAGGCAAAAATGTTATCATTTTAAATGTATGCAAATGTAATGTAATTGTATGATATTATGGTACATTATTAGTAACTGCAATAATAACTCATGGGTTCTATCTTGCACCTACAGAAGTAGTTGGCAAATTTCCCAACGATTTTATTTGGAGCAGATATGCAAGTCACAGCCATTTCTTTCCAGAGGGAAACAAAAATATCTTATAAGGTTCTGCAACTGTATATGACTGCTTATGGTGAGAAATGATCACTGTAAACATCTGAAAACATCAGAATATTAGCAATTAATCAAATGCAATTTTCCAGTCTGGAGTCAGTTGAGGCTTCAAAGTCAGTATCCACATCTCACTGGGCATGGCTCTGCCAAGAAATTATTTGGATGTATTTTGGCTGCCATAAATGTTAGGCGTTTGATATTAATACCCTGTGTGTGTGAAACTATTCCTCAGGACTTTGTATAGAGCAATTTTTGTGGAAGCATTATATTGGCATGTGTTTGACCCTCTGGCACAATACTAACCAGAAGCTATTTAGTTACAACACTAAACTGTGCTTCCAAGCTCCAAGAAATAGGATGCATAATTTATTTTTGCTATAAGTGGAAATTCAGATAATTTTTTGTGCTTTGTGCTTTCATTTGCCTGAAAGGTATTTCATTAATTAGCAATCACATATGCCATAGAACACATTTCTTAAGGAGACTGAACTTTATGAGCTGCTGGTCTGGAGAAAGACACTGTTATGATACATGCATATAGATTGCAGGTGTCTCGCAGCCATTGCAAGTATGGAAATATAGCTTATTTGCATGCAAGCAACTTGCAACCCTTTACAAGTTTAATGTCTTGAAGTCAGTGCTCAGAGCACTCTGCCAAAACTGGCTGCTGGTACCGTTAGCTCTCTTTCCTTAGACAGTCACAGGTTCCCCTAAATTCCTCAAAATTTCCCTTCGTGCTGTGCAGGAGGGAAATAGAGGTCAGGGATCATACTTCTTGAGGATAGAGATGAGGCTCTGGGGAGTCAGTAGCAAAACAGCTATGGTGTTGGGAATGCCACACACTACTACAGTCACATCTTACAGGCAGTACGTAGGTCACTCTGAAAGTAATGCCTCCTATTTATTTCTATGGAAACTACAACAGATACAAAGAGCACAATAACTCTAGTTGATAGAGAAAATTCTCAGCTACAAAACACTCTTTTTCAACACAGCCACCAGCATTAGCTTTGCATTTTCACCAGTGATGAACAAGAGCCTGCATGTCATGCTCCTAAAAATCTGCACCAGCAGAGGAGACCCACTGTCACAGTCACCACTGCTGAAATGCACCATCCAACACCTCATTGTGCTCACATCCACTATTTGGTCTCCATAAATGTTCATCAAGCATCAATGAATGTCAATGGATGCCATTTTTTTCGACATGGAGAAGTTCAGTGCCACACCTTTGCTTCACATGCACTCCTGTGTCAGACATCATTTTGTCAGACTGCACCTCTGCTGCTATATGTCACATGGCAACAAAATGTCATGGAATACTGGTGAGAAGGTTCAACCTCTACTGCCATACAAAGAGCATCTGCATCTGACATTGTAGGCCAATATAATAAAATAGGAGACATTGCTTTCAGAGCAGCCCTTGCATTTTAATAACACGCCTGTACGTGCTCTTTAAAGCAAGACAAAGGTGGAAGGAGAATCCTGATACCAAAAATTAAAATGGGAGTTTTGCAATCATTTCAGAAGAGGCTGCATTCATCTCTGCAGAATTTGACAAAAAAGGATGAAAGCATTTTTAGTTCTCATAGGCCCCATCTGTCTTACATTTCAGACAAAAAACTTATCAAAATTCCTTAAAACAGCCTCATATATTTGACTTTGTCAAAGTGGCCAAGCCGATACACCAAAGTGGTATGACCATAAACAGACTTAATGGAAGTTAACAGATTTGTTTCTCTTTACACAGTCCTTTATATTGTTCTCTGATGGTACAATTCACATGACCAAAGACAAGAGTGATGATCTTTGTAGTTAGTCTGGAACAATCCGTCTGATTTATGTAATTGCTCATCACAGGTGCAACCAGAAACATGCCTCTGCAGTAGAAGGCTGATCACTTACCTTTGTGAAATAACCTTTTTACAAAGGTAACCATAAAATCAGCACAGAATGGAATTTATTTATCCCCTTGCAGAGATGGATCTCTCACAGTCACAGAGTAATTCTGCTCCCAAACATCAGAGTACTTATGCTGTAGAATGTGGTGTTTTTAAAATGAATAAATAGGCTATGTACAAGAAGAACAGCTTCAAATATTAAAGTTCTTGCTGAGAAAAATGTACTCTTTGCATCCTAATGGGACAGAGATGATTGCATAACGGCACACTTTGCCTGTATCTTATTTTCTACGTAAAGCAGTGGCAATCTCAACAAAAGATAAATAGGCACATAGGTATCTAGAGATATTTTAAAAAGCAAACAGCTTTAACGCTCAGCAATCCTTCTCCTTTGTGATTGCACACACCTGTTTTTGCTTTGATGCTGCTTTTCCCTAACTGGTGGCTGGCTGATGGTAGAAAGCAACTGCAGGCAGATTACAAACAATTTTCCACAAATATTAGCTCAAATATTTAAATTAAAGGCTTCCAGCTATTTGTGGTCTCTTCATAACTTTCTCCCTAGGAAAGAAATACATCCTTGACTCAAATTAGTGCAGATGAACAGCCTAATGAAAATTCTGCATTAAAACCTACATCAAGTTTGCACTAGTCTGCACACTAGCTAGGGTATCTAATTACCAGTTAACAGCAGTGGGTTGAGCTAAAATCCTCATTCCTGCACTGTTTTTTAACTGACTTACTCATTTCCACAGAAATTACAAAGGGCTGTCTTCAGAGAGATTTTACTTTGAACTGGAATTAAAGAACGTGCATCCTGTTTGGGTTCTATTTTCTTTTAGTGAAAACAAGCTCTTTTTGTTCTTTTTCCATTAGCATCTGAAGGATCGAGTGTTGTAAGATGCAAGAAAGATTTCAAAATTGAGTTCTTGGGTATGGGTGGAAAACAAATGCAAGCCCTGGCCCCTGCTGGGGTGGAGTAGGTGAGCTGCAGACAAGGGCTGTGTGGGCTTATCCTCATAGGGCAGGTGAGATATCCCTCTGCCACCCCTTATGAGGACAGGCTGAGAGATCTGGGGCTGATCAGCCTGGAGAAGAGAAGGCTCCAGGAAGACCCGATAGTGGCCTTTCAGTATGCAAACAGTGGCTGTAAGAAAGAAGGGGACAGATTCTTTAGCAGGGTGTGTGGTGACAGGACAAGGAGAAATGGTTTCAAACTAAAAGAGAGAAGATTTAAGCTGAATAGAAGGAGAACGTTTTTTGTGATAAGAGTAGGGAAGCACTGGCACAAGTTTCCCAGAGAGGTAGATGCCCCGTCCCTGGAGATCTTCAAGGTCAGGCTGGATGGGGCTCTGAGCAATCTGATCTAGCTGTAGGTATCCATGTTAATTGCAGGGAGTGGGACTAGATGACCATTAAGGGTCCCTTCCAACTTGAACAATTCCATGATTATCTAGGCACCTTGTTGCTCTGTGTATGTTCAATACTTTAAAATTACTTTGAATTGCTCTTTCTCACCTATAAACATCTCAGAGACAAAAACAACCCTCCCCTCACTTTGTTAAAAATGGAAGCTATTTTTTGTTTCATGGTATTTTTGTGTTAATATGCGCAAATTGCTCCAAAATGCACTGTTCTCTTCCACAAGTAATGATGTATGCTTATTGTTGCTACTCCTCCTTCCCCCCCTTTTTTTTTCTTTTTCCTCGTACAAAAGAAATAATCATGCTCTAGTATAGCAGGACTCTGAAGAAATACTCGCAGCAAGCGTACATCTATTTTCTACCACAGCCGTCACCATTTTAGATCTCTGAGGTTGGAGTAGAAAGAAATGCGCAAGGAAGCCCCAACCCAAACCTTCCCACTGCACAGCAGCCCAGAATGGAGGGAGCAGAAGGTAGAAGGGAACCCACACAGAAAAGCAAGAGGATGAGCTCTTAGCAGCTTTTGAGTCAAAGCCCAATTTCCCCTGCTTTGAGTTGAGGCACATGTGGCTGAGAAAAGATATTGTTGCTTTTTGTTTTTGTTTTTTTCCAAAGGCCAGGAAAAAAACGTGCCAGAGGTTCATGTTTTACATAAAGCTGCAGTTGAGACTTCACAAAGAAAATCTGTGCACTTTTTATTTCTGGTTCAGAGGATTTACATGCTCTTTCTAATGATCTGGGCCTTCTGCAGTGGGTAATGCTTCCCAGTCCCCAGCTTAGTGCTCATGCAAAATTGAAGCACTTTTGAGGCAGTTTAGAGCCTACAGATGAATCTCAATGTGCAGGCAAAAAAAAAAAAAAAAAGAATAATGGTTGTTTAGCACTTCACTAGAAGAAGTGAGGAAATTAGGGGGAAAAAAAATTCTATTGAACTTCAAACATCTGGGAAGCCACCAGAGAGCATCTGAATTTTGAACAGCATGTTTACATTCTCTTTGCATAGTGGAAGAGCTGGGAAAGGAAAGGAACAATAAATGGGTTTGTGTGTATATCTTTAAGTAAATATATTTTTAACATTTTAAAGTAAAAATGTACATCCAGTTGTTTTGTTATTGACTTACTGACATACTTATATAAAAAAGCACATACATGCATACATGCACGCATGTACCACACCCATTCTGAATGGATTTGTGAAGCAGAGACGAGGTGAAGCGGCTCTATTTCTCTGTGCTTGATGCAGTGACATCTGCAGCTGGTGCAGCTATTGTGGAACAAGGACAGACATGACGTGCAACAAAGGGTCACCCAGGAGCCTTCTCAAGATGTTTTTTCCCTTTTTTAGCCCACTTACGTGGGAACAGAAGGCTGGGGGAGATGTGTCACAGCCACACCGTTTTCTATCACCGTTGTTCTGTGTGTTTAGCATCACGTTTTATGGTCGACTTAGGGGTATGATGAATATTGTATCTAAAATAAGTTAAGCAGCTGCTTTCAGAGAGGCCCAGTGCACTAAGTGAAGTGACTTTCATCAGGCAAACCTGAAGGTCTGCCTGTTCCCACATCCCACTCATTGCAGAGGTATTGTTACACAAGCCACTGGGAAGCCCAAAGTAGCAATCAGCCAACTGCGATCCTCTCTAAAATAAAAAGCTAGGACCAAATAATGGAACAGGCCATGAGGGCCCGAAGATCAGTGTTCAGGGGGATGAAGAGATGCAGAAGAGACTGATGAAGGACGTCTTTTCTGCTCTCGCAATCAAAATATGAAGAAGGATGAGAAGTTATGAGTTCTGAAAGGCACCCCATTAAAACATGATGAGAGAGAGCAGTGAATGGCAGCTGCGCTGGTACCCAGCACATCATGTTTCTCAGTAAGTATGAAGGAGGAATGCACAGGAAGGACAAAATAAGTACAAGCTGTGAACCCATAAAGGCAGCACAAAATTAGATCCTGCATGGGGCAGAGCAGTGTGTGACATCTGCCACCCTGCCTTGCCCCCTGAGCAATGATTTGGAGGTCTGCCTGCTTAGTGAAAACAAGGCTATCGCTTGTTCTCAGCAAAGGAAAGGTAAGATATAATTTGAACCTTCTATTTCCCCAAATACTTTGAGGGATTTTCATGAAGAGACTTCAGACTGAGTCACTGTCTTATTAATTAAGAAACCTACATCCATAGGATGAAGCATCCCTTCTCAGGTTGCTGCTGGCTGCAGCCCTTCTGTTGGGCAGCACACAAGGTCCAGGCTCTGCTCTTCTCCTCCATTCCTGTATCAAAAAAGCAACTGAAACTCACTTCCCATGCCAAACAAAGCCAAAACTCACTGGCCTTATAGGCTGCTGACCAACCTCTCCACAGGGACCCCAGATCCCCTGCAAATGGCTTTCAGTTCTAAAGGAGCCGAGGGGCACAAGTGGAAAACCAAAGCAGTGCTGGGCAAAGCTGTGGTGGGTGGACAAATGTCTAAAGATGTCTTTTGGGAATCTAAGGGGATTAATAGGATTATGAGTCTGTAACAAAGGGCATCATGAAGGAAAAACCAAGAAGGGAGGAAATAAGGTGTAGGCTGGAAATATTCAGAAGGGTTTCTTCAAATGATTCAAATGGATACAATATACATCCATTTTCCTCTTTTTACTGTTTTAAATAAAGTTATTTCCTGTCTCAGATTTTCCTAGAAATCCTCAGATTTTCCTGTTTTCCTAGAAGCCCACAGGAAATTTTCAGGACAGTTAGGAGAACAGCTGCAGATAGGAAGTTAACACTGCAACAAGAAACGAACAAATACCCTAAGCTTTTATCTTTTGGTTTCAGAGCGCTCAGGACAGGTAAATAACAGAAAAGTGGAGTGATTTGCACAGAGATACATGGCAAACCCACAGAAAATTTGGAATGACCCTTCTCATGGACCCATCATTACTCACAGAAAGAGCCTAGGCAGGATTAACTTGCAGAAAGAGGAAGAACTCCTCTTGCCCCCCTGTTAGCATCTCCAAATACCCTGCAGGACAAAGCAAGAGAATTCAGTGCATTGGAGCTGGCACGAGCCCAAACCAACACATCAATGCACCACATTGTTTTGGCACACAGGAACACCAGGTCAGGAAGTGGCTGGTCCCCTCATAACAACAGCCATGGCACAAGAACAGGCAGGTGCCTAGGGCTATGAGCATTAAAAGAAGGTGTCTAGATGGAAGAGCTAGAAGTTGCCTTCCACAAGTATTTACAGGGATAAAAACCCTCTGTAGCACCGTATGATTAATTAATAAGTTAATTATATGGTAATATATGCATTCTAAGTGTGTTATTTACGATAAATACTATACTCGGTAGAGTCTAAATTCAAAATCCACAAGGTCTGTTGCAATCTTCTATACTAAAGAGAAATAAATGATGGGTTCAGCTGATGGTTTTGCACTACCTATAAGCAGGAGAGCAAATGTATGGCCTAATGTACTTACTCTCTGTGCAAAAATATAACTTCCCTTCCTTTGATCAGTACTGACCTTAGCGATGTCTCCATTTCCTTCAAAAGAAAAAAAAAGCAACAATAACAACAAAAACAAAATCTCAAACTCAAAAAACACCATCATTTTGAATTTTTATCCCAGAAAATGGGGATTCTCTGGAGGAGCATGTATGTGTTGCTTCTGAAGTTTTCAAAAAGGCTCTTTTTCTATCAAAATGTACTAATTACTCAAGATAAAAGAGGAAACTCTGTCTTCTTTTAAAAATGCCTACAGTAGCTTTGCTGTGGGGTATTCCCTTGATCAGGGTGTGTCGGGGACTACACTGCCAGTAGCTGATTTGGAAGGTGCCAGCTGGGAGAAGAGAGGAGAGAGCTCCTCTCACAGCAGTGATGGGCACAGGCCTCCCACAGGGTCACAGGGAGTGATGGGCAGAATGGAGGCCTGAGTGGCACCTGAAATAGCACGAAACAAAATGTCGAATAGGAAAACAGTGTGGGTTTGCTCATATATTTCTAGGTAAGTAAATATCCTGTACCTTTCCATAGAATCTCAGTCCCTTGGGAACAGAGACTGCTGCTCTTTCTGGACCAGCTGCAGCCTTTCAGACCATACATATAGGCATGTTTCACTTATAGCATCCCTGCAGAGAGCAGAGTTAGAATTACTAAAGAAAATGGACTAGAGTATAAATTCCAGCCTACATCTCCAAACCGTTAATAGAAGCATTTGGAAAAGATACATGGACACATTTTTAAATTTCCTTGAAATGAGTTGGATTAGGGGAGAGTATTGAAGGTATAGAGCTAAAAATTGGCAATATGTTGTTAAGAAATAATTTTTTTCAATCGGAGTGTTTGATGTTTGTAATGGATTTGATCCAATGACAAACAGGAAATAAAATGGCTTATGACAACAGTGGAATGAAAACAATCCTTATTTATGATATGTGGTTACCCATACTAACATAATCCCATGGTATTCTGCTCCAGAGAGTCAAAATATTGCAGGCTGAGGCGTAACTGCAGCATTTACTATCACTTGTCATTTCCTTACTGAAGTTGCTAAGGGAAACTGGTCATATTTTGAACACTTGAAAAATAATAAAGAGAATTAGGAGGCTTTAGCAGGTCATGAAGAAGCAAACAGGCATTAAGGAAGAAATACCTGCAGAAGGAAAAGAGCGGGAGATCACAGAAAACAAGGAAAACAGTACCCTTCTGTGCTCCTCTCCTAGACTCATTCTTACATGGCACCTAAATTTCACATCTGAACTCCTAAATTAAGCTCTCCACTGCTGATATTCAAAGAAGTACTGATTTTAACAGTAGCAATAGCTTCTGTTGTTAATGTAAAATACCATGACAAAAGCACACAGCTGCTCAAAACGAGAGGGTGTAAGATGATCTTTGTACAATCAAAAGTCCCAGCTTCAACAAGGAATGTTAGCTGGAGGTCAAACAAGTTGTTGGGGCTTTTGTTTGCTAGGGCAATGCAGCCTCAAAACATCGTGTCACAAACATCAAAAGAGCTTTCATGATATCTGTAAACACAGAGAAAAAGAAAGTGATAGAGTGCTGTGGAAGTGATATTTCTGTCTCTGTAAATGGTGCCAAAACAGCAGAGAGTCACTGTGGAGGCTTCTCCATGCTGTCTTGGCTGCAGCATCCTGCAAGAACTGCCTTAAAGGCAAGAGGGTAGACGTCAATCTTTGATCTCTCTGTTGAGGGAGAACTATTAAAGATTTAGCTAGCTGGATGCCTACTCCCTTGACATTCTGCCAAAGCCATTGCTTAAGGTAACAACCTCCTATTTGCCAGATCAATGCTGACCAGACGTCAAAAGCTCAGTCTCCTTTCATCAAATCTACAAGTCATCCAGAAATACATTATTAATGGGAAAAGGTAATGGTGGGAGGTAAGCGCAGGAATCACAGCAGCAGCTATGTCAAGAGACTGAAATGAAGAAGTCTGAGACTTCTGTCTGAAAAGAAGAACATATTTACCCTGCTGAGTGCAATCTGAGAAGCCACCTTCAGCAGGTAGAAATCTCATTCTGATCCAGATTTTAACTTTGTTGTTTGTGTTGATTTGAGGAGAAGTGGTGAGTGGAAGGGACAGCTCAAGGGAAGTACAGGGAGTTACCTTTATTCCTTGCTGAGGGCTAAGTGGCACTAGGATGCTCCTGGTAGATGTTAGGTCCTCTGAGATCCTGCTCCTGAAGGCCAGAGATGGGTAAAAGGATTGGTGATTTCACCTGGTCCTTAACAGAGCCTCCCTCAGCATGTCTTTCCTCTGTGATGGCACAGATAGACTTGTTCATTTTGCATTAGCTGAGCCCTCAGGACAGGTGCAGGAGTCTTTATTCCATCTTGCTGCTAGCTGGGAGCACTCAAGAGGGAATCAGTAAACTCCCTGAGTCTTTCTCTCCCTGAGAAAAATAGATGTAGGCCAACAGAATGTTGACCAAATTGCTCTATACGTCTCATCAGCACTTGAAGTATTCCAAACATTGTTTTCTCTTTGCTTGAAGCAGAGAGAGAAGAACAATTCACTGCCATTGCAGAGAGCGAGAGGGTTTATAGATCATTTCACCTTAATACTTATGGGGAAACTATTACAATGCATATCCAAATGGATAAGCGGTAGTCCTGATTTCTCTCTGTTGTACAACAGGGCAATATTTGTTTTGATTTGGCAGCATTTAATCCCTCTGGACAAATGAAAGTGGTGCAATATCCTGATTTTCTGTATGTCTGCAACTTTTCTGCCACTGCAGAAAGTTTTTTTTTTTTTTTCTGCATGGAAATAAATCTCCATAAAAAACAGACAAGCAAGATAAAATCTTTTGCCATAGCCATTTTTAGAGGCATAATAATTTGGAAAATGTGCAAAAATTTCTCTAATAATTATTGATGCTTTTAAGCTTCCCACTCTTTGACAATGGAATTCTCTTGCCCCCAGTATCAGCAGTTCTGCAGGGTTCCTTTTACTTTCTTTGCTATTATCTTTTATGAAAGTCGGTCGTAAAATCAAATATGCTCCCTCAAAACAACTTCCATTTTTGCTTTTTAAAACTAGTGTTCTTATTTCTTTACATATATTTTTTCCACATTAATGGGAAAATATTCCAACAAAACATAAAAAAAAGATCATGACTTGCCTTGTATTTCATGTACATAGGAAATGAAAGTCAAAGATGCACACTAAAGATTTTCAAAGCACCCATTTGACTTCTTTATGAAAATGCTTAACTTTTTCATAAAGAAGAAAAATTCCAGAGAGTCTGAAGTTTAAAGCAGAATTTAATGATCTTCTAAGTAAAGCTTTTGGCTTCTCAGGCTCAATCACTGAATTTTTTGCCAGGCTCTCTTCAGGCCAATTTGATTAAATAAAGTGGTACTAGAACACCCTGTTACTGTAACTGTTCTCATTCTTTCCAGCCAGAAGGCAACAACTCCCACAGAGTCCCTGTGCATGTTCCTCACTGCAAAGCTTTACCTACTGTTTAAAAATAGCACACAGTCCAGAGTGCATACAAACTCTTACTTTGTACCTTTTCCGTTATAAAGAAAAAGATATATGCACACATGTATATGTATATATATTCGTACATATATATAAACAAATGCAGGAGAAATGTTTATTTTTCTCCTCTTAAAAATTAGCATTTTTAATACAGTCATTATTAGTGTCTAGCAGCTCTCTTCAATGAGAGTATGAGAGTATGACTGCACTCTCATTCCTTCTCTTGCACCACAATTATTGCTGTGCTGTTTTCTCAAGTTTTATTGGTGGCAGAGGCAAATTTGCCTTATAAGAAGAGTTAATTATCTCTAGGCAGATTTAATTCCTTGCCACAGGCTCAAAGTCCATGAGCATATAATCTTTCACAAATCAAAACATATTCCTCTCTTTCATGCATCATTTACAATTCCTAGATGAAGTACTGCTGGCATCATACTTGTACTTTAGACACCGCTCTTTTCTATAACCTGTGCTGTAGAAAAGAAAGCATACTTGATCTTTACTATTTTCCTGTCATATATTTTATTGCCTGTTTATCTGGTTCCTTTGCTATGCTTTACTACCTGAGGGCCAGAGAGGGAAAGCCTGGTTCAAAAATGGCAGCTGAAGAGCACCTCAGCGTGGTGCACCTCTTCGTATTTGTGCAGAACAGATCTTAGAAATGGTAAAACATCACAGGAGAAGAATGTGCTGAGTTCTCGGTTGCTTGGCTGACAAGATTGAGCAGCAGAAATACTTTATAAATGAGATCTCTTTGAGCTCTGGGTTACTACAAGGTGAGTAAACAAACAGTTTGCTGTTAGAGGTGCTCTAAGAAGACAGACTGAATTTCATGAGCCTTTCTGCATGTGCAGACAGGGCAATGCACCCACTTTCTTCATACATAGACAGGCACACACCTTCTCTCAACACATGCACACATAAAAGCTAGGCATATCCCAGTCTGTGGACTTTTTCTCCAGCCTCCTTCTCCACAAGCTTGAAGCCAGAAGCAGCACAGGCTTGAGCTGCCAACCCTTCGCCACCCTCTGTGCAGCTCACATGCTACTGCTGTGCCCTGTGTCATAACTTCTTTACTAACTAGCCAAAAGAAGCAAAAGAGACCTAAGTTGCCTCAAAAGTGGTAGTCAAAGGGCTTTGCAGGATGGCTGGTGCAAGCTGCCAAGCTGACCTTCTCTTTAGGCACCAATATGAATTCTAAAAGCCACGCTATCCTACAACTTCATCTCGAGCTCCTCCTGCAGCAGATATACATTATCCTGAGTTTCCATTATTTTGAAAAAAAAAAAAAAGTTTCTATTTTACCTACAACTTTACTTCTACCTTAAACACACAGTTTATCCATTTATATCCAACACTCTGTTATGAACTGTAGATTCTCAGTTTAAGTAGAGAAAGATGCACAAACGTTGCACCTGTTTTATGCATTAACCAACCTTTTGGTATCAACCAGGTTGACTGATAAATGTAGGTTCCCTAATGTAGTATCTCCAATTGGATACGGGTTTTGTTTACATGTAATTGCTGCTGTTTATCATTCAAAACATTTTTCCTCTAATATATTCAGATGCATCTCTTTTCAAGACTAGGCTTCTACATTCTCTGCTTCAAATTGTTTTGCAGCACCATTAAGAATCTAGAATGAGATTTTGAAAAAACAAAAAAGTTGCAATGAATTTTTCACTTGCATTGAAAACTAATGACCACACATCAGCATTTCTCTCAGACCTGTAAGCTGTGCTGCAGAGCAAGGGTGCTAACAGGATGAACCAGCTTTGTAACTTCTTGCTCTTATTTTGGTTCAAGCTTTTTAAGTCAATGTTTCCTAAATGTAAACTACCTCCCATAATAAAGCTTACAGAATGCATTTCTTGTTAGGTATTCTCAATAATTTGTTGTTCTGTCTTGTTATGTTTAAAGTTCTTAGAATTAATATAATGTTTTTGTCTCCATCTTGCACTTTATTGGGCATTATTGCACCAATTTTACCCAACACTCTAATACTAGACTATATATTAACCATGTGTGGACTTCTGGTATTCAACTCAGGTTACTCAGTAAATATGCAGCATTTTTAAGTATTCTTTTTCCCACTGCAGAGCAGCGCTTTACTCAGCAGTTTTGTTGTTAGTGTTATCTTTTGAGGCACATGATTCACAACTGATTTTTACAGGCCTTACATTAGCTTTTCCATAAGAAAGCTAGCCGTACTTTTTCATTGTTTACTTGGAATGTTAATTCCCCTTCTCAGATCAGAAAGAAGAAGAAACCTGAAAACAATCATTTAGAAACTTATCTTTTCCTCCTCCGGATCAGCACAGAACTGCTGAGTTCAAAACAAATGTTGTTTTAGTTCTTCTAGGTTACTGACGAAAATCAGACCCTTCATTTTCAAAGCTGCCTCTGACTGTACTGCACAGAAGCCATAATGCAGTTACTGAATACTGATGTTGATAAAAGCTTAAGGAACTAACAGTGATAGCTGTTCTCTTGCTTGTCCTTCACAGCAGTGCACTACCATGGATGGAAAAAAGAAAAAGAAAAAAAAGCTGATGTATTAAGATATTTCTTTTTTGAGTTTTTCTGCTGCATCCACCCTGCTGGAATAGCCTATTCTTACAATCAAATAAAGAGGCCCGAATTTTAATATAGATTTTTTCAAAAGTCTTTCTTCCCTACACCTACCTTCTCTTTCTCAAGCTGAGAGCACTACAGTACTGTTAAAAGCTTATGCTTTTGATCTCTGTACAAATAAATGAGCCGAAACAAATAAAAGCCAGTTCACAAGAGACTTCCAAGACATCTGGTGGAGTTATTTTTCTAAGTAATTAGACCAAGTGGTGGTGTAATTCCCAAATGAAAGGTACCTTCTTGCTTAGTATCCTGCTATTTCTCAGAGCCATCAAAACTGCTGTTTTGAGTTTTTGAAGTAAGTTTCCCTTCTCTCCTTGCATGTGACTCCAACTCAATTGATTACCAGTCTTCCCAAATTGGAACAATCATATCTTTTATTTCCTCTAGATAATAGCTCAAGTTTTTAAGCTTTGCCTCCAGCCCCCATGAATGCCATTGGATTTCTGATACTGCCTGAGGAAGGATGAGGCTCTGGGCTTTCTTTTTCTTTCTTTTCCTTGCTAACATACTGCAGTTCTCCATCATATGGGCTCTGTGGAGCAGGTGAAAAATGTAACAGAATAATAGCCAGGTGATTTCTCTGGATCAATACCCTGCTCTAAACTGTGCCTACGTGTACTTTCTCCTTCTTTCATAGAATCATGCTAGAAGATGATTAAATTTCTCTTTTTTCTTTTTTCTTTTTTTTTTTTTTCTTTTTCCTTTTTTTTTCCCCAGATCTCCTCAAGAAAAACCCTATTCTAGGAAGAACCCATATACTCTTCAGCACTTTGTGGAAATTGTGGTTCTTGGTCTGTACATAAAATGCAGAACAGCCACTCAGAATCTGTGACACTAGAGAAGTGAACAAAGGAGTAGATTTGGCTGAGGAAACAATTCTCTATTACTTGTGCAAGGTCCTTATGGTTTTTGGTTCAGATGAGAGTAGAACCCTCCGCAAATCATACTTTACTAAATGACCAGGATGCGGACACTACCTCTGTGCTATGACAGCTAGTGCACAGTATTGCCAGTTGCAGAATTCACAACTGCATCAGAAGTAAAGAAAAGTAGCTGCCATATGAATAGCTGCTAGATTACAAAGGTCGGCTTTATATGCAGCATTTTAATTCTCATGACATAATGGAAACTCACCTGAGGTTTCATCTACTCTCTCATCCACCACATGGTCCTTCTGATGAACCCATTCACTGTTGCACTTAAAATAGATCTGCGTGGCTGGGCTTGCTTTGCAGTACAGATTCACAGGCTTGTTTTTCACGATGTAAGCTTCTTCGGGTTCAATGAGAAAGTGGGGCAATGGTTCTGGAGGATCAGAAGGAAAAGTTTCTGGGAGTTCATGAAAAAAATCATCATCTGCAAAGAAGAAACAAGAAGG
This sequence comes from Pavo muticus, assembly GCA_016647715.1. NCBI lineage: Eukaryota > Metazoa > Chordata > Aves > Galliformes > Phasianidae > Pavo > Pavo muticus. The sequence goes on along the minus strand of JACDJE010000143.1, from coordinate 1,629,775 downwards.
ACAAATGAAACAACCAAAATTCAGCTGTCAAAGATTCACAAGCACTTCCTGAGCATGCTTTTCAAATAAAAGGTTATCTTAGGAGCATTCTTAGACAGGCTTAAATGCACTGCTGTTTGCAGACTAGAAGAAATTTTTCTTTACATCCTCAGTTCTCCTTTCTCTATGTGATGTGACAACGATGTGCACATTCACATGACTGGGAACGGCCCTTTGTTATCATCACCAGCAACACAAGCAATAAAACATTATGTTAGCGCTTGGGAGAGTTGACTGCAAAACCGTAAAAAGAAATAATAGAAACTTTTGAAGGCTTCAAGGTCACACTTTACTATTGTGACTTATCGCTGTGTTTAATCAAGTGAAAGCATAGAGCAAGTACAGGCTGAGGATGCTACAGATAGGAAATAACGCCTTTCATTTTAGATGAACAATTTTAAATTTACTTTAAGAGCAGAAGACTAAATGCATGTCCAGTCTACGCCTCTTTGTTCAACATTCAAACTGTTGTTAAGACTGCTAATGAGAGTGTCAAGCTATATTTAATGTATTTGGCTTGTGGCACCATCATCTGTGCTGTTCCTGGAGAGGATGCAGGAGTTGCAACACAGGGCATGGCAGCTGTGAGATGGGGAAATTTTGGCCCAGTGCAACCCCATGCTACAGATTTAAGGAACCTGTGCATCTCCCTGGAGCTGCTGGTCATGAGTAAACTCAGTGCAAGAAATCTGGAGAAGAAGGAAAAGAGTCCAAACAAAAAGAAGGAATTACTAACAACACCCAACCCACATACCTTCCTTCTTCTCTCGCTCCCCTCTTCACCTCTCTTTCAAGCACTTCTGCCCCTTTCTGCTTAATATTTATACACCAGAAAACACCAATTTAGTGGAGTTAGCATAATTTCAGTTGAGAACAACCCTTGTCCCACCCACTTGCTGTCAATGTGTGCAAGAATTCAGGGAGGATGGGGTGTTGCCAAATGGTGACAGATCCATCAGCAATATGTTGATGGTCCTGAGAGCTCTACTCAACCTCCTCCTTTCTGCCTCTGAAGCAGTTATAATTGTAAACAGTGATGGACGTTGCTGGTGAGCAATAAAACAGTACAGAACATCAAACTAGAAGTCCTGCAGAAGGCTGGCTATCTCCTCCCTGCCAGCCTTCACGAAGACGAAATGTCAGGCAGCTCCTTCCCATACCCAAGACATGCCTGAGCCAGCTGTGCCCAGAATTACACGGGCATGGAAGGCTCTCCTTCCAGCCATAGCCTTGCAGAATGATGAGAAAGAGCTGTGACAGAAGGAGGAAATGGGACAAGAAGGCAGCTGTCTGCCCAGGCACAGAGCTATGCAAGGTAGGCTGCACATCTTTGTTAGCAGTGGGAGGAGGGGAGGACCCTATGCAGTAAGAGACTTTGTTGAGCCTCTTGAACTGCTTATGAATATAGCATACGTTCACCTTTTTTTTTCACATTAATTCATAATTGTCTACCATTTTTTCTCTGTTTTAATGAGCTTGTTTCATTGCCACATCACTTCTTCAGAGATAACACAATGGAGCTGTTCAACATACGAAGAAAGGACTACTAAATACTGCCTGGCATTTTTCTAGCAAAGAGAACATCTGCGACATACAATAATAATTCAGTTTCCATCTCCAGTGCTCAAAATAGTTCAGTTTAATTTTTAACACTTTCCCTCCCTCCTCTTTCCCTTTCCATTCTGACCAGTCCAGACTCCCTTTCTGCAGTCCTCTGTCCACTTCTCATTAGGTATTTCTTCCTTGCTCTGTTCTGCTCTCCAGTTCTTCCCAAAAGGAACGATGATATTCAGCGAGTGAGGCAACACAACATTTGGTTTCCTGAGAAGGAAACATGCCTGAACTGAAGCAAAAGGATTTTCAGCATTCCTTACCCCCTTCTGCCTGTAACTCCCCACTTTCCCACTGCCTCCCTCCCTTGCACACATTGCTACACAGCCACATGCAGCACAGCAACATTAGAGATGAATCATTTCCCCTGAATTGCCACAGGATGTATCTTTTTCTTCTGGTCATTTAATTGCAAATCAGTGAGCAGACAGATGGAAACTAACAAAGCACACATATGTTTCATAATTAAACAAGTATTGCTTCACTAATTTCTGGTGACTGGAAGAATAAATGTATTTATTTTCACCACTAGATTTCAGCACATTAACAAAAGCAATACTTCTTACTTCTGCTGCCTGACCAGTTAACTGCATCTTAGCAAAGATGTAAACAGAAAGTCTAAAAGGGGGGAGAAGAGAGCTGCAGAAGAGACAAAGGTGTGGGTTTGCCTGCTGCATTCAAATTGTTGGAAAAGCCTATTCTGACAAGCAAATAAACAGGACCCAACCCAAGTCATGTGTTGGTGAATTACAGGTAAAGCACAGGCTGCTCATTGGGATTTGGAACCAAATTCAGATCAGATTTTTTTTTTTTTTTTAATGGAGTTATATATTGTTATGCTTTCATGGTGATGTTTGCAGCAATGTGAATGCATAATTATAATGGTAGTGTATTACATATAAATTATTCTGAAAGATCAAACACATTTACTTCTGAAAACATCAATCTGGGATACTTGAAAATGCTCAGAATTTTTGCAACTCTCTACAAAGCAAGCTTTCAGCAGAACTTAAAGCCATTTAATGAATCTGTGCTTTCATTAAGCCATGTTTCCAATGATTTTATAAATACTTCCATCAAAGTTTCTCCTGACCAGTTAAGAATGGGCCATTCCTCTGTCCAGAAGAGCACCTAACTCTGACTTAGTTTTCTGAGGGATTACTGTGTTGCAACTACGCAGCCCAGTGGGTCTCTCTCTATAGAGCAGGTGGAGGTCAGCTCTCGCGGTGTGCTCCATCTCTATACAAGGGGATAAATCTTTTCTGAGAATTTGATCTCAATCTTCCTGATGATTCTCTCTGGTTATTTAAAATTTTCACCTCCCAATTGCTCAATGAAGAAGCAAGCTTTATATTGCTTTTATTGAACTGTGCTAAGGAGTTAGACAATTTTTCCTCTGTCTGGAGGAAACAAACAAACAAGCTTGACTGCCAATCATTCTGCCACGGCCATGGCTTCTTCACAACCTCGATCAAATACAAACACAAGTCATGCACACTTCTCCCCTATTATAACAAGTCCCCTTTTGTGCTCAGCAACTTTGAGCTGCAAGTTTACTTCTGCAATATGTCACATTCATCTTTATTTTCACATAATAAAGTGTACAGCCCATCTGTTGTTATTGACTGATTTATGTTAGCAAGACAAAAGACCTGATTAATGGTACTGCTAAACTGATTTCACTTATGCAATTCATTCATATTAAGAGAGTAAATTTTAAAAAGTCCTTTTAATCTATAAATTTAATTTGGAATTTTTATTTTAGTTGCTGGCCTGAATACAGATGTGCTTTTCTATGTGCCTTCTGTAGTATCTGACAATTTTATATATATTTTAAGTGCAAATCAAATGCAACATCTATAGGAATAGGTAAAGTGTCACAAAAATCAGCACTGAAGCTGACACAGAATGACACACATAGAAATTTCAATTTAATTTTAGTTTAATTTTCTATGAAGCTAAAACAAACCTTTTTCTAAGCAAGTGCCTTTTGATGTCAAGGTCTTTATTCTTTTCATGCACTTGTTTGTAAAACTGTATGTATTATAGCTCTTCAAGCATAACAAATGGAAAAAGAGATTTTATAGTACGCTTCCCTTTTTATGGACTAGTATGGACATTTCTAATCTGTGGCAGGAAAATGTTGTGTTTCATACACCATTCTATTCATCTCTAGATCACTAGTTTTATTACTATATATCGAGATTTAATTCTCATCAGCCCAGTGTATAACTCACTATATTTCTGAACTGCGAGACTTACACTATTATTGCTTAGATCATAATAGATAGGACCATTATCTCCTTGCGTGAGACCTGCAGCAAATTCTTCTCAAATGGAATTCACTTCAGAATGAGTCAAGAGCAATTTAAAATGAATGGCTGTGAAGCTAATTCCGTTTGCATTTGGATGCCCATCACTTGGCAAGATCATTCCCTGTGCCTTGCAAGGAAGGCAGCCGGAGCTAACTGTATGGAAGGGATTTCTGTTGGTTTTTAATGTTATGATTAAAAGCTTTCTAGAGCAACGAGTATTGTTTACTGTGAGATTAACAGCAGGTGCTAGCTTGGTAAGACAGCTTTCTCAGGATGGAGGCAACGGTTTGTTTTACAGTGCATGCTTCCTGAAAACAGGAAGGGACAAATCGCTCAACTCTAAGTCCTTTGGTCCTAGAATTTTCTTAATTCCCAGGAAGGGTATGCAATATCATGCTACCACCAGATGGGAAGCATGGAAGCAAAAATCCTGCATGCCATACAGCGTGCTGCCACCTTATAGCCCCTTTATGTTGCCTGAGCTAGAAACTGCCACGAAAATTGGGCCAAACAGCATGAGAAGTGGGAGAAACAGGACTTCTTCAAAGATGCAATGAGATGTTATGTGTAAGCAAGAAGCAAGTTGATGGAGAGAATTACTGCCCTGTCAGAGGTCCCTCTTGTCCCTACCCTATCCCAGGAGCCCATTGAAAAGAGAAAGCACACTTCCCTGCCTTACCCTATGAAGAAAGAGGAGAAGGGGGCTTTCTCAGCTCCGTATCCTCTGTCAGCCCTGCAGCCAGCTGATTGCAAGGATGGCATGCTATGAGACAATCACACCTTATTCTTCAGTATCTCAGAGAAGAAAGGTTTCACCAAATAGCCTGCGAAGATTGCAGTTTTATAACAGCATCATATTTAGCCAGCCTGGAAGGTTCAGATCTGCTTGCTTGGAATGGAATTCATTGCAGGCCGTCTGTATCTAAAAAGGAGTCCTTGGCTTTGTGGAAGCCCACAGATGAGATGCATACGGAACCTTGTTGAACTCTCATGGGAACATACTGAAGGGAATTTCAGACTCACGTTTACTGAGTACCCACGAAATTAAATGCACTTTCAGCAGGGAAAGCAGAAGACAGTTGTGGTTTGGGAAAAAAAAAAAGATAGATAAATTGATAGAGCATTCAATGAACTGAGTGAGTTCAGTTCAGAAATTAAATAAATAAATACCAGAAATTAAATAAATAAATACCAGGAAGATGAATGAACTTCTCCTGCACCCACGAGGGCTCAGTGCAGACAATCCTACCAGACCTTGGCTGAATGACACCTGCTCAAGAAGGCAAACACAAACTCTGCATGGTATAGAATGAAAGCCATCAACACTGAGCAGCCATGCATAGATCAGGAGGCTGCTGGGCAGAAGTCTGCTCTCCAAACACACACACATGAAACAAAAGCCAAACACATCCTTTCTTTCCTTCCTTTACCCTCACCAAAGGAAGCAACTTAAATACAGGTCTAGGAAGCAATGTGCAATCCATTGTCAGGCACAGGTGCCAACCTGAAGCCCTTTCTAAAGCCAGGGCATGGTCATCTGAGACATATGAAATACTGTATTTTTAGATCAACTTGAGTCCAGGAAGGAGGTTTCTTCTGTTTGATGACAGGCCTCCTATACTGAACATAATGAAGACATGAATAAATAAATAAAATCTAGGCTACCAGATGCAGTAATCCTTTTCATTTTATCCACCTTATCTTGACCAGCCTATCTCAGCAAGCTGGGGAGAGCTGAAGGAGAGAAGAGAGCACCATGCTTTCCTGTGTAACATCAGCACACAGCTCGACATTGCACAGGGTACCTGCTAAAGCTGAGAGCAGTTGTTCAAAAACAGGAAAACTGCACAGCTGCAGAAGCAACAGGAGCCTATGTGCTCCTGCTGGCTTGCAGCACTGCAGTGAACAGAACCACTCTCGTTGCACGCTTCACTCCATTTTCCTGCTTCATATGAATGGAGCAAGGTCAGATATTAAACTAATGGCAAAGGAAGATGAAACGTTAAACAGTTATCACTCTGACATGGCTAATGTGGACACCCTGAACAACTGGGTTACCTATAGCAATCAGCTTGTGCCCTGTTTCTTCCACCTTGGTCATACCTTCTCCTTTCCTCCCACATCAATGCTTAGCCTGGTAAAACTGTACTGATGGTAATCAAGTCACATCTGATTTGTATCTGAGTAACAAAAAGGAGATTTAGATCAAAAGGAGGAAAACAATTTTATTTTTAACTTGGATGCACTAAAGGGTGTGTACTAGCTTTATAAAGCAACGTGCAAGTTATGTATCATTGCCTGGCAAAATGCATCTTCCCCCAGTTCATTTAATTCATAATTATAATTAAATTTACTATTTTTCCTGAGGCCAGTGGCAGTTTTATCATCACTCAGATCAGAGGCAATCCAAAGACAGAATGTGTCCTCAAAATGATTCTTGCAGCCTTCTGTAAGAGACAGAGCTCTTTGTAGATTGTGTTGCTAATCCAGCAGACATGGGTACAGACACAGACATGACATTTAAGGTGCTGTATCCAGATCTTTACCATTGCCTTGAGACAAACTCCATCAGACTACAAGTTGCTGCCTAAACATACAGGGGATGGCACAGGTATTTGTTAGCATTGGACCCAGTGCAGGAAAAAGCCAGAACAGAGTGCAATTTCACACAAGGCATTGAAACTACTTTCTGTAGAATAAGAAAAGCAACATGCTGTTCTTTGTGCAATGGGGTTTATAATAATTGTTGTCAGTACAAGAAATCTAATGCAGTAATCTGCATATTATGTTCATTATGAAGTTGCCTAGCCATTTAGATAGATAAATAAAGATGGAGGTAAATGTCAGTTAAGAGGCAAAGCCCTGTCTCTGCCATCCTTCCTTACAACACATCCATTAATTCTAGTGGAAACTTTGCTCTTGTGCTTCTATAGAGCTATTGGACTGGGTTGGTTTCATTACATCACCAAGGCTATCAAATGGGCAGCATGTGAAAATAAAATAGGGCTTGTAAGCAACAAAAGGCATCAGTGAAATTTCTTTGTAACTATTATCATGTGGAAGATTGCTCCCCTTTGTCCTGTTGCTCTCTCTTTCCATTTCTTTCAAACTAATAAAAGATTTATGTTTTATAAAAAGTAAGAGGGTTGAGGACTGTTTCAGAAACTTATCTCCCTTTTTCTGTCATGTAACAAAAACACAAAGAGTAACAAGAAGTGTCAGTTCATCGAGTGCATATGCTGTATTCTTTAAGTGTGAGCTCTGGGCATTTACCCTACTTACAAAACTGCCAGGGCTTCTGTTGGACAAGCACATGGTTGTGCTTGTCGAGCTCATGCAGTTGGGGCTGCATGTTCCATTTTTCTATTCTGTAGTATGAGTGCGATATACAAACAGTGAAGGAACAGGGCCAGATAATGTCTGCAAACTGAGATGCGTTTTTCCTTTTGGATTCTACTCAGCAATGAGCTTGCATGATAGCATGAGATCCCTTCCCAACCACCTGCAAAGCAAAGTCTGATTTGAAACATTTCTGCCCAAGTAGCCATTAGCAGTCGTAATGGTTGACACAAGGTCAAAAAATTATTGAACCTCCAAGGAGCATCATTTCCTCTTCAGTGTTAGTCCTCGCTTTTCTTTGACACATTAGTCCTGAAGCAGCTCCAGGCTCTTGACCTCTCCTTTAACCCTGATAACTAATTAAAGATGGACAAGGCTCAAGCTAAAATACTTTTCGTTAAACCTATTCATTCTCAAGTCCCCTTCAGGCACTCTTTATCACACAGGACAGAGCCCGACATATTTACATGAAGATGAAAGTAGGTGCCTCGTACAATAATACAAAAATCTCTTTTTACAAGACCTAACTTAACCTTTGTGGTGCGAAGGTAGGATGCATTTTATAGCCCATAAAATATATCCTCAAAGCATAGTGGAAACAAGCTTCCTGGGCATAGTCCAAAGCATACAGTTCAGGAAAAATCTGAGGATAATTAACTCTATGTATTTGTAGAATTAAAAGTTCAAACACAGATTCCTCATCTGACTGCTGTGTTAACAGTCTGGACACGGTGCCTTGAATACAACAAATACCGAAGAAGATTCTTAGTGCTTTTTCATGTCCTGGAAGCAACAACAGAGCTCAGACTGGAGAGTCATCAGCTGTAGGCACATGGGGCTAGTGGTAAATCATAGCACCAACACAACTTGGTTTAATATAAATCAAACTGTGTAAAACGTTTTGTTTATGGCTAGGGCAAATGAAAGGAGTTCTGCACTGTCAGCTTGAGAGATGATCTATAACTGGATGCGGTACATTGCAAATGCTTTCTTAGCTTTTTATGCTGTTTCATATTAATAATTAAGCTTGCTTCTTGCATCAGTGTGTTAGGGTTAAAATGTCAGTCCTTTGGTTTTAGCAAGAATGGCTATTTATATCCTTACTTTTCCCATTATTAAAACTGCTGCAGAGCTCTGCTCCCAGATTTCTAATGCTTTCAGTGCTAGCATTTTTCTCAGCAAAGAGCGATGATCAACACCTCGTGATTAATAAAACTGCGGTCTAGTGGGATGTTGTGGGTCCTGATTGCATGAGATATCTGAAGTGCCCAGTTAATTAAATCAGCGGGATCACTCCATCCCAGAGAAACACAGGAAACTTGCCCATGCCTCAAATAGCTGCTCAGTCAGCTGGCATTCTGGTTGAGGCATTGAGCTGAGACCAGAGAATGGATACTCTTGTGCAACCATGGGGAAATCTGTCCTGGCAGGTTCAAGGTCCCATCTGCAAAATGGATGCATCAGCCTAAAAGCTAGCACTGTAATGCACCACACCTTCTCAACTGAGTGCACAATGCAGCACTCAGGTTCGATCCTCAAAATGCATCCAAAATGCCTCAATCAGCATCATTTTACTAAACAGCCAGCAGCAGTTATACAAAGGACTACAATTGAAGTTATGTTTACAGAACCACTAGGAAATATATCCCAGCTATTTTGGAGCCAGTGATAGGTACAGCAGGTACCAGGTTTTTCTCTGCATCCTTGCAGTAACCTCTTGCTTTCATGTTGGTCTTCTTCTGCACCCATAGTGCAGCTCCGGCACAGGAGCCTGATCTCGGGTGCTCAGAAGAGCTCTCTCCATGGGGTAGAGGAGTCCTGATGGGACCACTGTTCTGAGACTAACACTAATTCTCCTCATGAATATCTACTGATTCACTATTTTCTTCCTTGGATCTAAATGATATTATTATTGGCGTAGTGCTAGTTACCTAATTTCATCCACAGCCAATTTCTCAAGAACCATAAATTATTTTGTAGGAGGCTGATTTATCCCAGCAGAAGTCTAAATTGAATTAGAAATCCATTAGCTAAATTCTGAGCAGGGGTTTCTAGGGAGAAAGGGAAGGGGAGGGAAGTAACTTGGGAATCTGAGTACAAGCTGTGAAAAAAGGAGGAAAAAAGTCCTCAAAGAACTAGGGAAAAAAAAAAAAAAAAGACAAATGTCATCTTTTCGAAATAAGCACATAGGTATTTAGGCAGCCAGATGGAAGAATACAGATTGTTGCCTAGGATCAGACATATGACTAAGATATTAATTTATTTATTTTGACTAGCAATTGGCTTTGTAAGTACATGGGACTTTGTAAGCAGATGAAAAGCGAAGGCCTGTCATGCTTGCATTCATGCAAATAACGACAGATTGTGTGTACTATATATACTAGTAAAGCTAATAATAAGGTGTTCAACCAAATCTTAATACAAAATAATCAACTGCATTCCTTCCCCTGAGAAAATGAAAGCAAGAGAGACTTATTACTTTGGGAACCCACAAGATGATTGAATCTGCTAGGGTCCTCCATGCAGAGCCAGTTTATTCCAGGAGATGCATAGACAGTGTCCCCCTCTGAGCACATTTATTAACAGGAAAGCAAATCCTTTCCTCTGCCCTACCACCAGCAGCTTCAGCATATGAAGGCAGGTGGAAAGAGAATGCAGCTAGTTCACTGACATTAACACCCTATCATTTTCTAAAGTTGGAAATGATGATGGATGGATCCCAGGGCCCATGGAGAGACACTGCAGCAAAGAACCTCTCATTCTGCATTCACAGAGTTATTTCAGAAGTCTGTGAAAGGGATGAAGTATTTGGTTACAGACTGCAGATTTCCCCCTGCAGTGCCGAAATTCATTGACACTCACTTCCTTAGTCTTGTTGATATCTTACTCTCAAATTCTCAAACAATTGAAAAAAATAATCGTAAAAATTTAAACAGCAACATGAGACAGCAGGCCTCTGGCTCTTTCTTTACCTCCACCTCAATCTTCGACCCAAGTGCCTGCAAAGCATGAAGTGCCCTTCTGTCATCAAGAGTGTCCAAGATAGCTCAAACTGAAGTTGCTGACACCAACGGTATCAAACACACAGTGCCAATAGGATGCCCCATCAAGAGTCATTAGACTTTTTCTGGATCGCAGTGTGTAAAACCTCAGTACCAGCAAAACAAGTGGTCACCTTTCTTATCCACCATCCCACCCTTGCTTCCAAATTTTTCCATGTTCACTCCACAGCCACTAAAAGAAAGAATGAACAAGGGAAGGAAAAGAAAAGGAAACCTTCTAAACACTCAGTAATCAACACTACAGCTGAAATGATGGTAAATTAGAGAAACCCTCAGTAAGTACTGAGAACAGATGCAACACCTATGTTTTGTGGAATGGCAGACAACTCTGGTGTTCAGAGACTGGCATCCTAATGTTAATTCTCGGATCTTGCTTCTCTTTCTCATCTGTAAACAGTTTCTTGTCTGCTACATTCATTTTTAATGTACAGTTCTTACCTACAGAGATTGATATCTCTCCATACGCCAACAGAAAATGCCACTGATATTGGAGTGTCAGATCATGAAAAGACAATAAAAGAGTTGCTACCAAGATGTTTTTCATCTCACTACTGTTAATTGGTTTGAAGTAAATTAGAAGCATTCCAAAACTGGAATTATAGGTCAGATACTCATATTATTGACTTTCCTTCACAGTACCAATAGTTGAAATCATACATGCAGAAAGGGAGAGAAAAGGCTGCCTGAGGTATTTCTAACTTGACCAACTCTAGCAGCAGGGAATAAGAAATCCTAGATATGAAATTATATGATGTGATTTGAATGCTAGATAAGAAATACTGGAAGATATCTAGTTCTGTTTTGTAGATGACAAAGGTGCTAACACACTTGATAGCACCTGGGACCATGTCATTTAGCCAGAGTTAGAAGTTCATCACTAGTATTGGGACATATGGTAATTTATACCTGCCATTGATTTCTGTGTTTAAAAGAAAAAATGAAAAAAAAAATCAGTACTGCTCATTAAGAGCTCACATTATTCCAAGAAGTTGCAATTTTTTTTTCCTACCTCTATCTAGTACAAAAATGTAAGCGCTAGATGTCTGAACTCTCTGCACATGTAACTCTACTGCCTGAGCCAGAGCCTTGGTCCTCACAAAAAGAGAAGGAATGTCTTTGGGTTTGATTTTTAAAATACAGACCTAGGTTCAAAAAGACAACACAGCAATGTCAATGAATGAATCCAAAAGAAAAAGAAACACTGTCAAGGAATAATGGAAATGCAATTCATTTGCAGGCTTTTCTGGACATGTTTTGTATTACTATATGCTGTTTATTTATCGGTGCTTCTCAGCAGGTCAGATCCAAGCTGAGGAGCAATGAATCAGTGTTCTAATCTCCCTCCCCATCATCCCCAGCCTTTTCCAAGGAAGCTAATATTCAACCTCAGCTGAATCTGTGAAGTTCTGATCATGAATGCCATCTCTAGAAAAACACAGACCTAAGCTAAGCATAAGACATAAATATATTAATCCTGCCTTCTGCATGAGTCTGATCTTCTTTACCACTTTTCTTGGTTTTCTGTCATATCTTTTATTCCTCATTTAATTCTCTCCTTTCTTTCCTCAATGCTCTCTACTTTTTTGGTTTTTTTTCTTCCCATCTTCTCCCCATCCTTTTTTTTTTTTCTCAATTTCAGCCAACTTTACTAGTCAGGAATCCCACTATGTTCCTACAAATGCAAAAGATTAATAGCCAAGAAGATAGACAATGACTATAGATAGGAGCTCTCACAAAAGCCAACATCTAACTTAAGTATTTCTATTTATTTTCATGACTCTCAGAATAACTAACTACATTTTTTTTTTACCCATATTCATACAAAATCCATCCATTCACACAGTAGTAATTGCAATATTCAAAGAAACTAAAAAGGCAAGAGCTAATCCTGTATTATTCTTGAATCTGACCAAATACTACAGTTTAAAGTGGTTTTCCACTTATAGAGCTTTTACTGGTTATTTGGCTTGAGCATCACAAGCCAATTTTGACATTGGGTAATCTCGTTCAGCAGGTTTCTAGTTTGTGACCAGAAGAACACAGTATCATTAAATCAAACATTTGTAAATACATAGTAAATAGTCATGTTCTGTGACCGTTCAAATGTTGGAACAGAAAGGATAGAAAATGTATAGCATTTATTATTAGACACAATATGTGAAGATCTTACATAAAAAAAAAAGTCACTTGTACTTGTTCAGTCTTACCCTCTGAGCCACATTTCCTTTGAAGAGGCATAATAACAGCATACAAGCAAATATCTAAATTAAAACAGCAGCTGTGCACTTGGGTAGTAATTGTATGCAAGAAACCTCAGAAGCTCTCTGTTAATACTTAAAGGAAGGGGTGTATTTTGGTCAGATTCCCACTGTACATGGAGCTGATGCCAAAACACATTATAGCACAGCTGAAAACAGGTATTGTAAGAGCAAGATAGTCAGCATTTTGCCTCGGGAGCCTGGGCTGTCGTTTCCTGTTAATGAACAAAACCTCTGTTAGCTGAGCTGCTTCATTCCCAAGGCCACCTCTGCTGTTTGGTAACACATAACATTCTCACCCTATGCGCACTCAACAGAGGACTCTTTCCATCACTGTAAATTTAATCTGAATCCATACAAAAAGCCACAAACCACTATTACATTCATCTCTGTTGGTATGTTAAAGTTACACTGCTCTGCGTGATGACTGTCTTGTAGCTGCAGCTGAGTTTTAAGTGACTACACAGAGTGGTTGAGGTTGGCAGGGACCTCTAGGTCCATCTGCTCCAGCTCCAGCCCCTGCTCCAACCATGCCACCCACAGCAGGGTGTCTAATACCATGGTAGATTTAGACTAGAAATTAGGAAGAATTTTTTTACTGTGAGGGTGGTGATACTCTGGAATACTTTGCCCAGTGGGGTTGTGAATGCCCCTTCCCTGGAAGCATTCAAGGCCAGGCTGGACAGGGCTTTCAGCAACCTGGTCTAGAGGGAGGTGTCCCTGCCTATAGCAGGGGGGGTTGGAGCTAGGTGATCTTAAAGGTCCTTTCCAACCCAAACCATTCTATGATTCTTTGATCAGTCCAGGCAGCTTTTGCCAATCTCCAAGGAAGTGACTCCACAGCCTCACTGGGCAACCTGTTCTTCCACCTAACATGTTTCCCTCCAGGATCCTCCTTGCCATGTTGGAAAATCTGCACTCTAGCCAGATGAGCAGAAAACCTAGTCTGAAAGGAGTCGGGGTTTGGTATTGCACCCACTGCAGAGACAACCAATTACCAACCTGTTTGCTCACTACGCTGCATACAGCAGCTTCTGCCAAGTCCTGTGGATCTCCCCTGTGGCCCCCCGCAGATTATGTCATCTGCAGGCTTGTCAAGATGTCCTGCTCCATCCCAGCTGCCTCTGCATTGCTCATAGCCACCACTGCTGTTTGGCCTTGCAGATTGAGCCTTCGTATTTCCCTGGCCTGCTACTCCCAGGTGAAAAAATGTCATTGCCCCAAGGATATGCTTAATGCATGTACAGATGATCCTGGATGCGAAAGGAGAGGAGTAGCAGCAGGAGCAGAGAACAAGTTGATGTACATGACAGTTCATTTCTGGATAGCTAAGGAGATTAATGCTTTCACCTGCTGCTCATGCATTACTGTCCCCAGCCATACAGAGATGAAATGCTGTCATGTAAAGCAACTTGCTCTTCATTGCTCAAGCAGAGAGAGTTCATGCAGCAATTGCTCTGCTGAACCCTGAGCTCTGGTTCACAGCGTTTAATTAAGGAAAGCATAAATATGAAGCGCACTTTGTCTTTAAATAACACCCTGTAAATGCTACATCCCCAAACAACCTGATGAAAAGTGTAAGAACTGACAAAGCCATAAACTATCTTAGTATGGCTTGCAGCAGTCAGCTACAAAATGAGTCTTCTTTATCTTTGTTAAATGACCAACATCAAAGATTATTGTCCAAATCTTTCTTCATATTTGTTTCACTTCCCTTGGCTGCTATTACTGCTCTTATAATTTGCCATTTCTAATATCTCCTTACAAATCTGAAAATAACTGTTCCCCAGACATCTTTTTTGAAATTTGTATTTGTAGCATAAATTAGGTACAGGGGAAAAAAAATGGTAGGTGCAAAATAGACATATCAAGCAGTTTCTGCAAGTGCACAGTACTCCTGTGCCAGAAAACCTGTCCATCTCCCCATCAGCAATGGTCTCTTATTCCTCATACATCTCAGAGACAAAGATGTTATTTTTCTATTCCATTTTTTTTTTTTTAATTAAGTCAGTAATTTACAGGTCATGCCTGAGCTTGTATTATTGGTTTTGCAGCTGTTTTCACTATTGTCAACTATTGCCCTCATCAAGAAAAGCGTCGATCTCATTATTTGGCACAATTTTCTCAAATTATCTACTACTTGCCTTATTGTTCCATCAGCTGTATTATCCACTTTTTCTTGTTGTTGTTCCTCCGCTTCAGCTTCCTTATCTTATTTCTGTGTGACTCAGTTTTCACTGCTTAAGTATATTTGTCAGTCACAAACTCCATAAATGCCCATTTACGCAACTGCTTATGTACACTAGCAACCTTACAGAGAGGATGCAGAAGGCAAAGCACTGTGACTCTGAAACAGTTGTGGATTTTGGTATGCTGTGGGCTGGGAAAAAATAAAATCCTTCCCACCCACTGTGAACATTGGCATTTCTATGAAGAAAAGCTGCAGCATCTTCAGTTTCCTCTAGAGGGATAATGCATGTGGGACATCATGGGACCTTAGAAGACACGTGGGCAAAAGGATTTTATGCTCTCTTGGGCCTCTTCATTTATCTTCTTCATTGCCTTTAAACTCCAAGAGCTGAGAGAGGGTAAACAACATGAAAGAGCTATCAGATAGGTAACAGCTCTTCAGCCAAATCCATCTGTCTGAACTTGACTATTGTTGTGAAAAACACATCATTGTAATTATTCATTATACAGACATCCTCCCCATATTCAGTTTGCTGATTATGATTCCCCCCAGGAGGACTGACCCGAATAAAGAAAAAAGAAGAGAGAAGGCATATGAAAGCTGGAGAAAATTAGCATGCAATAAGCTATTTTCTTTCCATCAATTTTCTCATCTCCTTTTATTAACAGATTTGTTTTTGAAGCAATTATACACGTGCAATCCATTTGTGGCATCTCTTTGACACAACCATTATTAGGACTGTCACAACCGATCAGCTGACAGCTAGAGAAAGGCAGTTTTGCAGTGTCCTGGTGCTGCCAGTCAATATAAGTGGAATAGCAACACAGCCTGTGAGTTTCCTATTATTTTTCTTCCTAGTGGCTGTGTTGAGAACAGTTCTTGCTTCATTCAAGAGAGGCAGGGGAGATGGAAGGTGGTCTTCATGTGACCCCAGGTCACGTACTGGCAGCAACTGCTGCGATTTCCTTGCCGCCCAGAGCATGTCATGATTTGCGCTAAGCTCTCAGCAATCCCCATTAAAACCATGGACAGGACCTGGTCCATCTCTGAAACGATTCAGGAAAATGCCAGTGAATGTACGGCACTGCTGATCCCATTGCTGTGGAGCAAGCAGAGTATGCCCCAAGGTTTGCTGAACTAAGCGCAGCCCAGCTGCCTGGATGGATTTCCCCCCTGTGGAGAGGGAAAATTGGCAAAGCTGTCCATTAATATGAAGAACTGGTGAGAGCAGGCTGGGAGTGCCAGCACTATTTTTCAATCATACATCATTACGGAATGGTTGATTATCACTGCTGTAAAGCATACTGTGTGCTGACTAGATCAATTTTGCCAGGAAATGGGAAAGTGCGCTCCATTACAGCTCCCGGCAGCTGTGTCCCACATTGCAATGATATCTCAATTCTCAGTGCAAGGTTATGCCAGGTGGGAGCAGGACCTCGCAGCTGCTGTGCCCTCTGCTCTCAGTCAGACCATGTGAAGACAGCACAAAGTTAGGAACGGACAAGATGATTTCCCCTCTTGCACAAGAAGTGAGTCCGGCCTCACAGAACAACCCATCATCCTGAGGGGAAGGGAGTTGAGCTCCACAACAGATGAATGCACAGGGTTTACAAGGTCAATCCCAGCTCAGCCATGGACGACTTGAGCACCCACGGGTGAGCCATTTGGTCTATATGATCACAGCTGTAATTTTTTTTTTCGCTCTGCCTGTATTTTACCTCTTAATATTTTGAAGTCTTGCAGAGACAAAGACCTTTCACTAGATTCCCACTCTAAACAGAGTGAGCTTAGCCTTGAAGCTAAAGCCTTGGCTATGAGCAAATGACAGTCTCCCAAAAATCACAGAATTTAGGCACAGATGCAACAAAGTACTTATGCTTCCAGTACGAAGGCACTTGACCTTCTGCTGGTAATGAGCTTAAGACTTTGATCAAAGAACCTTTTCTCTTTGAGACAATGCAAACAAACTGATTAATGTATGAGTTTATTTTAATATGAGCCCTTCAAGAAATTTGGCCTGTGGGTGTCAGACCATTTCCTTCTCGTTACAGAGTAAGATGGATGCATTACACTTCTCTTTGAGCTAAATCTGCATCTACATCACCATTTGAATTGTTTTGCAGGCACTGCACCACTGTAATCTGTGTGGGTAATAGAAGCAATGAATAAGAGACAGGTTTGTCTTCAGTACATATTTTGCTTCCATCACTAAACCTGAATCAAACCCTCAGTGATGTTCCTTCACCCGTATTTGTACTAAGGGCACCTCAGAGGAACACAGACTGAGGTATGTCTGCATACTCACAGCCTGAAATAGCCAGGGACTCACTGAAATAGCCCATAGAAGCTGGGTTTGGTGGTGGTGGTGATCCTTTTAGCATTTTTCCAGTGATTCTCTCAACTTTGAGCATTTCTTTTTCCAGCATGAGCATGTAATTGTACCATAGAGAATATCATCTAGAATTGCCATCTCTCCAAATGGCCATAATTTCCTATTGCTCTGAAAGGGACAAAGGTTATAATTTACCCACTGTTACGTTGCTACTTTGAGAACACTTTTCTCCTGCTATTTTCAAGAGGACTGAGAATACAGTTAATTTAAAAAAAAAAAAAAAAAAGGCAACTTCACTTTTCTGGAAATAATGAAGGAATTGGTCACATCACATTGAAAGAGAGCACCATAGTACAGCCTGTCACTAGTCTTTTGATGTCAAGAGGTAGTGGCAGTCTTGAGAAAGAGAAGACGTTTGTAGCTGTGGAGTGAGGGCAGAAGGGCATCATGAAGAGACAAGGGGAGTCAGCGCACATGTGAACCTGTGCGTACAAGCAAAGGAAGGCTAGTGGCATGAGAAATCAATCAAAACACACAGACACAGTGAAGAAAAACCTGTAACAACTGTCCTTTGATATCAGCTTAATCTAATCCTGGACCAGAAAGGCAAAATGTCTTGCTAATAACAACAGGGTTGTTAACTTGGGGTGGCAAGAGTTAAGTTCATCTGCATAGTGAGCACTTCCCTACCTTGACAAGCATGGATTTGTGAACTGAAGTCTAAATATCCTGCATTTATAACCCTTGATAGGGGATAATCGTACTGTGTTTCAGTCTAAATTACAGTCATCTATACTGTGCTGTGACTCCATTTTTACATAGGCTTCTATTTTCCTACTAGAATTATTCCATGAAAAAGAATACAAAAAATATATATTATTCAAAAATGTAGTTACACAGCATAAAACATCTTTTCTAACTTGTTCTAGTGTTCTCAAATGGCTCAGCTCCTTTTCCTCCAGCAGAAATGGGCTTTTGTACAGTCAGATGAATCCCTACACAGCTCTTGGCTACTGTATGATGCTGCCTTGTACCTATTGAGGAGCCATTCCAAGGTCTCACAATAATATGTCCTTCAGTCAGGCTGAGCAGCAAGAGATTCTCTGCCTGGTTATTCATAAAGTTACAGCTGACCAAGAGCAAAGGCTTATCTCACAAGCAGTGCATATCTCTGTGGTATACTCTTTGTATAACAGCAGAGGATGAGATTGAATATGTAATAAAGTTGTGCTTTCTGGAAAGGAAACTGTGGAATGAATCACTTGTAAGAAAAATTTATCCTAACAACTTCCTTTGTTGGGCAAATCTGTAGCCTATCAAGAATGAAATCAAGACTTCAGTAACCCATCCATGCTTTTAAATATTTCCATCAAATGGCAGTTCTGAAAGTAAATGATATAATGCAAGTGCTAAGCTACTTTTCTCATCAGAGAAAAAAGTACATGAAAACATGGGACTTCAAAACTGCTAAAAAACAACTGCTTGCTGTGCTATCATAAAATAACCTGAATTCTTCCTTCTGCCATTCTAAGAGTATTCTTGCATGTTAATTTATCTTACTGTGATTCTAAGAGTTAGATTTTCTCAAGATCTTAAGAGATGAAACACTAGTCTTTAAAAGCAACACATTAAACTGGTTTTACCCTCACCGCACCTTTTTGATCAGTAGGTTACCAAAACTCCACTTACTGATGTTCTCACTGTAACAGTATTACTTATGTGTTCAGTTTGAGCTAGCTTACTTTAGCCTACCAAACACAATATATCAATAATCAATAATCAATAATATACACAGTACAAAATCCTATAGCTTTAGATAACATCTGGAAGAGACTTGTTTCCAAAATCTTTCTATTCTGCCCTGCTTTTACTTGCTTCCCTTGCTGATATTTAGACGTGATGAAGCATTGGTTTAGAATCAGGATGAACAAAGGGCACTTGGCACAATCACATCTCAGCCACATTAAAAATGCTCCTTCATTCCTCAGTCTGCCAATAGTTGAGTTTTTCACCTGTCCCACATCGATACTATGCTATAGATTGTACAAATTTCAGTATTGACTGTGAGACATAATTTGCTATGGAAAAGACGTAAGAGAGACAAGAGCTTTAGAAGGACTATATTAAAAATACAGAGTTAAAAAGATGACAAACACCACACAACCAAGTCTCCCAGGCTATTAACATATTCTGAATAGATTAATGAAATCTAATGAATTCCAAATTCTTATATCTCAGAGCCTACATCTGACATGGATTCCTTTGTGAAAAGCTATTCTGACACCAAGACTAAACAGGAGTAAGCAAAGGCTGATGGTGTTCACCAGTTCTCAAGGCTGCTTGTTTTTACACCTGTTTATGAAACCATTCTATATATAGTTCAACCTTTCTCTCCTCAGAAAATTGCTACCCACGCTTTGGTGAAGATAAGATGCTTTGGAGAAGATAGTTGACTACTTTCTGTCACCATCTCTTTAACTACTTGTACGCTTACCAACATCCCTGTCTATACCTTCTCAGTCTTAGACACCAGTGATTCCAGTCAATGGAGAGACTCTATGTCACCTGTGGGATTTTGGGCTCACATTAACAGGATAATATTCATTTCATGTAGGAAGACAGCCTCGGTTAATGCTTTAGGTTACATCATTTCAACACTGTGCTGTCCTAAGACCAAGGCATGAAGAACCAGACCTTCAGGAGCTCCAGATGACATGTCAGTCACCATCAGCAGAGAAAGATTTTTCAATGCCAGCTGAAGATCTTGTCCCTAGAGGAGTGCAAGGGAAACTCATGTAACATTCCACCATAACTGAGGCAAGAAATGTCAAGTTTTTAGGGTGAGAACAGTATTCATGAATGAACTGTGACAGGAAATCATTTCAGCTTTTCTTCCACAGCAAAATGTCTGCTTAGTTTCATGTCTTAAGACATAAGATGCATAATGTAAACACTGCAGTAAACATGCCTACCTTTGCACACACAAATATTTGTACATTTGCTGCCAACATGTTTAGACACTGGTTTTGATGATACATCTCCTGTCAACAGAGATATAATTAAACTGTTTTCCATCTATTGAGTAGTCAGTATGCTACCTGCTATAGCTATTTCCTAAAGCCTATAGCAGTCTAACCACATAATCATATAAAAGTTTTGCCAGTGATGCTTGTTGTATAATGCTAATTTTCTTTGTGATTACTAAGAGAAATTGCTATTGACTGCTTTCATTAGGAAACTATTGACCCTTATCCACTAGAGCATCCTGGAGAAGAAATTCACTAAATGTGCCCATATTTCATTTTCTGAACATCAAGGTAGAAAAGTCATGCTGAAGGATATGGTTTATTTAGTTCAAAATTAAAATTTTATAGGCTACATTACCTAAAGTAAATTGCTTAATACATTCAGCGGAACAGCTGCTTTCTAAGTGTTCAGTTTACAAGTTTTCATGGCCTAAATTACACTAAACAATAGAATACTATTGCTAACACAGTAGACTTCCAGGAGATGAGATATGCTACACCTACATTTATGAGGCAGAATTTAGATTCAGCAAAGTAGTAATTTTCAATGCACTCAATGCACAAGAATATCACAGCTTTCCCAATTTAATCTTCCTTTAGTAATAGCTTTCTAAATATATATTTTACATCATCATGAACTATATAGTCAAGAGAAGTGTAACAAATTTGTTGTATTCATGTTTGCCGCTTACTCGCAATTATATCAAAACACAAATAACATAGATACAGTATGCCCTAAGGTTTTGGATCTTGGATCCAGAATCAGTTCAGTTATTCTCATAGAATGTCCCATACAAATACATCTCTGCAACACAGAACAATTTTGGCAATTTTGGACTTGATGTTGTAGTTCAGGACAGTTCTTGACTAATGCAGAGAAGCACTTTAGAAAACTGGGACCTAGCAACACTGCCATAAAAAGAGGTTCCTGCATCCCTGCCCTCTATCTCCTGTACAGCTCTGCAAATTCTTTCAAGGCGTGCTGAAGGATGCAACATCAAATTCATCAAATGGCACATGGTATTTGCTAACATCTCACAAATGAAACTCAGTCTGAGCCATGCAATAACTTCCAGAACCATGTAACAAATTTATTGTAAGTTTCATTTTTTGCCCAACTCCTACAGCCTGACCTATTTCCTTGATCACAAACAACAGGAGAAGCCAAGAACACTCACTCTATGCTGGTCCACTTTCATCAGCTGTTCTTCTGGGTTAATTTATTTCTCCTTTAAACAAATATATAAATGGAGAGCAGTAGGAGAACACCATGTGTTTAGCAGGAAGCTGTGCTGCAAACTCTAAGAGGCATACAATAATTTATCACACATTTGGCAAAAGTCTTTCCAGTCTGTCTTCTATTAAATTCAATCTTTTAAGAGTTTTGATATTCAAAAATATACGTGGAGTTCTTTATTAATTCATTTCCAATGGTGAAATCATTTTGTCAAAGTCAAGCCAATCTGTAAACCAAAACAGTCAATTTTCACAGTACACTGATGTAAGAATATCTATAGAAAATCACATACAGCCAAGCTATTTTACATGCAACAGTTGTGACAGGGATTTTTATGTGAATGGCAAAGACACATGCTAGAAAACCAGCACAATTTACTATAAGCCTGATTATATACCTTACTCTCAAATTAATCACATTGAGATTGATTTTCACATTACTAACTTTTACATATGTGTCTGTGTGGCTCTATTATTGATATAATTACTGTTTATTAGCTCTATTCTGGTAGTGTTCAAGAACTACAATAAGAATGAAGCCCAAACACACTGTGCAAACACCTATTAAATCTTTCTGTGCTGGCACACATAGGGTCCCGAAAGACAAAGATGGGAGAAAACCAGAACAATGCAATGAAATAAGATCCACTTTTGATTGCTGCCTTTTCTCCATTCCAAAATGTCTCACCATTTCCTTCAGTGTAAAATCTCTGAAAATTTCAGCACTACACTTCTTGCAATAAAATAAATCACTGGCTTTTACTACTGTATAATTATTTTTGACTCTTTCTTGTCACTGCCATTACTTAAAGACGCAAAGCCTTCTGGGATTATTAAAACAGGCGTTAGCTATCTCTGTGCCCATCCAGCTCCATAATGACCGTTATTAATCACATCTCTCTCCCCAGCACTCATTACACAAACGCATTGAGCTCTGCCTCCTCCCTCCTGATGTCAGCACAGGCACCCACTGCCGCAGCCTTGCACCCACATTCAAATTTCCCTCTCTCTGGCATACTGCACCAGCACATTTGTCACATCACAGGCAATGCCTCCAGTATCTCCTCCAGGGGACAGGTCTGCACCGGTGCATTTGTGCAGCCCTATAGGCATACCCAATGCCTCCGCATAGCTTCAGCATTGCGGCAATATGAATAAGCAGGTTAGCTTACTAATTTCTTTCCCAAAATGCAAAGGGATAAAAATACATGAAGTTCAAATTCCCAACCCACCAGGCAGCAGCCTAAAAAGTGCTGACCATGCTGGCAGGGTTGCGGGGCTGGACTGTTTGTTGAGGAAGGAGAGCTCCTAATATAGGGCACAGCCATTTATTAAGCTGTTCCTATCCATTTATTAAGCTGCCCTCTTTCACTAGCAACCTTCCTTTGAATAATGGTCATAACATCATCATACCCACTAGGTTCACCTGACAGCACGCAGGGAGGTTTCATCTGTTAACATTTAGGTGTTTCTCTGAGATCCTTCCATGAACGCTGCCCTAGGAATCCCATGTGTGGTGGTAATCAGAAGAATGATTACTATGGTGCTACTTCCAGTATTGATTTGTACAAAAACTTTATAGATTTTGATAGGGTACCCCAGAAGCAGTCCAGCTGTTGTGTTGCTCCTGATCAGGGATTTGTGAGCTCCTGGCAACAGGTTTAGAAAATCGTTATGGTGTGCACCATTTTCTAAGATAAACCACTAAGAAAAGGATTTATTTGAACTTTTTCAAATATTTAAAATAAATTAAAAAAAGGCTTGCACTGTAGAAGGAGTAATCTGTATCTGCTGCATTCATACATTTCCAAGGCTTGTCAAAAAGTTACCTTTGCTTACACTACAGTTTCAGCATTCTTCTGCAATAAAAACCACTGTGGCTTTGGACATAACAACATTACAAGGGCAAACTAAATAAAACTGCAGCAGATGTTGTTTCTGTGCCCTCTGCAAGAAATTCTGCCAGCTTGCTTCTCCTCCTGAAAATGTGCAGAAGTTGCGGCTCTGATGCTACCTGGCAGAGACACTTCTGGGGCCTTTTGTGCTACCTAGTGGTATTAGCAGTGAAACCATACACATCACTCAATCTTCATCTAATGCTATTCACGGCGTGTACTTCGTATCTGCCTGCATTATGCCATTAGAGGTGGTGGAGGAAGAAAAGGGTAAGCCAGAGGAATAACAAATAGGGTTTGCTTGAAATAATATTTCTGAGCCTTGGACTGATAATGGGCACAGTCAAATATATTCTTGTCATTGCATGCACAAAAGGCTGTCTAACTTTGTAACATTTGTTTTACTAATTGAGCAATTAATTATTAACATAGATTATTTTCACAGTTGTAAACAGCACTTTGTATGGGCACCTGTTCGATCTGACAGAACCTCTGCATCCAATTTATCATCCCTCACTATTTCACCTCAAATTCACATCTTCCAGTGCGTGTAAGCCACAGACTGTGGAGAATCAACCAGAAGACAAGAACTGTCCATCCCTCAACCTCAGTGCTTCAGTATCACTATCTAATGGCTGAGCCCTTCACGTGAGCTCATCCCATCACTACAGCCATCAGAAAGGGGGCAGTTTGCCCCCTCTGCCTGCTATCAGCCCTTCCTTTGTTAGAGCAGGCAGCACATCAGCCTCCAGCTTTGCTTGCTCAGCCTTGGCTGAAGGTCAGCCTGAGGGAGTACCCGTGCCAATGTGCACAACCTCACATCAAAGCTGAGCCTGCAGGCTGTGTCTGTGCAAGCAGGCATCAGCCCATGGGGGTCATGATTTTCAAAGGAAGAGTTTCCCTGTTATCAGGACACTTTTTCTGAATGACAAGCCCCATTTTTTCAGTAATCTTACTGCAATTTTGGTTGACCTGGGAGCTGCACAGAGATGGTATGTAAAATGCCTGAAACAACTGGATCAAACAAATCCAACTCTGCTGTCCCTGCCCTGCTGCACTTCAGTGATGCACATGCCTGAGCTGGAAGATGCCTGAGCTTTCCATATATGCAAGCTTAAAAGCAAACATTTCCATACACTCAAGGTTATTTCAGTGGGATCACCAGTTGCAAAATACTCATCCTAATATCATTGCTAGTCCCACACCTCCCTGCTAAGTAAATAAAGAAATACATAAAAGACAAAACAAAAAGCCTTGGCATTAGCCTTGAGTTGAAGAGTAGAAACTTGATATTTCCCTCACCAAAATAAAATGACATTTAAAGAATCCTCCTCAAGCTCCTCTCTGCCTCTCGTCGGAGACTCCTTGACAGTCCCTACACATACTGAGCCTTGTGGGAAGACCAAGATTTGACTGTTTCCCACAGCTATGCACGCACACAAACAGACATGTTTGAAGATTCACTGCATAAAAGTTCTAGGAAATGAATCATGAGGACGATTTCTAAAAAAAAAAGCAGCTTATTGATTTCATTCTAGTTTGAGAATTCAAGCTGAGCAAACCTGAGAGACATTCTTCCACATGGAGCTGCTCTTCTTGAAGGCAAGCATCTCTGCCAAATCTTCTAAACATGCCAAGGGCCACTGATATGAAAGACACAAGGCGTGAGATGAGCTTGATATATTAGCAGACATTTGGCTGGGCAGTCTGTGCCACTCTTCTGCTATGTAAGCCTTGTTTCCAAATGCCAGAGCAACATCCCACCTCTAGTTCAGAAATAATTCTCAGATGAGCATGAGTAAATTGTAGGAATGCATGGAATATGCAGGAAAAACACTGGGGTAGGGGCTGCATACAGCAGCACAATGCAATGAAGTGTAGTACATCAGTACCATGTAGCAGCATTTTGTCTCAGAGTTAGACAGGGCTTTAAGAGACTGAAAGTCATTAGTCTTTGCATCCAGGCACAGATGAGTTCCTAAAAGACCCATGCAGCCCCTGACATGGGTAAGCAGCCCTGGCTCCTCACCAGTACAACTCAAGTAACAGCTGGTTGTAAATGCAAACTTAGCAAAACCTGCAACAAGTCCCCAAACTGTTCTGCCTCCTCTACAAATTCATACAGGACTTTCTTGCCTCAAAGTATCCCCTCAGTTATTATTTTTTCCTGGCACTGATATATACACTTCAGTAAACTAAGAATGAGAAAAATCAAATGAGCTGCTTTGTCTGTACCTTCATTAAAAGATTATTGCCAAAACAGGTAAGGCAGAGTACTCTAGAACAGTGCATAGCTTTTTTGAAAGAAGGAAGAATAGTTGCCTAGAGAACAATGGAAAAGAATTTTAGCTGATTTTACAGCCAAAGCCGTAAAAGGCAATTACTCGCTTTCTGTTTCACTTTTCCCAGCCCAGCTTCTTTCAGAGGAATGCAAGTGTTCCCTGTGCTTAAGCAGCTATCGGTAACACGATTAGCAACATTCCTTCTTTTTTTTTCATTCGATATATGCTTTGGCCATGATTGAGTGTTCCAGAGTCTTAAATGATTAAGGAGACAAAAAGATAGACAGAGTGACAAGCAGGAAAAAAGATAAGAAATGGATTACTCTTTAAGAAACTGAAAACTCCTCTAGAGACCCTCAGCCTTCAAGTTCATTTAAACGTTAATGAACTTTACATTTCAAATCATATCTAGGAGGACACGTGATAGGATTACACAGCTAAATCTATAAGCATTGATTTTGTCTCAGTCACAGATGCATACTGTGCAGTATTGGAAAATCTGTGAGGAAGATAAGGTTATGACACACAGCAAACAGCATGCAGCAGTGGTACAGATAAACCTTTCTATGTCTATCACACTGTCTCGCTCCCCCAAACACCCAACAAAAACACTAGTGTCACACTGTCTGACAAATATAAATGCTTCTATAAGCATGTGCAGAGCCTCCCTGATGTTGGAATTTCATTTAGAGATTGTTACACAGCCTGTGTGAATCACTCTTGCCAGAATATACATTTTAATTGATTGTTTTTAGAAATCTCCATGTAGCTCTACATTTTTAAAGCACCATATTGTTTTGTACAAAACAAGATATTCACATTATGTATTTCAGGAAACTCTTGCTATGCTCCCAGTTCAAGCAATTGCATGAGTCAGTAGTGCATGATTTATTTTTAAAGCAGGATGTTCATACCTTCCTGTGGAAGCCACGGTGTACGTTCTTAAATGACGGAGAAATGAGGTCACTCACACGGTAGCTCAAGAGGTACTGTAACTCCATTTCTTCCTCCACCCCTAATCCCAAGCAGTAGCAAGAAGTAGTAAAGAAAGGACACAGACAACCTTGCATCATTCCTGTTTAACTTTCATCCTTCAGAACCTTATCACAGGCTTCTTCAGCACAACCAAGAACTGCCATAGACTATGCAGGGAAGATGTTTCCTAAAGATTTAGGACTTCAAGCTAGCATCTCTTGCTGAAAACCCCCAGAGTTGGCTGCCAGCTGACCCTAGGTTAAACAAATCCTCTTTTATTTGATCTAAAAAGTCAAAGGCAGTGAGATGCAACTCTCACCACATGTGTTTGGAACTGCTGGCCCATAAAATGCTGCACTTCACCTGTATTAGAAAGGTGTACAAAGTAGGTATCTTGATGCAGTTGACCTCTTGCTTGTTTTATTTTTTCTACTCTTAAAGGGACATGTCCTCCCATAAGGACATCTTTTTAATATAGACAGAAAATAAAATGCTCACACAGCATACAACCTAGCACAAACCTCCTGTATGTTACATAACTATGACTTACCCAGACTACTGAGAAGAGTTTGACACAGTTTAATCACCGAGCTTACTTTCCTAGAATCATAGAATCACAAAGTTGGAAAGGACCTACCTACAGGTCCAACCATCCTGTCTTCTATCACTCTGATTAGCCTTGTTGCTACAATATAGGTACAAAGCAAACTTAAGAAAATGAATCTATTGTAGAAAATAGGGGGACATAGCTCAAAAAACCTAAGACAAAATATTCTGGCGCAAACCTGGAGATCTGTCCCTTCCGACTTCTCCGCCTGGGCACCTGTACGTTCCTTGGCTTCCAACTCTGAGCAAAGTTCTACTCAGAGGATGAAGTCCTGGAGTACAGACCTTGACATATGATGCTTGGAGCAATTCAGGGTCCAAATTTAACATCTCCTGAACAGGTGTTTAAAATTGCAGAGCAAACCCATGCTCTCCCCAACAAAGGGTTAGGCAAAGCTACAATTGCATGGAGCCTACAGAAGCCCACAGCTGATCTATGGTGCCAGGTCTGTAGCACAACCCAAACACAACCTCCAGGTCTCACCCGAGGCCCACAGAACCAAACTTAGTGAAACAAATCTATATAAATCTTCAAAAAGGGGCCATTTCTGCAAAGAAAGCAGGTGCACATGTTAACACGTAGACATATTTTAGGGAGCATGGGGGAAGATATGAAGTAGGACAGTTCTTAGGGCTGACTTTTTTTTTTTTTTTTTTAACCTAAATGTAGAGGGAAAGATTATTTCCAGTGTCTTTACATACTTTGAACTGAAATTTTAAGTACTGAAATCAAAGCTCTTACCAGAGCTCCGTAGGGTCTGATGGACAGATACTGCGTGTGATGCAATCAGATATGATTGTTGGGAACCTACATGTCAAACATTAAAACCTGAGCTCTAAGCAATACTGGACCAAGCACTGTGATACCGAAGTGTTCAACCTTTGAGATACATGGGTTGTTCACGGTTTTACTTTGAAAGACCATTAATAATTTATATTGAAATTTGGATGTCCTGGGAAATATATATTTTTCTGTATAAACATAAACCCAATTGAAAATAGGCAGAAATTAAGATGGAATTTTAAGACACGCACAGACACTTTGCACAGAAGATGACCCACATTTGGGCTGAGAACTGAAGTAAACAAACTTCACATACTTGAGCTTGGGTACCTACCTAAAGTAAACAGTTCTGTCTGCAGTAATCCATGACAGACACAGCTGAACAGCAGCAGCATTAAAGCATAAGCTGTATAACAGCACCCGCAAGAAAAGTCAGATGACCAAGGGAAGTATAATATTCACAAAATAAGTAGATCAGTTAATCCAAATGGTGCGAGTCTCAAAAATGTTATTGCTCAATATCTCAGAAATATTAGTGAAACATAACTTCAGAATGAAGGATTTTTTTAAAAAAGTGTGCACACAGACATCTATAATTAGACAGATTCTCCTCTCAATTTATAGGGGTATAAATCCAAAACAAGCCTATTAGTTTAAGTAGAAATACAGTAAGTTTGTAACACTGCAAGTTACAATTTTTTTAATTGCAATTAATATAAGAGTTGTGCATGGGGATGAAAAGCCCAACAAGGCAAGAGAGTAAGTACTTGTCTGCAGAACTTTAGGACTTAAAGAAAAGATGCAAATGTCTGCAAAAAAAGTTGCAGGTGATCACTGGAGAGAAGAATTAATCTTTGACCACTGTAAGCTCCTAAACTGTAAGCTTCTAAACTACCACTTTTCTAACATCATGTAATCTTTGCTTTTGAAGTAATGCTTAAAAAAAAAACAACTCAATCTGTTCTGAAACTAAAAAAAAACAACCATAGCATTGTAGTTGGAGTACATACGTTTAATATTATGGGGAGGAGGTCAAATAATTCAGGGAATTTTATTGCACTGTAACTACATTTTTTCCCTTTTCAGATAATAACTGTTTGAATTCTTTGCTTGTAGGATTTTCCCAGTAGTTTTAGAAGATAAGTGCTTCTATAGAGATCATGTGCTTCATGAAAAAGAAATAGCTATATTGAGACTGGATAATCTCAATCCCAATCACTTGTAAAATCATAGTTCTACTTTGTGTTTTAAATCCCTCAGGAAGTTCAGATTAATGCTCCAGCAGTACGTGCATAACAGTGTTGACTCTGTTTACAGGTCATTCGTTAAGCTACTCGAATATTCCAACATCTGGCCAAGCCAAGCACTGATTAACCAGGTCAGCCCATGTACATGCATTCTTTGTCCGATCGTTCTTTCTTTTATTAAACATTGGCAAAGACTTCCTTTGCATGGCTGCACAGAATCTGCATAGCTTTCCCCAAATTTGCCACTCTGCCACCTCACCTTAATGAATGCAATAGGACATACATCAACAAAGATTTTTACCATTTTCCCTATCTCTTCAGTCATTTTTCTTTAATAAAAAGCCTACAACACTCGAAGGACACACAGGTCTTCCTTGCATGAATATGCCAAGCGAACATCCTCCAGGCAGCAGGGCTTGACAGAGACCCTTTTGGGCAAGGGATAAATAGCCACTCGGCCATTTGATTGGAAAATGATTCTCCTGGTTAGCCACTGCCTCATCACTGCTTGGCTGAATGTAAAAGGGAGTGAACAGCGTGCTGCGGGCACGCTCCATGTGAAGGGCTTGCTGTCACACGGTCCATCATCCCAATTACACTGCTACCCTGTATTTCCCACAAAGGAACAATTTACTGCTGCCTGGTGCCATCAGTCTTCTCCCTGTATTACAGTTGCTTTGTAGGTATCCAGAGCTGATTAACTTACTAGGGATGTGTGAGTGTTTCCTTGAAAAGGCTGTCACATGTTTGCTATAATTCCTATTCACCGTTGTTGTCAGCAGGCTATGGTAATGAGAGATAAACACTGAGTGCAGTATGGGCAAGAGAACCGCTCTGACAGCCTAGCATCAAAGAGGAGCTGCGGGCAGGCTAGTAACAGCAAGAAACCCAGCTAAAACCAACACCTCTGATGCTTCCTTTTGAGATGGAGAGCACTGATCACTTGCTAGAGGAGTTTATCACAGGCAGTAATCACAGCAGGGCCATGCAGAGGACGAGGTGGGCCACACACTAGCAAGGGACAAGATTTCCAGCTGCATACATTTGTCCTGACCCTTTTTGATATCTACCTTCATCCCAGTGCCGAGCTCACTGCTAAATCTCTCAGGAAACTTCAGGCTTTCTAAGATTAATGGTTGGCTTCTACCAGAAACGCACTAGAGCTGACAGTGACTACAAGACTCGCAGGAGTACTGCTTCGGCTTTGTGTGGGTATGGACAGTGTGAGCACTCACTATTCAGCAGGAAAACTCAGACACAGCTCCAGGAAGAGTGAGTACTGTTGGTGGCCTGTTTTTAAATAAACATCCTACATCTTACTCATGATAGTGAAAGCACGCTCTGAAAAACAAGTGATGCACTGCATAGCAGATTTAAGAGAGGGAAGTAATAAGATAGCAAAAGTCATCAGTATTGAATCATTGTTGTTGTTTGTTGTCGGTTTTTTTTTTTTTTTTTTAATGTGCAACTGGGTTACATAATACTATTGTGGAATAACTTTGTAGCTATAAAGACCACTTCTTAATTAAAAGCTCAATGCACTATTCATTATAGTATTTTAGTGGATTAGTTATATAAATCCTGGTTTCAAACAGACTTCTGCTGTACAATACCCTGGCAATCTCAGCAAACCACAGGCTGTATCCATGCAGGCTAGACATGCTTCACAAAAATCAGGAGCCGCCCAAGGAGGGGTCTGGCAATTGCCAGCTTCCTCATTCGTCCTTTCCAATGAGCACACACACCACTCCCCAGCCTAGGAGTGGTTCAGCACCTTGCCCAAATCCATTGCTCCCTCTCCACCTGTCCCTTTGTGAGGCAGGTACAGACAGTGGAACAGGCAAAGAGGTCAGCCTGGAGCAAAGACTGAGAAAAAGCTTAGCAGTAGAACACCATTGCAGAGACCTCTGAGATACGCCTCTCACATCAAGATTAAGAAACACTAACGGGCACATGAGGAGCCTTCTGCTGGTAGTGGTTATGGTGTAGGGCCTCTGATGATAAAGAAAGGTCTCCTTCTCCACCACTTGTCCATCTGGCACCTTCTACAAGTACTGAAAATTCATGATCAAAAATTTTTCCCCCCATGTATTAGCTCCCTTCAGTTATTAAATTACATCTTAAAATGTAACATATGGGAAGTGATCCACAGATGGTAGGGAAGGTGAGGAGGGCTCATCTTTTACTCCATCCATGTGCTTACTGAAGATTATAGGAAGGGTGACACTTTGCATCTGGGAAAGGAGGACATGAGAACAACAGTGCATTATAAACCTCCTGCTTCAGGATGCATCAAAGCAAGTTGATAAATTTCAAAATAACAGCAACAGGGAAATTTAATGTTGGGCATATTGCAAAATATATAAATAGAAATACAAGGTAGGTATGCTGTTATCCCAGCAGAACTTGCTCCCTGTGCAGAATGGTACCTTTGCTTTCTCTTAATGGTCCATCACCAACATCAGTCACAGTTGTGTAAAGTCACCTTGAATACGTTTTTACCTTGCAATTGCGGATCAGCTTCTGAGAAACCCAATTAGTAAATACTTCTCTTAAGTTGCATTAGTAAGCATACCCTCTTTGCCTCCTCTCAAGCAGTCATTTGGAAATGCAGGTCATTCAGATGAAGGAACCCAGAATGCGTGCCTGAGTTGGTGACAGGAGCCAACCAGAGAAAAAACACAAAATTTCTCTGAACAAAAATGGGAAAGTAGGAGTTTGAACATAGAGGAAATTGGAATTGACATCTCTGACTAGAGTGCCACTCCTGTGCCACAATTTGGCATGCCCTGCAGGGCAGAGTGGTTTAAACAAGAAGCGGAGCAGGTCCCATGCGGAGGAGTGCCATGAGATGCTTCACCAAAGCAAATCCCCTGAGAGAATGCTGATAGCAGAAACTTCGTTAATAGCAGACTAAAGTCTCCCAGTTTTGTAAGAAGTTAGCAAATAAACTGAAATTGATGTTGCATGGCCTGATATGGGAGGAAGGCTGCCATCTTTTCACTGAGCAAAGACAAACTGTCAGCTAAGACTGCAGAGTTTCAGGCCATGTGGGAGCAATAAACAGGTGGTATCTTGACACTGTCAGCCTGTGATGGGCCAGGGGACTGTAAATCTCACCTTGGCATACTGGGCTATCTTCTATAATGCACAGCACTGCAGACCTTATCCCATTATTCACCTCCTTCACTTTTGCCGTCTCCGGATGCTCACGGGTGCTTATGGAAAGCCTTCTAAAGCCATCTTAGGTTCTCTGTTTTTTGTTACTCCAGCATGCCACCATTCAGCAGGCTCCAGCCACCTTAAGCTGTACAGATGCGCTCAGGTGCCCAGCACACACAAAAAAAGAGGTTACTCAACTTCAGCTATGTTGGCCTTCCCCCTTGAAGACTCTCTGCTCTGAGGACCTCCATATCAAAACCTTTGCCAACTTTCACTACTGTTGTTAATAAATGCCAACAGCTAGCGGAGCTTTCTGCAACTTCAGCTTACTTGCTAGAGTTGCCAAGACATAAAAAGGGATATAATGCATTTGAAGGTCAGGAAAGTGTCTGACAGATGTACTAATAGCCTAAATTTAACAAAATAAATACAAGCTGTTGTGAATACTACTAACACAGGAAATTTAACTGTCTATATTACCACTTTCTACATGGTGTGACAACTGCAAAAATGAACGCAGTGTCAATTTGCTATCAAGGTAATGCTGAAAAACATGCAGAGGGGCATCAATCACTGAAATCTGCCAATATAGAAAGAGTAAATTCAGCAAGCATGATCGTCTTGAGAAAACACCAATAGAACCTTTAAGAAAATGAACTGACTGTCCCAAATCTCTTTATCCCTTTATCAGTATGGAAGGGAAGCCTAATCACAATTGGAAGCTATATCCTCCTATATCTCAACCTTCTCTTTCTGCCTGTGCTTATCAAGACTAGATAGCTAAAAGCACTCCTGAAAGCGAAGGAGAGTCACTGCACTTATTCAGTAACCAAACTCACAGTTGAGCCCCTCTTCTCAAGCACGACTTAATCTTTCCTGGCAGAACCATCTTTAGGGATATCCTTTCACACATGAGGTAGCAAAACATATCTCTAGCTCTATCCAGAGTCTATGCATAGTTCCCTAAACTCTTTTTTTTTTCCCCTCCATCACTTGTGCTTTATTTTTGTTAGTTTTCTTCACTTACGTGATACAATTTCTTATTCTTGTAAGGAAGTGACAGGTTAATTTTTGATTAATATGAAGGTGAAGATTTTGAATAAGATGATATGCTGAACTTAATAGTGAGAAATGCTGTCAGAAGGGAGAAACAGTTTAAAGATATAACTTATAGAAGTCATTTAGTTGATTAAGAGTAAGCACATGGAGTGTTTGTTGCACAGCTTAGCCTTTGTTTTCATTCTCATTGTGCTTTTCTTTTAGTCTTTTTCCTGTCTTAACTACTGTGGCTTGTGATGGTTGTCCTTACACACAGTCCTGGCTTGCACACTGTTATGGGACATATAATAGAGCCTTGGACCATGAAAATGATTGTAAGGAGTTCATATTTATGGCATGGCAAGATGTTGATTTTTTTTGCTTTATTTTTAATCCTTCCTTTGCTACAGCAGAATGAAGATCTTTCAGTTCCACAATTCATTTTGCTGAATTCAGTCTTCGCTTTTACCATAGTTCCCCCGGTCAGATCTCAAACACATTCTCTGTGTCCTCACTTGAATAACAGCACTACTCAGTTTTGAACTGAAAACAACAAAAAAATAGGTTTGGAATCTTTCTTTGACAGATCTTCTTGTTGATGTTTGGATGAAGGAGTTACTGTAATTTTGCAATTCGATTAAGCTTTTTTTTTTTTTTTCATGTAGTTACACACACACAGCTCCTACCCTCCAGAAAGCAACACCTTTTCATTGTAACAATTAATATATGCTGACCAAACTAACAGATCCTTAAAGAATATACTATGTCTTCCTGCCTCCTCTTTTTATTAGCTCTGGGCAGAGGAAATAAACCTGTAAAGAATAACATGAAGTCTTTACATAAGGACATAATAACCATTTTCACTCATCTTTCTCATTTGATGAGACAGAAGCACAGAAAACAGTTTAAACAACCTCGTGTTTCATGGAGTGGCCATCATATGCTGCAAATTACATGTATTGTACCACCAGGAGTCCAGACCTATTGCAATGTAATCACCGCAGGGTTAGTATGTCAATAAAGAAGCAAAAGAATTCAGATGGAGTAAAAATGAAAAGAGGACTGGAACAGTTTTGCCACTCAAGAACTGGCAGCCTACTTCCTACTCCCCAAGTTTCACAAGAGCAGGGTTTCTCCTGGGCTCACACTGCCTTTTTTGAATGCTAACTGCTTTTTTAGGAAGAGATTTTTCCCTGGTGGACAGGCTTGCCCCTGCTGCCAATCCAGTTCAAGTGATCTCCACAGTAAATTTGAGCTGGTGATGTTTCCTTAAAGTACCAAGAAAAATTATTCAGATCAGAGGTCCACTCTGGAGAATCCCAGAAAGAGCAACAGAAGGAGCAACGTTGCTCCCAACCAAGCTAAGAGGTCACCTCTAAAATATTCTGCCCACAGGTCTGTACTTTATTCCTCATGCTACCATTTCCTAGACTCTGTCAGTGAATTATGGATGGGTCTGTGATGCCAAAGTAAGTTTAAGGTCTTCAAGGAACAAAGGTGGTAGAAAAATAGGCATCAATATTGTTTTAACTGGCACCTGACTTTATGGGAAATTTCATTTCAAAAAACATATCCGTAAGTTATGAAGACATTTACCTGGGATCAGTATCATGAATGCTATTTTTCTAAATAGCCATGAGATAAAAAAGGCTCCATTTGTCCTCTTCATGGCCAACATATGCTAAGTGAACCCCTATTACACTGAAATGTTACAGCAACTCTTCTTTAACCTTGAGATATCCTGCAACTTGTTTATAAGAACAGCAAAAAGAAGAATAACTTAAAAACCCGAAGGTCAATGATTCAAGAAAACCTGCATTTAGAAACATTTTCCCCCGCTCAAATTCAGAGGTCATATTCTTTGAGGAAGCCTGGTAGATGATCTCTGAGCTCCCCTGTGGATTTTTATTGGCTATTATTTAATCTGCAGCATTTTCTAACCTGCTACATTAGGACACTGAGTGGCAAGGTGGTGAAAAGCTTCTAGCTGGCATCTGCACCTTTGTAAATGCATTTCACATAAGTGTATTTTTCTGCATCATGTTTATTTCAGCTTAAGGACTCAAAGTAGAGCTTCTCTGATGTTTTATTATGGACAGCTGTTCTGTAAATTACAAAGGATTTTATAGACTGTAAGAAGTGATTCACAGGCAATCTGTTTTCTTAAGATAACTTACTGAAGGTCTTTCCTCTAGGCCTCAAGGCTTGCAGGAAGAATTTTGAATTTAAACAAGATTAAAGTTATGATAATAGTGTCCCATTATGAAATCTGTTCTTGGCAAGCTATACTGAGGAGGAATATAGCTGTACGTATTTTGTTTACGATAAAGGCTGCTTTTTGTTGTTGTTGTTGTTTAATCCATTTCAACGCATATATCTCTTACTTGACGTGGCTGATCACAGTGATATAATAGAAGAAATAACAATGCTATATTATTCCTCCGTAGGAATATTTTTATTTCTGTGTTAGAGAAAGCCTACTGGCAGTTGTCCTAATTCAGTAATCAGTATTTTAATTGCTTATCAATGCTAGTTGTTGAAGAAGCATTCACTTAAAAAAAAAATCAAAGATCTTTTTATTTCACTTTTGGTTGTCTGGATGTTTAGAACAAACCTTTTCCACAATGTCTTCATTGCCTGAAACATAGTTTACTTTCATTACGAAATTTGCAATACCTGCTCCTTCAGAGCCAAAACAATGCTTCAGAAGGTATCAGCCTGGCCCCATACAGCCACTAAGTCATCAGAATCTCCAGTGCAAGAGAGAACAGCAAATCTTGTGAAGCTGAGCTCCCAAAAATGCAGAATGCTTGGTGTTGTGCTTGCAGTGAAATTACTTTCGGGGGAGAATATGTATGTGTTGTGATGGGAGAAGAGAGATGCTGGGCTTTCACCAGGGTAGAAAACAAGAAGGATTGGTGATCTCATCCAGCACAAGTCGTTTGTGTTTGACCTCAACAGAGGACGAAAATAAAGAGCAATTTCACACGGCAACTTCTGTGCATCCCATCCCACATATATCCCATGCCTACAGGCTCAAATGCCAGTGCTTCAGAACAGTTTCAAGGCAGAACAATACCCTCCTCAAGTCTACCTCCATGTCACTCCCCGGGAAAGATCAAAATATTTGGTTATAACTCCTGTAAGAGAGATCTTTTTTAATCATCGATTACATCCTTACACTGTTTTTATCTGCAGAGCAAACAGCCCTGCTGAGCTGAGTGCAAGGCACGCAGCAAGCTTCAGGCAGGCAGCTAAAAGTGACCACACGGCATTGGGAACCCTGAAGAAAGAGAATAGAAGACAAACCAAAAAATAACCTCGCTTGCCTTCATTCTCAACACCTAAAACAACAGGCTGTGAAAATGGTTTCATTAAAAAATAACAAGTGCATGCTCACCAGGGGATAGATCAGGGCAAACTGAATAAAAAATTCTTCAATCATTGCTGAAGTAGGTCAACCAGAGTTAATTCAAAGGGCAAACATTCAAACTGAGCCTGCTCCCCACCCAGCCCAGCTCTCAGCCACACATCTCTCTGCTGCCCTTTGACAAGGCTGTGCAGAGTCCTGGACTGAACTATTACTTCGTTTGGCAGAATGTACTCGATGCAGTGGGGCTTCCACTCTCCTCAGTGCAAACTAATGGGCCAGGGGTTTCCTCTGGATTGACAATGGTGCAGAGAACAGCAACATCATGGCAATCAGGAGCATGGGCCCCCTAGCTATCAAGAGCAGCCCTAAGGACACTGGTCCTCGATATTTCTGCCAAAAGACCTCGATGCTGGCCTGGAAGTAACAAGAAGCAAGTTCCAGGAGATGAGAGTTGAACAAAAAGCCTATGCAGTATGCAAACCCCAAAACCCAGGCTGCTGAGCCAGCATCCTCATGCTGCCCTGGTGCAGAGGTTCTGTAGCCCCAGACTATCAGTAGGACCAGGACATTTTTGCCTTGAGCTGACCTTCAGTCAGCATGAAGTAGCTCTGATGTATTGTACAGTGTTAATTGACTTAATGGCTTTCAGCTATACTTTTTTTGTTCACAGAGCACAAGCTAGCAGAGCACTAGATGTTCTTCGAAACTTATTTATCTTGTGGCAATGGATTTTATGAATCATTATTTGCTATTAAATCTCCTCTCTTCT
Source organism: Pavo muticus (assembly GCA_016647715.1). Taxonomy (NCBI): domain Eukaryota; kingdom Metazoa; phylum Chordata; class Aves; order Galliformes; family Phasianidae; genus Pavo; species Pavo muticus. The sequence continues at coordinate 1,592,235 of JACDJE010000143.1, read as the reverse complement.
CCCAGGTGAGCCATCATTTCATTTAGAGTAGGAGAGAATAATTCAGGTCATCACAAAAGCAAAGCTTTTTTTTCCCCCTTAGCTGACTGCAATAAAACACATTAACCTCCCCTTCCCCACCTCATCAGCCTTTTCAAACCTAACCTCACCTCCAAGCTTTGAATGCAGACAGGAAAGGTTAACTCTGGGGGGGGTGCAGTCTCTTAACTGCTTTATTCAGCATCCCGACTAATGAAACAGCCGTCAGCTGTCCCCACCTTCCCTCCTACTGCCCTAAAAATTCAATTAACCCCATCCCTAGAAAAGCACATCCTGATGGTACAACAAAGATGCCTCTTTCCTTTGCCACCAGAGATGGCACAGCCTGACCAGGGGTGAGAATAGAAGTTGTATTCACATTTCCAGGCTGCAGAGGGCAACCAGAAAGCATTCACAGCCCCTTGGGCAACAACCAGCCTCCAGGCTCTTCCCAAACCCTACTTTTTCAGCACAGAAAAGAGCTGCTTCTCTGCTGCACTTGCAAGTATTGGAGTTGATCCCTTCAGCTGGGAAGCAAGACAAACACTGTGAAGCTCTGGTGCACTTGGCGCTTCCCTCAGAAAGCACTTAAAGGAGCTGGTATGCTTATAATAGCCATTTTGCTCACCTGCAAAAATGAATGCAACCATTTTTTAAAAAGTTGGAATTTTTCTTCTTTCAGAGACCTGCCCTTGCACACACCGCTAAAATTACAAAAGCTGGATTCTGCTCAGCGTTATTTTACATCACATCCCTGGCCATGCTGGTGCCATATAGAACCAACAGGATCCCTGGCAGAATTCAGCACTTGGGATAAATGGAGCCAGACTCTGCAGATGTGCTTGGGAAGAAATGAGTGCCATTACAGTGCAAAACAAACAGCTAAGACTGGTCTGAAGGGAATAGAGGGCATTCACACAAGCGTTTTTCTGCAAGGAAAGCAATGTGGATCACTTCCTTGTGCTATTACAAGAAGACATATATAAAAAAAAAATGTTATCCTCTAAATACTCATTTATATTTAAGAGCAATTTTGCTATTAATTGTCTAAGCTCCTCTTACTCCTTAATTCAATGTGTCCAAGGCCTGTTTCAGTTTCATAACACTGGCATCTTTATTACACCCTTGGGCTACAATTTTCCAATGATGATTGTCTAAATGCAGAGTTTTTACTCTTCCTGTGTAAAACGATACTCTCAGTAACCTGCAAGCTTATTCCCATAGGGAATCCATAGCATGAAGTAACTGCAAATTGAGACAAGGCATCCATGTCCACAAGCATCCTCTACAACTGGGGCTTTTGGGCAGCCCACTGACCTGGAGGGCTTTCCCACCCTGCTCTCTACAGCAGATTTGAAAGGATGATTTTTTTTTTTTCATAGAAGCATAGAATGATTTGAGCTGGAAAGGATCCTTAAAGGTCATCTAGCCCAAATCCCCTGCAATGAACAGGGTCATATCAACAGCCAGATAAGGTTGCTCAGAGCCTGATCTTGAACGTCTCCAGGGATGGGGTGACCACATCTCTGGGCAACCTGTTCCAGTGCTTCACTATCCTTATAGTCAAAAACCTTTTCCTTATACCCAGTCTAAATCTTCTCTCTTTTAGTTTGAAACCATTTCTCTTTGTCCTATCACAACAGACCCTGCTAAAGAGTCTGTCCCCTTCTTTCTTATAGCTCCCCTTCAGATACCGAAAGGCCACTGTCAGGTCACCTTGGAGCCTTCTCTTCTCTAGACTGAACAGCCACAGCTCCCTCAGCCTGTCCTTGCAGGGTAGGTGCTCCATCTCTATGGTCATTTTAGTGGTGCTTCTCTGGACGTGCTCCAACAGGTCCCTGTCTCTCCTGTACTGGGGACTCCACATCTGGATGCAGTAGTCCAGAGTAGAGGGGGAGGATCACCTCCCTCACCCTGCTGGCCACACTTCTTTTCATACAGCCCAGGATACAGTTGGCTTTTTGGGCTGTGAGGGCACCGTGGCCTCTGTAGTATCTCCTCACTACCAGAGACCCCTTTTTTTTGTTCCTGTTATTTAGGCCTGCAGAGTCTTTTTGGCATGCCAAAAAGATTTCCTTGTACAGATGTGTACTTTGAGAGGAGACTACACACCACAGTTGTTAATTTAAAACAAAAGAGTGAAACTATTACCCTTTTGTACTGTTTTCTCTTGCCAATTATACGTATCTGGAATACTCCACTGCGCAGTTTAAAAACACATATAAACAGAGCGTCTGGACTTCGTCTTAATGAGATAAAGTTTGGTCTCTGCTTTCTCAGTGGAATTATCTTCCCTGTGTAATTGGTAGCAATGGTTTCAGAGGCAAGCCTTGTTCTGTCAGCAGCACTCTCAGAGAGGAAATGCAGGAGCTGGCAGACTTTCTTGGGATGAAAAGTTGCCTTTTGTCTAATTAGGAAAAAAAATCACACTGGAAGAAAGTCCCATTATTCTGACCTTTCAAAGTCTCCCAACACTGCTGAACAAAATGCACCCTCTCATTAGACTCCAAACCACATGATATTTGCTTCCAGAGATGTGCTTTGTAATGTCAGACACGGAAGCTCTTGATCCTGCTCCTTCAGGATATCCTGATACAAAATTTTTGGCAAACACCAGAAGCTAATATGTTGTCCCCATTGCAGTGAGTTATCAGTCCAACTCTTCAACTGGCAGAATGCCTATTCAACTGAATGCTGAGAATTTGGAAGAGATGCCTGTAAATCTTTTGTGATAGGTCCAGCCTTTTGATCCCTTGAAGGAAACAAGAGCTCAGACGGCGTTTAAGAAATGGTCCCTCGATGTTTGCTTTGCAAAGCCGGGCTTGAAAACATCAGCAGTGTAGACTTCTTGCTGGAAGTGAAAGGAGCATGAGCGGGACTGTTTCCACCCTGAGAGAAGATAAAGTAGACTTTTCCCCCCTTCATGTACTTTGACGTGAAAGGAGCAGTCAGCTGAGGTACATAGCAAGTGCCTGCTTCCTCCAAGCCATTAGTTACAGTTTGTGCATAGGAAGGGAGACAAATCAATTTCCTAGTGCTGTTTCCAGTGTTGATTGCCAAATCTTTTTTCTCACTCCTATCTACTATTCTTCTCTTTTGGGAAGCCTTCTCTTACTCTTCTTTGCTATCTTTTACTCTTTTTGTCATAATAAAAAGAGTGAAAGTGAATCGCTTAACAAAAGTGAAAAATGTAGAAAAGAAAACGTTATCTCCTCCTACCAAAGCACAACATTTCAGCACCCTGCTCATCCTTCTCTGCCACACAGGTATCTGTAACAGTCTACCTTCAGTGATGCGTGAATTCATATGGATGATTATGCTAGTTTGTGCTGGGCTGGGCAAAGCAAGCTGCCAGATGCTCAAAGAACAAAGCTAACTGGTGTCTTGTACCTCAGCATCCCACAGAATGCACCACTCTCTCTCCTCCCTCCAGCCCCAGGGATTCATTTATTCAAGGACTCAGAGTACCACTGCTCTGCTGCAAAACCCTTTATCTTCTCTAGGGCGGGCTGAGGTTAAACCAAACCTCTCCAGAGTGCTTGTCTGCTGGAAAGAACAACTTGACATTTCGCTCCACCTGTCTATCTTGAGCTATATCACCCAAGTTTCTAGCTTTCTTTGGGCTTTTCAAGGCACTGTGTTGTCCAAATTGTCTCCCATTGCACCAAGTCATCTCATTCCCTCCCTACCCTACCCACTGCACATTCAACAGGACCCATTCTGGCTCTTAATGTTCTGACTATGTTTTTCTGACAGTAAACTAGGTAATCTCATTCCCTCCCTTAATCTCTGAACATACCTAACTTTATCCTCACCTTCTAGTTAACAAATTTCATTAAAGCATTAAAAAACAAGGCACTCAAAAAATAAACAAATATGTCCATGTTCTAAAAGATTGGTTTTATTTTTTCTGCATTTTTTTTTCAGTTTTTCAGATTTTTTTTTTTTAATACAGTCAGAAACTGAGCAAATCAAATGCAGTAGTATGCTAATTCAGTAAAACATCATAAATCTATTTTCCTGCAATGGAGACTGAATTCAGTGGAGACCACAGAATTCCTGTCACTATTCTTGTCATTCAAAAAGTCTTTTAAATTGACAACTGTACTTGTTTAATAGATGAGGTTGTTTTCAGTGAAAAATCTATCTATCTATATATATTTATAGTAACTCTGGTACTGAGTTTTTCAGAAATCTCAGATGAATGCCATCTGGTCCCAACGATTTATTGACATTTAATTTCCTGAGTTCTTCCTTCTTATACATGAACACGCAAACACATTTATAGAAGGAGAAATTTTTAGGAAACATCTGTCAAAGAGATGGCACCTTTACTCTCTGGAATTCTCCCACTCCAAGTTTATTCATCATTTTCAGTGGCAAAGACCAAGAAAAAGGAATCATGAAAAGCATCTGCAACATTCTGATCTCCTCTGATTACTGTCCAATATCTTGAGAGAATTGATGATTTCTGTGGCTTCCTGATCCTGCTACACTTCAGCATTTCCCTTTGGCTATACAGACTTTTGCTATTCTCAATGCTGCTGCTGAGTGTCCATTTAATATTTATCTTCCGATAAATTTTATTTTGTACCATAAGAACTTAAGGCAAATTTCCAATTTTGACACTGCTTTCAAGGCTGAGATAAGTTTTTGCATTGGATGGTATACCAAAGCAGCAAGAAATTAAAAACATTTTTGTATTTCCTCCATATGCATGAAAACATATAACAAAAATCCCAAAGTTTTATTTCAGCCCCAAGTCTGTCTACATACACTAGACCCAAAGAACGTCACTTTTCATTCAGTATGAATTACTTATGTATATTTTATTATATAGTATGAATTAATCCTGCCATTGCCATACAAAAGGCTTAAATCAATTGCCTAAGCATAGCTATATAATGCCATTTGAGATGCTCTCTCTTATAACTCATGCATCCACTGGATTGGCAAGAATTAATAACTTCTGTGAAAACACTCAATTTTTGTTCTACAGAGTATTCTGAATACCTCTTTTCAAGTAGCATGATTTGCTCTTTAAGGGGATATATTAGGAAGGTATTAAGTGGTATTTAACAGACCAAAGCAGAACATAAATGTATTTTTTCCTCTACCCATGCCTATAATAAATAGAACTGACTAGAAGAACCTCAAAAAAACAAAAACAAAAAAACCCACAAAAGTAAAACAACAACAAACAACAATAAAAACCCCACAACAGAATTATGTCTCCATTAGATCCACACAACTCAACTTGAAACTTGTAGGCATTATTACCCAAGGCCAGAATCTCTCAATTATTTAGGTCTTAGTAATTTTCTTCATTTCCCAGTCAGTGGCACTAGTGATGTCACATCATGTGCATGGGCATTTTGAGGCCAGGGCTCCTGATGAAGGTGGTAATTTGTATCCCAAGCCAAGAAGTGGATTTCTGGAAGGAAAAACTACAGTGAGAGACCAAAATGAAATTCTTACTGTAGATGGCTTCACAATGAGATTGATGAGCTCAAATATTTGAAAAATTCATTTTCAAATATATTATCTGACTTTGACCTCAAATAATAAGAGGTTATCAAGATAAATACTGCCTATATATAAACGGCCTAACGATGCTCTGAAGAAGGACTGAGGAATTAAGAATTCTACAGAGAGACCCACTGAAGTTGAGACCAACTGGATTTACAAATTAATCAAGCTTATTTAAAACAGCAAGAACTTCTAAAGAAGTTCATTCTTCATCATAGAGAATGTTTCTATTTTATATTTTATTCAGCCAAACTAGTGAAATAAGGAGCATTACTTACTGTCACAATCAAGATCTCAACTTATAAATGGTGGATGTACACCTATACATCACAGATGCAAACCCAGAAGTATAAACTTTATTTTTTTTTCTCAAAAGCATTTTTTTGAGCTCAAAAGGAAAGGGAAAAAAAAAAAAAAAAAAAAAAGAATAATAGAATATCCCAAGCTGGAAGGTACCCAAAAGGATAATCAAGTCCAACTCCTGCCTCCACACAGGACGACCCAAAATTCAAATCCTATGTCTGAGAGTGTTATCCTCCTTGAACTCTGGGAGCTCAGGGCTGTGGCCACTGCCCTGGGCAGCCTGTTCCAGGGCCCAACCACCCTTTATTGAATAACCTTTTCCTAACATCCCCCCGACCCTCCCCTGACGCAGCTCCATGCTGTTCCCTCGGGCCCTGTTGCTGTCTCCAGAGAGCAGAGCTCAGTGCTGTCCCTCCACTCCCTTTGAGGAGCTGCAGGCTGCCATGAGGCCTCCCTTCAGCCTGCTCTGCTCTGGGCTGAACAAATCCAGGGACTTCATATGTCTTGCCCTCCAGACCCTTCCTCCATTTTTGTAGCCCTCCTTTGGACACTCCCTAATAGTTTTATGTCCTTTTTGTACTGTGGTGCCCCAAATTGCACCAACAACGTACTCAACACGCCCATAAAGTACTCAAGATGAGGCCACATCAGCACAGAGTCATCTTCTCCCATCTTGAGGTCCCTATATATTATCATCTTTGAGCTGCTCTATCTCTGCCTGTGTAGGAACTTGCTGCCAGCTTACAGTTCTTGCAGCATGCCTAGGCTCCCAGATCTTACTCTAATAAAGTTTTGGGACACAGTCAAGGTGTATTCTTATATCTTGGAAGTGATAGGTGCTTCTAAAACTTAGCTATATCCAATTAAGCATGAAAGCAAATTACTTACTCTCATACTCTTCACAGTGAGTAAAAGGTGAATTCTTGAAAAAAAAAAAAAAAAACAACCAGCAACAACATAACAGTAACCTTAAATAACACACATCCTCACCAAATTATCTTTAAAATCTCATCACTGATTACACAGCATTTATTTTTAGGCATGCCAAGGCAGAGTACTGTGCTGTGTTTAGAGAAAGAGGTCAGGAGAGCAGAGCAATGCCAAAGCCAGGGCTCCACACCTTTTCGCAAGCAGAAGAGCTTTACGGACAAATAAAGAAGACTGGAATTGTGGCAGTGTTAGCTATGGGTATGGTCCTTGGCAGGAATATTTTGGGAATACAGTACCCACATTGTTAATGACAGTGGGAATGAAAGCCTCAGCAGATGGCTGACCATTACAGCCCTACTGAGCACAGCAGCATCTCACAGGTCTGAATAGTGTGTGAAGCAGTTGTGTTGGCTGGCTGCACAGCAATGCCAACACACTCATCTGAGATCCCAGAGGAGATAGACTATGTTACCCAATCATAGCAATTTTTCTGTTGTAGACATAGGCTGATTATCTGCAGTCATTGTTACTGCAAGGTACTGAGATTCCCAGCTAAGCACCTGCACTAAATAATGCACTGTCTGCATCAAAGGTAGAAAGAACAGAAGGAACAAATCTTACCTTGCTATATATTAACCATTTAACCACTTTGACTCATGTGCTTCCACCTAAACCCTATATAAATTCTAAAAGCAATGATGTGCATAAAACATGGTGTGGCAGGATATGCATTTGGTCTAGGGTAAACAAAAATGTTGCTAACAAATGCTATTAAAACATAAAAGTTCCTGGAGAATGAGAACATCAAACAAATTACCTGCCTCTCTGAGAGGGAGAGAGCATTTGTTTTCCTGTGGTAACAGTTATCAGTAGAGCTGTGCCTAGAAGTTAAGGTGCTAAACTGAACTGCTGAGCAAGTTAAATCAGCCATTTTAACACGAGTATTGTCATGGGGTTATCCCTAAAAAAAAAAAAAAAAAATCACCAAACCACAAGTATCCTCTCCCAAATGCAGTATACATGAAGGTGGAAGGGAGTAACATGTACTTGTTGTCTCTAGTGAGTGATTTTTGAGGAAAGAAAGCAAACAGAAAGGACCTTACAAGTGATGAAGTATGAGCTTCCTGCAGTCTTTTTAAAGTGATCAGGGAGAAGACCAGAGACTGATTCATATTTACCTCTCAAAGCACAGCCATTCACTTCCCAGGCAGCTTATTTAGGTAAACTGAAATACTTACATATTAGGAAATATATAATGCATGATCTTTCCTATCCATATGTCAAAAAGTGAATTGGAAATATCCATAGTTAAAGAACAACAAGAATGCATTGATAAGGCTTAAGCAAGAGACATGGAGACAAACAGATAGGTGAGAACTGCAAACTGTTCTTCTTGGGGATTTTGCAGCTGAATGTTTGGGATCAGGATTGAACAGGGGAAGACCTTCACCTTGAGATAAGAATTTAATTATTGATCTCTTGATACTTTCCTGTCCTCCTCACATCATTGTGTCAAGGTGAGAACTATCATCTAACATCTCTCCATTTAATGCAATGAGAAGCATCAAGGCTGTATTTGATCCCAAGGTGACAAGCTCTGTTCAAGTTCCACTGGACAGACCTCAGCAGAACCATTACATCTGCCCTGCCTAGTTATATAGACATATTGTAGCAAGGCAGTGTGATTTCTGGGCATTGGTGATGATTACAACCCATGGAAAATATCCCCTCCCAGGTGCAGTGCAGCAAAGCTAAGGGCAGCAAGCCTAAGAGAGGCCCAGAAGGGTTCCTGCTCACCCCCTGAGCACCACAGAGCACAAGAGCTGATGCGCAGGGTGAGCTGCTTCTCACCGTTGTCTCCCAGTTCCCCAGAAAACACAGGAATAATTTGAGTTCCTTCCAGTACTTGAAGGGAGCGTATAAACAGGAGGAGGAACAACTGTTTACATGGGTGGATAGTGATAGGACAAAGGGGAATGGTTTTAAACTGAAATAGAGGAGGTTTAGGTTAGATATTAGGAGGAAGTTTTTCACTCAGAGGGTGGCAACGCACTGAAACAGGTTGCCCAGAGAGGTTGTGGATGCCCCATCTCCAGATGCATTCAAGGCAAGGCTGGATGTGGCTCTGGGCAGCCTGGTCTAGTGGTTGGTGACCCTGCTTATGGCAGGGGGGTTGGAACTAGATGATCTTTGGGGTCCTTTTCAACCCAGGCCATTCTATGATTTTTTGAGTTGTCAGGAAAAATGCAGCAATAATGGTGCCCAGCCCAGCTCAGTCAGTAGCGGTTTAATTATGCCTGCAAGACACCCTGGGTAGACTTAAGCTTGGGAAATCATAGTGGGGAAACATTATTTGCCTATCCTTTATTGAAAATTTCAAGAAAACCAAATGTTACAGACTCTGGAGACTTCAGTACAGAAACTAAGTGACAGGGAAGATAAATGCTTCCTACTGCCAATGACATATCCTACACAGAAATAGAGAGACTATTTTCATATCTTTGTGCTTTAAATGCCTTTATTAGAGCAACAAGATTTATGCTTCTGGCTCTGAAGGAGAGCAAGAGAAACTTATACAGCTTAAGTAGGTGTGTACATACAAATGCATAAACGTGCGCATCAAATCAGGCACAAGGAAAGAAAGAGAATTAAGTAATCTACCCCTGCATAGGAAGGCCCTCCCTGCTATTCTCAATTTTCTTGACTTTTGTTCTTATTCAAAACTCTAAAAGAAGGCAAAGTACAGTTCAGTATTCTGTGATCAATCACATCCTCAAAGATGAATTAGCCTACCTTTTTCTTTTACAGCTGTATGAAAAACAAAGCAAGTAGAGAACAACAAAAAAAAAAAAGTAAGTATAAACACTCATTGAAGTCTTTCTTCAGTGAAGACTTTTATTTCTAAGAATATAATGTATATAAAGNACTTTAAAAATACTGAAGAACACATTAAAAAAAAAAAGAGGCATAATAAGCCTCTGATAGCAATTTTGGAGCAACACAATTACCCTTTGACCAATAAAAAGAAGAGAATGATAGCCAGTAACATCCATTCTGCCTGTTAGTTGAGGCATAAATGTTAAATACAATCACTGCAAGGAAATAACTTACAATAACGAAAAGCAAAGCACAATACAAAAAAAATAAAAATAAAAAAGCTCCCTGAAATGTGCAGACCAAGCAAAGATACATGCATGAAGAGGAATATAGGAAGAATTCTTAAATCCACAGTTTAAGGTGTTTTCCCAAATCAGTAAAAGCACAATATGTATAGAGCTTATCTTTCTGAAAACTTGCATAGGATTCATGTTTGTGTTTAAATCCTTTAGGGTTTCAATTATGTTTATACCTTTAAAGGTGTATTTTAAATCCCTGCAAGCACACAGGCAGAAATAGTTGGATTTCTTTCCCCCCAACAGCTTGATAAATGAGCATTTATTAAGTGGAAAAACAACAACAACAACACTGTAATATAGGACAGGCTCTCTGTCCTATATTGCAACAGGCTTCCCACCCACGCTGTTACAAATACACACTTATTATGCAGTTGACATCAGGCCAGCCTGGAGAAGTTGCTATCTTTAAAAGAACACACGCTGTCGTAGACTAAATAGTAGATGCGTGACCTGCTCACAGAAAGGGCAGGGAGCTGCAGGGCTGCCTGGGCATCAGACTGGATGACAAGTGACGTTCTGCATTGGGTAGTCCCAGGCTCAGCAGGGAGGACACATGTCTTCACCCCATCCTGCAGAGTGAATTATCCCTTCCTCAGAAGCTAGACTGTGAGTATGGGAGATGTGCAGTTATAGCTTTGTTCATCCTACATCTACCCCTTTCCTCTGCCAGTCTATTTGCTTTCCCTAAGAGGGTATGGAGGAGTTACTCCCATCCTTCCTATCACAGCCAAAGATCACTCTGCATCTGCAAAACAGGGGATGAATCAGGTGGGAGAAACTGGGCCAGGTGAAGGGATCATTTCTAGGTCCAGGAGTATCACTTTCCGTGTACTGAAGTGGGTTCCTGAACATTGGGCATTCACCCATTATTTTCAAGGAAACAGCTCTGCAAAAACAGTAAAGGTGTGACAAATCATTTCCAGCCTCTAAATACAAAGGAGACATTGAATGCTGTAATTGAAAGTTGAGATGCTTTCATCTCTTCTAAGGCATTTACTTTTTCTGCTTCTGAATGCAGATTCAGACATCTTACCAGCCCTACTCCATGTCAAGTGGCCACAGGTATCCTTCAGGTTTCCCCAAAAGCCAGCTGAGATATCTTGGTCACTGGAATCAGCAGGCTCAATGCAGTAAATATTCCAAGACAAATTCTCATGCTCTCACTTTGCAGGAGATCAGTAAGTTTTACACTGTGATTCATATTCAGATAAGACAACAAACATAAACCATCAAATGTTGGGTCCTGGACATTTAAAATCTGGTATGGGTCAACATACCCAATCAGTATCTGAAGTCCCGTGCAAATTTGGCTGTAGTTTTTTTCTGCATTGGTCTCTATGTGGAAAAAGTATTGTTATGTACTTTGCTTGGATTTCTCTGTACTAGATGCATGAAAGCATACACTAGTACAGATTTACCCAGACTGAATGCAGCTGAATTCAACCCAAGATTGCTTGAAACTGCATCAAAACTTCCCAAAAACTTAGCAAACCAAAGAAAACCATTAATCAAACCGGGCTCCATTCTGAGCTGATAATGAAACCCTAAAATAAGGCAGTTTCATTTTTAATTATGAAATCAACCTACCCATCCATCCTCCCTCTCAGATTTTACTGGAGAAAAAAATCACTGAGCATCCATTTGCTAACCTGTAAATTATACTCATTTGTGTTGCCATAACAGAATACCAGCAGATAGTGTCATTTTCTCTCTCCACCATCCTTGGAGATCAATATATTCAGCTCAGGCATACTAAGCAGCCTGTAGTATTTGCTGTAGGCTGAAGGGATCAGCAGTGAGGATCAAGACTGACAATGCAAGGACTTGTCTAGCTCTAGCCTTGCAAAGAAAAAGTATCAATTCCCCAAACTTAAGGGCAGTAGGACCTTCTCATCCCACATAACTTACAGAGAACTTGCCTAAAATTTCTCCCATTGCACGATGCTCAGCTTTCCAGTGCTTTCCCCTGAAGACCTCAGCCACATCTTTTTTTGTCGACACATAAAGCTGGAGAAACTCAAAGTGAATCTGGCTGAATGACTCACAGAAGTGAATTTGGTTCCCCATAACTATAGACAAAATCGGGGCATCATTGGCTATTGTCAGTGTTCCCTCCATTACCCTGGTGGGAAATACAAGGCTACTGCAACCTCCTGTTAAAGTACTTCATCTCTTCAATATATTAAGTGTAAAGACATTATGCCTTTAAATGCAATTATATTCACACAGTATGTGTGCCTCTATTTATAAGTCAGTCTCTGTCTGATGTGAACATGCTTTTCTCTTTAGGGTTTCTTCCAAAATTTATCAGGTTGTTATTACTTACACTTTTCTTCCTGCTAAGATTTGGAACTGCTCATGGGCAGATCAATCCAAAGATAAAAAGAGATTAAATGTGATTTCTTTTTCTAAGGAGTGAAGTCTGTATGACAGGATTGACTATCTGTATGAATAATATAATGTACCTGAGACACTTTGGTGACCAAAAGAATTATACAGATTGTATAGCAGCATGGAGATAAAATTAATTGGGTCTCTTTGCATGGTACCTGTTATGAAAGCAGCTAAAATAGTTTTGTGTATTTAAGATGAGTTGAGGAAATGTCACTTTCATTATTTTTTCCCCCTCTCTTTTCAATCAGTATCCTTTTATTTTCATTTTTTATACACCTGCTAAGTGTATCCTGCTGTATTCAGAGTTCAGCATGATGAGTTTCATATTTAGTGGAAAATGAACAATCCGCACCCTGAAGATTCCAATTATTCAGTTCCCTCAAAGATCATCCTTTGGAGTATCAATGCAGAGGATGGAAATTTAAGTCAAAAGAAAGTGAGAAAATATATTTCTTTCCCCAATAAAATGTTGTTTCAGTATAAGGGGAGGCTAAAATCAGCAGCTTGAAAGCTGAAAAGGAACACAGTAAGAGCACAAAGTTGTTCAAGGAGATCTGCATCATTATCAGGACAGTTCTAATTCCACAAATATGCTTGAAGGAAAAAAAAAAATAATAAAAAAGATTTTGTGCTTCTCCTTGAACTGCACTTCTCTTCCATACTGCACAAATGACTATGCCCTTTCAGAAGAATATCAGAAAACCTACAACGTCATTCTTTCTTGTCCTCATGACCTTTTAGTGAAAGTCATGCCTACCAGGAAATTTCATTGAGCAATTGCATGTGATTCTAAATTATAAGTCAATTTTTTAAATCATGAGCACTTTTGTTAAATCATGATCAAAAGCAACTCTGATGTGCCCATATCCTATGAGATGCTGGTTTCCTACTTGTGGATACGAAGACTTTGAGATCTGAACCAGAGGACAGCACAAGGCTCCACATTCCCAGTCTTTCTGCCAGTTCCTCTCCAGAAGAGAAATATAAGATATTCAGGTTTACTGCATAAAGAGTTAAGGGCACAGATTATTCTTATTGGAAAGACAAGGCTAAAGATTTGATGAGAATATGAACCTCCCCAAGGTTCAAAGTGTTTACATCTCACTTTCCTCTTTCAAATATACTCTGCTTCTGGATTCAGATGTCTTTAAATTCAGAACAGATTTGACTCCACCTGCAAGATCTGTTCAGTTTTTTTCTATTCTAAATTTCACTTCACTGACATTTCCAGCCAAGCAGACTGGCAACTTCACGTTATGACTATGGCAAAAGAGATGAGAGAATCCACAGACTACAGATCACTTGATATGAGAAAAAAGATCATGCAGCATACAAAACAAAGAAAGGTTAGTACCTATATGCTGCACAAGTCTCCCTCTTGACTTTTCCAAGCCTTGGATAAAAATTCTCACTTCTATACGTTACAGATCCAGTAACAAAATGGTCAGAACATCACAAGACAACCTATTTTTAAATATCATCAGTGTATATGAGACTAGGAAATACATCATTTAGGAAATACAATTCTACAAAAAAATAGTCCTCAAAAGCTACATTCTCCTCTGACCTTACAGCTTTAGATAATCAAATAAATGTCTGGTGAACTTTGGGATCTTGGTGGGCCTTTGCTGATACTGTAAATTATCTATAATTCCTCTACAAGTGCAACCACCATAGGAGTAAAATGAGGAACCACAAACAGGAAATACAGCCCCTCTATACAAGCTCTCTTTTGGGCATCCATTTGATCACAGAATTCCACACACTCTGACCAGGTGAGTTTCCTTTCTGACTCACCACAATGCAGATATACAATCAACTTTGGAAAAAAAAAACCTAAGATCCACTATTTCCACCCAGCTTTGCAATGCAGACAGGAGCATTTTGCAATAGTGATATCCACGAATGCATATTTGTTGTCATCTCTATCATATTATTCAAGTGACACAGGAGCACTGACTGTTCACAAATGGCAACGATAAAGATCGCAGTGTCAACTTTTGTGTACAGAGGATTGTGATTCCTTATGAAAGGCTTACCTGAATTACTTGCTTTGGTCATGTTTCAGTGTAATAACTTGGTGGACAACCAGGAGGAAAAAAATGTAATAGAAAAGAAATTGAAGACCAAACAACCAAAGGTCTGAAACATTTCTTTGGACAGAAGGATGATGCATGGGAACAGAGTGTATTTATAGCCTACTGAGGCCTGTCTTTTACTGCAATAACAGGGACGTCATTTACTAAACAAGCACCAGCTGCCTATACATCTCTGACACCTGACCATTTAACCAGTTCAGAAAGCTTCATCAAACGCAGTCATCTGTTAAAGAGAAAAGGCAGAACTCTCAGTGCTAAGAACTGGGGGGGGGGGGGGGAAGAATATTGCTTGTTTCTCTCAAAGATATGGGAAATAATTTTGGTGAAAACATTTGTTTTCTTCCTGTTCACACTACATCAATGTGCCAGAGCTGAGAAGAGTGGGAAGGGAATGCTTCTCCGCTTCTCTTACTTCACCTGGGAAACAATATCCAAAACAAGGATGATTGTTTCTAAAATTCACACGTGTGGACATACTTCTTTAGTTTCCCATTTCATAGTCCAGCCCCACTTTCCAGAAGCCTTCCTGCAAGTGCAAAGCCAAAGAAAAAACTGAAAAGCATTTGAAAACACACTTCTGCTCATTTGGTTTTCCATTCTTACCTGCACATATTCATTTCAAGCACAAAGTGGATCACTTAGCAGTTCTGTAGTGCAAACATAAGCAAGTAATAATACAGAGTAGCTCAGGAGTCCATGCTCCAGGAAGCAGAAATGACGGCATTGCTGCATCTGGGCAGTGTAGGCTGCTGGAAAGCTCCTAGTAGCCAGATGGGCCATGCATGACTATCACCATTTGTCTTGAAACGTCCCTAGCATCAGAAGCAAAATCTTCAGTGCTTCACTGTGAGATAGCTAAATACCAGAAGACAAAAAGTAAGAAGGTAAAACTAGAAATTACCTCCTCTTCCTCCTGAGCAAAGAAGAGTGTTTCAAGACGATGCTCTGCAAAGTCCAGCTTTCTGCAAGCTCTCTGTTTTCTTTCCAGAGCTGCCTTGATGGCAACATCCACTGTAAGAAGAGATGCAGGACAAGAGCCCTATAATCTTCTTCAAGTGTCCATTACAACAACAGGCTCGAGGTTGATTGCTTTTTAAAGAAACTTCGCAGAGAGTGGTTGGAGGAGTTGTGAACCACACGGCATGATTTGAAAACACATCCAGTGTTAATGGAGTGCCAAGGTCTCTGCAGTCATTCATCACCACCCTGTAAATCTGCACCTGCTTTCCAGAATCAGTATTTATTCAGGAAGGAGATCCTTAAACTTCTGTTCACAACTATTTAAGGTTCAACTAGAGAGCAAACTTAGAAGAGAAGACCATTACAGCTTACAAAGAAATAGAAGGGCATTTGCCCACTGAATTATTCTTTTCTGCTTTGCTAACTTTGGCTATTTTCATTTGTGTATCTTTCTAGTTAACTCTGAATAAGGCCATTGACCTTTCTTTGCAATTATGTTATGTTATGAAACTAGTGTGCTGCCCTAAAGACAGCACTATTATTGAGGTTTACAGCTTTATAATCCTATCACCCATTCAAGACAAGGGGATTTAAATCCAGGCAGGATGGTAGAAACCAGTGTGAAACCTTGGAATTTCTTGTTTACAGCACGACAGAAATAATTTGATATTGCAGCTTTTGCTCATGCATATGATTCCTGCTCTAGCTGTGGTGTGCACAGACCAGTGAGGTAGCCTGAGAGGGACACAGGACAAATCTCCATGCTTTTCCCTACCTGTCCACCTGCCTTGCTGGTGCAGCACTGAACTTCATGATAGAGCTCAGGAAGGAGGCAGTAGGCACACAGAAGATCTAGCAACTGGGACCTGACCACTGGGAATTGCTGAAAGCAGATGTCACCCTTTAGTCCATGGGCAAGATCTGCTCAGCTTGGATCACTCTTACCACACATGCCCAAATGAGTTTTAATTGCTCTCAGTGCAGACATGACCACTTGGTGGTTAATTAATCTTTTTAAAAAGATTTTTAGGATATCTACCCAAATGTCCCTTCCTGTAATCTCAGTCTCCTCAGCCTTGTCTCATGAGAACACAGAGAGATGTTTAATCCCTTTTTTGTAGTGGTTTTTTCATCATCCAAAAAGTAGTGTCTCTTATTTTGTTGGCCCATAACATCAGAGTTGGTGGTACGGTAGTAGAAGTTGAACTTTTCCACCAATATTCCACTACATTTTGTTGCCATGTGACAGATGGCAGCAGAGGGGCAGTATGACAAAATGGTGTCTGGCATGGGAGTGCATATGAAGCAAAGCTGCGTCGTTGAACGTCCTCCATGTGGAAACAGTAGCACCCACTGACATTCATCAGGGTTTGCTGAATGTTTCTAAAGACGAAATAGTGGGTGTGAGCACAGTGAGGCAGTGGGTGGTGCGTTTTAGCACTGGTAACAGCAATGTGAAAGACAAGCCACGTTCCAGACAGCCATGAACCAAACAAAACAAAGAGCATCTCAGTCGGCTCATCTGCACGAATTGGTGGATTATGACTAGGAAACAGTGTATGGAACTGAATATCAGCTTCAGTACATTGGAAATGATGGTGGCAACATTGGAATATACAAAGTTTGTGTTAGATTGGTCCCACAAATGCTCACATGGGAACCAAAAGAACGGCATATGCAAGTTTGTCAGGACCTGCTGAACCAATATGAGGCTAAAGATGAGTTCCCAGGATCACATCGTTACTGGTAATGAGATGTGGTATCACCAGTACAAGCAGGAGTTAAAACAGTAGTGCTTGAAGTGGCGACATGTGAATTCCTCATTGAAAAAAAATATTCAAGACACAGCTCTCAGTGGCAAAAGTGATGTCCAGTGTCTTTGGGGATAAAAGGGGTGATCCTTCTGGATTTCCTGGACAACCCAGACTAAGCTGAAGGCTTGGACTTCCATGGCCAGGCCAGAGAAGAACACAATTTTTCTCTTGCAACACAATATTGACAAGCCTCATACCAGTTTGAAGACTGTGGAGAACATTTCCAATCTTAGCTGGACTGTCCTACCACACCCACTGTATAGTTCAGATTTGACACCTTCTACTCTATCTGTTTGGGCTGATGAAAGATGGACTGTGTGGGCAACATCTTCCTAGTAATGATGTCATATAGCAGCTGTGAAACAGTGTCATCTCCGCTGGTGCAAATGTTTACAAATGAAGCATTCAGGCCTCATTGCTGGCGAAAATGCATAGCTAATGGTGATGGTGACTATATTCAAAAATAGTATTTCTAGCTGAAAATTTGCTCTATCAGTGTTATTGTGATCTTTGTATCAGTTGTAGTTTATATGGAAATAAATAGGAGGCATTGCTTTCGGAGCAATGTATGTATTTAAGCATATATTATCTAGCCATCAGAACTGATACAGAAATTAATGAAAGTGAATTCTGAAAATCTTCTAAATATAGGCTGTCCCTAATCAAGGAATGCCATACTTGTGAGCATAAAATGATGCACTACTGAAACAAAAAATTACTGTCTAACATAAATGTGTGAGACCAAGAGGACTGTATCACCAGCATCATCTTATCATTTTTTTAGCTCAAACTCATACTATAAGGGACAGAAACATAGAGGATACATTAAGGTTTGAGACTGGTCAAGTGTATGTGCCATAAACTATACATTACCATAAGGTAAGCAGAAAAAAACAAGATTATTTTTTGCTTTTGATAGACAGCACTAATGGAGACACAATTCATATTCTGAGAGAACAGCCATATGAACTATCAAAGGGAGGAAGATAAAAATCCGTGAGCTATTGTTTGAAGGTGGTAGTGGAAATTACTTTGGGGGGGTTACGCAGCACAGCTACAGTAACCAGCAATACATTTCTTTCATAAGCAACTATCAAGGGAGATAGTAGCTCCTTTTAATATTACACTCCGAGCTTACATACAGCACCCCTGTCTCAGACCATGTATTCTTCAGGAGAGATTATCTCTCCTGTAGGTTATTCTACACTGCCAGCTGTAACTACAGCCATGATCTTCACTACAGTTACTGAAATATTAAAACAACTCCTGCAAAATTACTTTACTCTGTAAAGTGAACTCAAGGCTCAGCTTAAATGACAGATGGATATAACATTTTCACTTCATGCTTTTTCCCCTCTCTTTTCCTTGACCATTTCACCAGGCTGCAGACTCAGTGAGCTGTGGACAATGAAACCATGCAGCGGTAAGAGGCCACGCGTCCCCAGAGCAGCAGCTCTGCCACACAGGCTCCTTTTCAACCTCTTTGCTCCTTGGCTCTCCTTTACGTCAGGACTGAATCAGGACGTTCAAAGGAAGAGATCAGCCAAGAGTTTAATGCGTTTTATAAGCACTCAGACTGAAAGCTTGACATATCTCTGTATCATCTTGTGACTGAGCAGAATTCTTTAATGTCACGTGTGTGGAGGTCTAAACAATTTGCTTTCACATGGTTGTCTGTTTTCTGTAAACTTCTTATAAAAGTGGACTTTCTTCTACTTACTCACTCTTTGTGTCTGCAAGCCCCAGTAACAGTCAAATTCCTCCCTTTGTGCCTGGAAATCTTCCTTCACAGAACTCTGTGCCAGCAATGTAGTTGAATATGACAGTCATTTATCTGGTGTCATTTCATCCGGGACTGCCACGCCCTCACCTGTCAAAACTAAGCCTCTTTGCCACAGTCCTTTTAGAGTCTCCCTGATATCGCTGAGCCTCTATATGCTCGCCTCATCCCTGGAGTGAGCTCAGCTCTGCGGATGGGTGGCCCACAGCCCCTAATTCTCACTGTTCCCCTGGGGTGCTGAGTAGTGCACAGGGATACCGAGCATCCTCCCAGCTTGCTGCTGTCACCTGGCTGCCTTTTGTAATGTGCTTTTGCAATGCACACATATGTACAACAACATTCTTTTTATCCACCTTCAGCTGTTTCATCTTGTCCCCAGACCCATGCCAGCCTTTACTCCTAGTCTCCATTGCCAGCTCTTTCTTTTTTAAATAAACTTCACAGACTCATCCCTGCTCTCCTGTGCCCCCATCTCTGCCAGCCTTTCCATCTGGCACCTTTCTGTCTGCCCAGGCCCATCAAGAAGACCTCACTCATGCATATTTGCTGGCCAAATATGAGTGAGTAAATAAATGATTTAAAGCAGTTCGGGCATCAGAAAGCTGCCAGTTGCCCCCTGATGTACACCAGGCACATCTGATTTCTCCCTGATAGTAAAAATGACCTGGAGTAAAAGATGAGAGAAGGTAGTGAAGGGCTGAGGCATACATTTAACACCAGTAATGAAAAGAATTACTATTTCTGCTTAACTGAGACTGATTTCTGAAACTAGGGCTTATTGGAGGATAGTGGCAAGTGGAAAAATGATGTGGATCTGATGCTAGAGGATTTGGACAAAATGTTTTTCCTCAATTTATTCAGAAGTGTATAAAATCAGAAAGCTGTCCATTGGAGTTTAGTGAACAGGGCAAAAGTGAAGAGAAATAATCATGGCTGGGAAACGCTGACAAACAAAACGTCTGCTCTCCTTAAAGGACTCATTTTGAGGCATTTTAGATTGCCTGAATAGCAGTGCAGGTGGATCAAGAGCACATCGGTTCAGAAATGAAGGTGAAATGAGAAAAAAAATCAAGGGAAAACTTTACCTTATTTTAAAACTTCTTGATCAAACACTCCCATGCTCTCCTTCCAGAAAGCAGGACAGACCTCTAGCTAAGGAGTTAATGTGATGGGAGGGCTGACAAGAATTGGAATACAGCCTAAGCAATTAGTAGACTGTCAGTAATTGGAATTAAGTAATCAACTTCAACCACTATGAGAATGTACTTTGGGGAACACTCTTCCATTGGCAAGGAGATGAATGGGATAATTGTACAGCTTTTCCATCTCTAGCTGCTATGATTCAATGGTAGAATAATCCACGAGCAATTGAATGTTTGTAATTCAACAATGAAATACCAGGATCAATATTTAATTCACAATTCTCTTACCTTTTTTTTTAAAATCCACTTTAAGCTTATTAATGCTCTGAACACATTAAAAGGCTCTTACTCCTTCTGGGTGAGTGCACCTGAAGCGGCGTGCTGCCTATGAGCTCTCAGGCTGCGGTACCTACTGACTCAGCCTTTCATCTTGCATGTGTATTGTGATCAGCATTCATTAAAAGCACAGTGAAGAAAAGAGCAAGGAAACACTTGAGTCCCGTGACTTGTCCTCAACTGCCTCATACATTACTTTGGCTAAGCCATTTAACAGCAGTGTGGCTGCAGAGCAAATGATACAGCAGCATTTACTTACCTCACTACAAGGCTTAATGAATGCAAAACTGCAGCTGCACCTTGCAGAGTGGATGAGCAAGAGGGAAGGGGGTAGGATCCAGCCCCAGCTCTGTATTCCTGAAGATATCAGGATTTTGGGCAGCATGCCTGCAGCCAGCCTCAGCCCTGGGGGACTGCAGCAAATCAGGCACAGATGTGGTTAGTGTATCGGCTGCTGGGGGACCAACATGCTGTTTCTTCCCAAGGCAGGTGCAAAGATTGCTGGTGCCCTTGGGGGAGCCTGAGGAAATCTGCATCTTCATCTGCGCTTGCAGACCTGCTCTTTGCTCAAACCACTCCTAATAGCCCCGCAGCCTTGCAGCCCTGCTGGCATCACCTGTGCACGGCTGGAAGCGCAGCGCAAAGGGCAGCATGCAAGCACACAGCAGGTTTATCCTGCTGGATGGCAGCTTGTCATGTTCACATCTTAGTCGTACAGGGACATCTGGCCTAGATACCTGCTGGGGAAGTGCAGAGACAATGGTTTCTTCTCTCATCATTGCAGAGCTCCCTGTCCTGTGTGGATGCCTTGGGAAGGATGTACGAGCTGGTGATGCAGGATATGGATGCATCTGCTCACAACACGACACCCCGACTGTTTCCCTACAAACAGCCACCAGGAAAGGAAAATGAGCTCAAGACCTTGCCTGTGAGAGGAGCCCTCTACACAGACACCAGCACAGGGACAAGAAGTCTGTAATCAAAACACTCCTTGCGAAGAGGCACACATGAAATATTAATTTCCCAGATTGCCTACATTTGCATAGTAATAAAAAGTTCATCCTCTTGGCCTACTCTGGGCCCTGTTAATGTTTCTAGCATTGTACCTGAGATCTAGGCGAGAGAGAGGGAGGAAAGTCAATGGAAAATCCTCCTTTGGATATGAAAGCCCTAATGGAGCTTCTTTGTCACCAGCAATTCAATCAAAACCTGAGGCTGAGTGTTGCAGCAACCTGTTAAGAGAACATTCTCTAAGACAGGATCACTCCTAATTTCAATTAGGGCTTAGTTGTTTGTTGTTGTTATTTTTTAACCCATTTTTCTTATTCTAGAACACCCCTAGTGCCAAAGGCCTTGGATCAAGGCTAGGATGTGCCCTGAAGAAAGTTGCTTTATAAACTGTGGATTTTGTGATGGAGATGTTACTGACCTTCTTAACTGATGTATAGCTTATGACAGTTCAATTAGTCCAGACGAAGACCTACGATAAAGGCCTGGTATCTGTCTCTCTGCAGGCTCCCAGGAGAGGATGCAATCTGGCTTCACATTGTGCATGTTAATGCAGCAAGTTCCTTAATTACTGTTCCAGCAAGTACTAGGGGCAGCTTGCACTGTTTCCCCAGAACTGCAGAAAGAAGAACCATGACTGTCAGCAGACGAACAGAAGTGCAGGCATAGAGGTGTTTAAGAGACAAATAAAGCCCTGAGACAGGACTGGACAGTCTGTAGGAAACACAGATCTTTAGGGTGCTTCTGGTAAGAGAAGATCCCCTCTATGAGGAAGGCAGCACAGCTGTCTGCTCTCTGCATATTTCCTAAAAGTACCTAAAAGGAGACTACAAAGAAATCCGGGATTTTACATGCAAAATCATCTGCTCAAAAGCATATGCTGCTGCTCATCATCCCAGCCCTGGCAGGCTGCGCATGCAGCACCCTTGTACAGCGGGCCCTGCACACCTGGAATAATGTGATATTTATGATAGCTACCAGGCAAAAGTTATCTTCCTGCTTCAGTAACTTTTCTGGTTTAGATTTGTGTCGGTGCAGCTAAACAAACCCACAAAAACCCCCAGACAAATATAGAAGCATTATTGATTTCTTCGAGGGCAGGTTCATTTTGGGATAAGCTTGCAAAAAAAGAAAGAAGCTGCCTCAGCACATACCTTGAAGTGTTTGGCAAAGTGCACCCTCCGTGCTCAGCTGTGCTCACTAGATAAGGCATTTGCATACGTGGCAGCCAGGTACTTGTTACTACAAGAGGATTCATAATGGGGTTTCAGGGGATTATAAACCATGAGTGAGAATTTCTGTGTAATCAGTATAAAACAAAAGCACCACATAATGTCAGAGGATGAGCCATGTGTTTATTAAAAGACAGGGAGTGATGGAAGAAACATGGTTTGTGAACTTGAAGTTTCAGCTTGGCAAAATCTAGTTACGGCATTTGGAGAGAAGTTACTGCTATATTATCAAGAACAGACACATCACACTTGCTAGGCAAGAAGAGAGTCTCTGGAAATCATTGGAGCAGAGATGTGGTAGCTGGATGGGACAGGAAAACATGAAATAAACTGCAAGAAGCCCGGCCTCCCTGGAGATGGCCTGACTTGATGACACTGGGACACTCTACAGAGGACACTGAACCTTCCCAGTTTGATCCCTTAAGAGAGTGGAAAATAGAAAAGAAGAAATGAAAAGGAAAGGAAAAATAAAAAAGGACCCCTTCAAGGTCCCTTGCAGAGCTGGTGTCGTTCTGGCACATCTTAGGTCACATTGCTGAGCTCAGGCTGACAGCAATGTAAGTTAGAAATGTATCTGTCACAAACACCAGCTGCAGCTGGATCCCCAAATGCTGCAAAACTCATGAGCACCCCATGAAAGCCCTTTTTTACTCCACAAATCACATTCCCTTCCCAGGCACTGCCCTCCCATGCCGCGGCTACCAAAGAGCAAGCCAGGAGGCTGCAGCATGGAAAGCCTCTCCATTTACAAGATATTTAAGGAATAGGGCACAAAAAGAGCCCACAATGGCTATCAATCAGATATGCCCTATGTCTGCTAGTTTTTTCCAAGTTTTACCCAGCAAATGAAAATCAGGACCTTATTTCTACATGATACAAGCAAAGTTTTAGAGCGTGTCTCCTCTAGTTATCAGGGGGACATGACAACCTAGCATCTTCCCACATTTCCATTAAGACATAAAACCAAGCAAAATAAGTAGATGCCACTAGAGGAGGGAAGAGCCACACAGAATGAGGCATAAGGAAAAAAAAAAAAAAAAAGACACTTTGGCTGAAAGCTGGAAAGCCAACACAGCAAAAACAGTTAAAAGTTTCAGTACTTATAGCCCAATGGGATTACTGCTATATTTCTGAAAATATCCATCCTTCAAGAGGTGTGGAGGATGGAAGTGAGCATTAAAGAATGAAATGGAAAAGCTCTGCTTGTGCTTTTGCCACTGAAAAGAGACTACTTCTGACCTGAGAGCACTGCCCAAGGTTAGCAGGCAGCTTGTGGGCTTTCAGCTTTGCCGAGCTGCATTGCAGCAAAGGTCTGAACTTGAAACAAAGCCTTCCACCAGATGAAATGAGGGAAAAAAAGGGGTTTTGTGACACTGCATTTGGGCTCCTGTGGCTCTTACTGCCACAAGATTTGTTATCTGCATTTATTTGTTCATACTGAAAATTTGGGGCATTATTAAGCACAAAAGGACCTCATCTTGCAACCTGTATTCCCATTCCAAAACCTCACTCCAGAAGAAATTTCCACAGCTAGCCCAAAGGCTCACTCCCAAGGATTTACAAATTCAAAATCTGCATCCTCACTGTAATTCTGCCTAAATTTTTGCAGCCACTTTACCCCCATCCCTTACATCACATCCTTTAGAAGGAAACAAGCTTAGCAGATACAGGAACACAGGAGGTTCTTTTTTTATTCAAGCACTTAACCCAGGGAAAAGCATTACACTGCTCATTACTTTAATTCCCTTTTAGCAGAGATAACCCAGACTGAGAGCCACTCCTCAACAAACTGTGAAAAAAAGAAACCAGAATCCGGTTTTTCACTGCCCAAGAGGTTTTTGGTGCTAATGAAGATCAAAGCCACCAACTTTGAAAGTAAAACAAAAATTAAAGTTAATTACCCACTCCTCCCTCTGGCGAGCTCTGAGCATCATGTCAGTTGTGTTTGCTCACTGGTAAGAATGAGAGTGGAGCTGTGTGCTCAGCTCTCAGCAGCTTGATCAGAAGGAACCTCATGAAAATGTAGGTGAGGCTCCTCCATAGGTTTCTCCTGCATGCTTTGTCCAATAATAGCGTAGTCACAAATGCTCACTAGCATGTACAGGATGCAGGCACAGTAAAAGGATGGCTACAGGTGTGGATCAAGTGCAATTGAATGCTGAAGGTAACTTGGTGATGAAGTTAGGCATGCCAGTACCACAAACTGCTGACAACAGGTTGCTTTGCTCTTTGAGAGACTTGGGACAGAGGAGTTGCAGAAAGGCTCATTTCTTTCCCCATTTCAGAAAATAAATGACAAGCAAAAATGCATATCTGTTGCTTTCTGAGTGCCCAGGAGGGCAGGGCCAGCCCTGCAACCCCACACACTGATGCTTGGCTCCCCCTGAGCCTTTATCTTCATTTTATTTGAGCCTAGCAAGAGCCTGCTGATCTCCAGTGTGTGCTGTCAACTGCAGGAAGAGAATATGTCTTTGCATTCCTGAAGCCTAACCTGCATGCACACCTCTTGAATTGTATTTGTTATGTGAGTCTCAGCATGTGGCTGGACTCTTAGACAGCTTCAAACAGCAAGGAGCAAGAGAGTGACTCACAGAGAATCCTACACATGCAAGTGATACAGAACATTTGCAGGTATTGATGGGTGCTTAAGACCTCACCAGCATGGAGCTGCTCCAACAGCTGCAAGGAAAGGAGGAACGCAGCACCCATCCTACGGAGACTCTTTGGCTTATTCTTGTTTGTGTGCAATCCTCTGAGTGCCACAGTGAAGATGCTCATCCCAGAAAGCTGAAGAGAAGGAGAAGGTATGTGGAAATGCAAGTAAATGCAGTTATTCCCTGCCCCCTCTAAAAGAAAAAAAAAAATCATTCAAGTGAAGACAGCTCAGAAATGGGAACGACCCTTGAGGTTAGCTCTGCAATCTGTATTTGCACTTCCTCTATGCTATTTTTTTTTCCCTGATTATTCCTTGTTTTTAATTAGCTGTGGTACACCCCAGAAAGCTTTTCAGAAATTCTTGACATAGCTTGGACTCTTTCCAGTCACTAGAGGAGCCTGCCTTCATCTGCCTGCTTTATCAATAGATTGGAGCACTGCTGTAACTGCAAACAGTAACGGTAACTCTACAGCTAGCTGGGAAGATAGATAGAAAAAAATTCTCCCTTCTACAAACTCCTGTTTTATCCCAAAGACATGAGCAGATTCTTTCTACTTAAGAACTCTGTATGTTCATGAGCTTTTTTCCACTAATATCAACCATGCAGATATATGGTTATATTGTTCTGTTCTGTAATATGTTTGGTATTTTGCCCACACCAGAAAGGAGCGGGGCATCTGAAATTACAAAAGGCATTCTGTTTGTTGGTCTCTTATCTCTGCTTTCTCATCTGATTCCTTCTTGGAATAGCAGACCTTGCAGTGGTTGGTCAAAGCAACATTTTCTCCACCGAAACACGATGAAATCCATTCTGAAACCGCAGAAGCCAATTAAACATCTCAGATGTAGAGATAAATAAGTGAGGCCTGGATCACAACTAGAGAAGATCAACAAAAACAAGCAGAAAAGAAAACGTTTGCATAGAAAATATATGGGGGTTGTGGGCAGACAAATGCTGGGAACCCAGTACGTTTATCGGACGCTCTCAACTAAACCCCAAACTGTGCTGCTTCTCTCAAGAAGCAATGTGTTCAAAAGACCAAACAGCCTCTGCATTTTTGCTGTAACAAATTCAATACTCGCAGAAGTGCTTTATAAACTAAGTTATAAAACTAGCAGAGAGACTTTAACAGGCTGTTAAAACCATCTTCATTTGTATAACCTAATCTCACCTTCACAGTGATACCTGAAGGAAAATGAAATTTATAAAATAGAATTTCTTAGACTAAATTATAATGTAAAAGCTTTAATGGGTTGCATGGAGAAGGGCCAACTGTGGATGCAGCACAAAACTCCTGCAAGCCAGGCTCAGAGATGACCTATCTGTGAATCTCAGGGGGAAAGGCAGCCCCATTGCAACTTCGAAGTGTAAGAAAAGTGGAGCTAAAGTAAAAGGATGGAGCACATGCTTGGCCTGGGTCAGCCTTTGCAGGCTGATGACAATATTCAGAGAAAGAAGATCAGTGATTATTCATCAGCCAGGGGGCTGCTTGGGATCAATGCCCCAGGGCTAGAGGAGGGCTGCTTGCAGGAGGGATCCAGCACGGATCCCTCTCTCCAGGGAGATCTAGCAGAATGCAAAAGCAAGAAATGCACTAAAAGCATTCCAATTTTCTCTAAATTTGGCTTGATTATTCATTTTTATTTCCTAGCACAATAACTGCAGTTCTGTTTTGTTGTCCGTTGTGCCTAGGCAAGCTTAGGCAATTTATTGCTTGCTTTAACTTGACAAATAAGCACTGATCCACCAGTACAAGAGGCATTTAATAAATCCGCAGAAGAAATAAAATAATCCATGCTGGGAATGCAAACACAGCCAAACAAGATTTATGGTCACTTGTATGAGCTCCCCTGCCCCGCAGTGCTGGCCTCGTTGGCTGTGGTTTCCACCCCTTCACTGTGCTTATCCCTCCATTGTGTGCTCCCCAGTGCAGTGACAAAGTTTGGTCTGAAAGAGGAGATTTAGTTATTTCTCTTTTCTGTTGCTACATCCCACACAGATGACTTCTGCAACATAAAAGCTTGGCAAAGGAACTGGGAAGTTTTTGTAGGATGAGGGTATAAAGCACATTGCATAGGGGAGGAAAGCTTTCAATTATTAAAAGTGGAGCCTGCAGCTGGTGGCAGCTGCCACGATGCCAAGTGGCAACACTCCCCCGTCACCCTCCTCGGCCACTGTGCAGCTCCCCACCACGGGCAGCAGGGACTTCCATCCTCAGACAGAAAACGCCATTTAGCTGACGGCAGCACATGGGAGACACCGCTGGCACCTGGACCCAAGAGGTCCTGCTCCTCAGATTTATGCAAAGACCAATAGTTTTGACAGGGCCAGGGCTCTGCACCATTTTCTCCACAAAGGAACATTTCTGTCCTTCAGACAGTCCCCACGAAAAGAAAGGCAAAACACAAAAAGCAATTTCTAAATGCAAGTGGAGAGCAGCGTGTTGGTCATGCTGACATTTGTGGTGACACAGAGAGGATGTAGATTTGTAACCAAGGCTGAGCAAAAAATGAGTGCTTTTACATCTGAGGTTGAGATTCAAAGTCATTCCTGGGAAAGAAAGAGAGCATATTAGGGAGAAAGAGCATTTTTTGCTACTTGTAATTCACAGTTAAGAGGAACGGATTTACATGGATGGATGGATAGATGGATGGATGGGTGGACAGATAGATATAGACAGAAATGTATTATTTATTATCTTATTATGTTCTAATATATACAACTACTTTTTAAACATGACCGTCATTGTTACAACCACAAGCTTGTTTAGATGGCTTTTATACACTAAACAAGCAACCTTTTTACAAACACGTCTCACATCTCACATCTGAACTAAAAGTGACAGAGAAAATGTCTTTTTGGGCAAACTTAGCCTTCTTTGAAATGTCTCTAGCTCGGAATCCAAACCCATAGTCTTAATTGGTTATATGACTGACTTTTCCTTCTTCTAAGGATTACTAAAAAATTCAGTACAAAGACATCAGATCTTCAATGCTGTCATTGTAAACTTCAGCTAGCGAGGCAATGGAATAAAGCATCCTGGCAGCTAACACAGCTTGAGCTGAATGCTGTACATTTCCTATTTATTTTTGTGATTCACATTAATAAATGTGACAGCTGTAGGTGTAAGATTTCTGAAAAGTATCTCCCTGATAACTGTAATAGCCTTATTGTATTTTATTAAGCAAATTGATTAAAACATAAAATTCCCAAGGCTGAAATTTTATACATGAGCTTTTGTAGTGAAGCTCATCTTTGCAAGTGATTTAGCATTCCCATAGATGAAAACATGCATTTTCTGAAAAACTGAATGTTTATTAAAGATTTATTGATCTGCACTCTCCATAAATATAGAGGAACCCTTTCAACCATCTAAGTGGAAGGTTAGTGAGTCTCCAGGCCAGGAACACACTTTCTGACCATTTTCTCTGGGGTAGATGTGCAAGGAAATAAAGAAGTTTACCATCAGAGCTTAACCACGTGAGCCTTTACAAACCCAGGAGGCTGATCTTGTGAACGTAGCTGATGCATGCAGTCACCTCAATTGCAGTTGGAAGAAAAAGATGAAAACAGATTATTCCCAAGGGCATGGGCTTGAAAGAAAAAAGAGGAGAGGAGAAGAGAGGAAAGGAGAGGAGATGAGAGGAGAGGAAAAAGCCACTAAAGGGTAAGAAATGGGTCACTTAAATGAACAGAAGTGGGATATGGTGGGTGCTGCCTGCCTTCTCCTCTCCACTGACATGAGTCACTGCTTCAGGAAGCAGAGTGGAGCAGGATGTTCACGTGGTGCTCCCCTCTGTGTTGGGCACATCCACTCCACCCATCACATTTGTCCCACACAGGAAGCCAGAGGTCTGGGTGCTGCAGCAGATCACAGGCACCCCGCAGGAGAATCTCTCAGCAAGGCAGCTGGGCTGGGCTGGCAGGAGAGTGTTTGTGCATGCCAGCCATTTGGATGCGGGTGCTCAGCTGGAGACAGAGCGCCTGCTTTGGAGCACCCTTTGAACGTTTTGCTCTTTTGAACTTAAGACTGAATGTCAGTAACGATCAAATAAAAATAGCAGGAATTCATGTGCAGCTCACTAATTTAAATCACCTTCTGGATACTCATCCAAGACCAATCCTTAAGAGTTTCACACCTCACCAGATTGAAAAAAAAAAGAAAGAAAGAAAGAAAGAAATCTTTCTTCTTCGGACATTTAGTGGCACAGCCACAAGCCACACTCTGCAGTCTTAATGACTTCAAAAGGGTTGCGCAGCCTTACCTCAGGGCAATGTTTGGTCTTTAAGGTCCAAAATCTGCAAAAACTGTACGTACAGACTTTAATTTACAGAGCCTAGCGAAATCCTACTTGGCCACAAAATGCTGAGATTTTGTCTTCTCAAGGCTTTCTTTGATGTCAATGGACTATTCAGCTGGTACAGCTGAGAGCATGCAGGATCAGCCCACAGCATGGATTGCACCCTTTTCTGCCCACCGAAAGCTGGCAGAGAAGTGTGAGTCCCTCCAAAGCACACAGGAGGCTGCAATAGGAGCAGCCTTGATGTTTACACTAACAAAACATTGCATGTCCTAATTGTGGGGTAATATTTTATAATTAAGCTCTCACTGATGTTAAGGGACCTTGAATACTCTGGGTAGTAACAAACTTATTGTTTTAGTGTCTGAAAGCACACTGCAAAGGAGCTTATTTTCCCATTACTGTCAGAAGTAACAACCTGAAAACAGGCACTTACATGTCCCCTCATTTTTTTTTTTACTCCAAGCACAGTGTGTTCATATATATATATGTACATAAACACACATAGGTTGCTCCAAAAGTAACACCTCCTATTTATTTCCATGGAAACTACAACAGATACAAAGAGCACAACAAAACCATTTAGTAGAGCAAAATCTCAGCTTCAAAACACTATTTTTTCAACATAGTCACCACCAGTAGCTATGCATTTTTGCCAGCAATGAGCATGCCGCGCTTATAAAAATCTGCACCAGTAGAGGTGATCACTATCGCCACTGCTGAAACGCACCATCCACCACCACTGTGCTCACATCCACTGTTTGGTCTCCATAAACATTCAGCAAGCATCGATGAATGTCAATGGGTGCCATTTTTTCTGCATGGAGGAATTCCATTACACACCTTTGCTTCATACGCAATTCCACGTCAAATGCCATTCTATCAGACTGCTCCTCTGCTGCCATCTGTCACACAGCAACAAAATGTAATGCAATGCTGGAGAGAAGGTTCAACCTCTGCTGCCATACCACCAACATCCACTTCTGACAGCGTGGGCCAACAGAATAAAATAGGAGGTATTACTTTCAGAGCAGCCCTTGTATGTATGTGTGTGTATATATATATATATATATATTTATATGCACACGTATGGACACAGACACCGTACCCTCTAACTTTTGATCACTGATTTATATAATCACATGTAGACATCAAGGCTCTTCTGTACTAGTTCTGCCCAAAGAACCTTAAAATGAGATACTGCTTATAGCTGGTATAATTCTTCTATTTTTAGAAAATAGGTTCCTGTATTTCTTGTAAGGTTTCCAAGTCTTGCCATTTTGTAGGCACTTACAAGTGACTAAATATGAGGTCATTTTCTCTCTTTGTGTTGAACTGCTCTAAAGCCCTGATCTGTTGGGATATAATGTCCTGATTTGGCTGAATCTCCCATGATGCATTCATAGCTTTAGCACCTTTCTGATGGTGGGAATTCAGACTATTAAAATGTGCAAATATATATAGTGAACCTTTAAACTGCCTGAACATGCCTGCAGTAGACCAGCTGAAATCCATAGGGGCAGTGAAATGTGGAATTAAGTTCTGCATTCTGTTCTAAATCTATCCTGCTAAAACAATACACCGCCATTCATATGCTCTTCTCTCCAGCAGAATTAGATCCACCAGTAGACGTCACATTTGGCAACAGCAGCATGAAGCTGTAAATGGATTTACTTATGCTTTAGGTTTCATCCAGATCTTAATTTCAGAACATGCAGCACAATGCTGCGCACCTCAGAAGAGCTCTGCTTTGGGACCATATCTTGCACATTTTTAGTGTGAAATATTCTCAGAAGTTTCTGCCATTTCAACTGAAAATGAACCTGCCTGAATGCAAACCTTCCAAAGGAATAGCATGCAGATGAGAGATGAAGAGCTTTTTCCCAGTATAAGAGCTAATGGGTCCAGTCATAAATCTTGTCTCATGGATTAAACCCAGAGGATCAAACACAGAGATTTATTACTTCATTTATTATCACATCCAAGTTAATCACTATCAGGAAATAGTTCATTCAGTGCAACTAGAATGCTTTTTCATAATCAGGTCATGGTTTCCTCAGACATACTTGTTATTTTTTATGGCTATGGCTTATGATTTTTATAGTGCCGATTCAGTCTGCACGTACAGAAAACCTACCAATGCCCCATAAAGGATGTGGCTTTGGATTTGGAGCCTGCCCCTACTTTTCACAATTTCCTAGGCTGCACTCCTTCCTGCCTCTAAACCACCTTGTCCCGGTTCTAACAGTTTCCTTCGCCTCCCTCCACTAAAACCAGTGAGTTTCCTTTCTTCTCACCATCTCCAGCCTTTCCTAAAGGAAATGGTGCTTTAACAAGCCTTGCAGACCTGGGTAAGGCAGTGAGCAGACCAAGCAATATGAAAAATTGTATCTGGAGCCTGAGTCCTTCAACGTTTTAGGCACGTACTGTACTAAAAGGATTCTGAATCTTTTAGCAAATAGCTGCTGCTGCCACTACCAATGGCTGAAAGCCAACCCCCTAAAATCTACATTGTGTTGTAGCCCCTAAACCCTACAGGGAAAAAGAAATAGATGTCAAGGAGCGCATTTCTTTTGCAGAGGGTAGACTGCATAATAGGAAAACTTCCTCCATAACAAAGGTGTAATTAGCTTTTCTGTCCCAGTTCATTTAGCAGCAGAGTTGAATAAGGTGGATATAATCACTGGAAAGCTGCTCAGACAAAGCTAATGCAACAGGAAAGATAAGATCTAATGTAGTGCCATAGGATGTTGAAATGGAAGCAAACTGCACATCCAGAGGAACTCAGCTAAATTGTTTTCCGGGCTGAAAATAAATAAAAATAGAGTGGCATTTTCCTTATCAGGGACAAAGAATTTTATGTGATTAATTCTGCAATTTAGCTGCAGTTTATTTGTGTGTTAGAGATAACAGCAGGGCTGTGGGTAAAAGCCAGCTCACTCATGCTCCTGACTATTAATAATGCGTGCAGATCTTATTCACTTACTGAAAGCAAAACAAAATGAACCAAAAGAAACCAACAAAGGAGTTCTGCTGTATGAAAAATGAGTTTAATGTGTTTGCCCCTTTCTTTCCACAGAACATTACTGCAACACTTTTGTTAGCACTGCAGGTAAATCAGATTTATCTTGCTAGTCAGTATCACTATCCCAGTGTTAGAGAGGGATATCTTGGACATGGAGAGCAATAGAAATGCAGCACAGAAAATATGAGAGTCTAATATGTACAGAATACACACATTACTTAGACAGATATGTATAGATTACATAGATCTAAGATAAACTAGATAGTGGCACACTGAAAACATTCATTAGCTTGGAGAAAAAAAGATCCTAGAATGGTTCTTCATTTTTTTTGGTATTTTTTTATTTCTTTTTTTATATCTGAAAGCAAGGGAAAGGGCAATAGCAAGCCTAGGTCTGGGGCTTTGCTCTCTTGGATTTTCAGGCCTGAGGAGCATCTGTATAATTCTGATATACTTCTTACAAGCTGTGACTGTGCAATATACATGCCTCCACCCACCCTGTGCCTGCCATGGCTTCTCATGGAAGATGACACTGGGCCATGATTTTCCAGGCAAAACTGCAAGTATTTATATAAATTACTAACAAATTATTTCTATTAATTACTAATTTATTTATATAAATCCTAATAAAACAAGCTAGAGATGCAAATTAGGAATAAAAATAAGTATCTTTCACTGTTCTAATACCTCTGTTCTACATTCATGCAATAAAACTGAACTGAATTCTGGGTGCGGAAGAATAGCTCCCAGCTCTTGCCTCATTTCTCCTTAGCCTCTCTCCACAGCACTTTTCCATGCTGGTTTTATCCCAGACCATGACTCAGGCCTAAGTATGGAGGTTTGTAACACTTGATGGCATGGACCTGATTCTTACCCTGCACATTCTGTGCCCATCAGCAGCCTGCCTACCACAGTTGCTGGAGTTGTGTCAGGTGCACATCTGCAGGCCCACATGTGCACCAGCAGCACAGCTGTGTGTGCTGGGCAGGGCATACTTGCTGCCATAAGAAGGATCCCTGACTGTATACTCCTTGGCCAAAGACCATACTACAAGCATATTCCCAGGCATGTGATGGAAGCAGCTACTCTGCTACTTTCCTCAATTGCTAAGCAGCAATTGCTAAGAGTCTGCCACATGCATCTGAGAGATATTTATTAGTTGATATGTGGACTCAGAACCTCAGGAGAATCATGGCCATTCCATCCTTGTATCTGCTTCACGAGTGGTGGCCAAGGGTAGGAATAAAACAGGACAACAGTCGGCAGTGAAAAAAGGCCATTAGATTACATCTGGGAAAATATCCAGGGGATTATATTTTCAGTATATGGAGAGCTCAGATATAAGACTTTCTAAACATATCACAGTATCAGTGAATAATGTTTTTCTCACTCTTCTGCCGCTTCTCTTATTTGTGAAGCGTTACTGCATATTTACAAGTGCACATTTTCTCTCCCCTCCTTTCTGAGGCACAGTGGGACAAAAAGTGGTCACCAGGTGTGCACCAGGCTCGAAGCAAAATATCCTCTTCCACCTCATTTATATCACCTTATTTACACAACAGTCTTGGCAAATACAGGTGAATAATATAGCCTCTAATGGTTAAATGGATATGAAGAGGAGACAGAGGGGAATAAAGCCCTGCTACTGCCCCATGTGTTGCAGAGCTGCACTGCCTCTTCTGCTGGCAGAAGTGGAGGGCACAAATGAAATGCTCTGAGGATAACGTGCTCTTTAGGAAATATGAAAGCTTTGTTTTGTCATGGCTCCAGGAGTGTTGAATCAAATCAAGCTTAAATAAGGCTCTCTCAATCCACATAAAGCTCTTGGGGAACTCAGGAGCACAGAACTGCAGCATGTCAGATGAAAACTACACACGAACTGCAAATATACCATCTCCAAAACTTCGCCAGTGTTCAAATGCCCTGCTAGGCAAAGCAATGGGACTGTGTTTCTTTCAGTTTTAGCCTTTCACTACTCAAGAAATACTGCTTTGGTTTGGTTTTCCTCCCCACTTTCCCTTCATAATACTGAGGGGACCAACAATGGCAAAAATGCTGATTATTTTTTGTAGTAACACTCCATGAAAGAGGAATTCAATAAATCACATGCAAAATTGTGTGATAACAAATCAGAGTTAAGTGACCAAGAATCAATGGCAGCAGTTTTGCTTAAGTATTAGATATCTGGCAATCACCTAGAAAGCAAACTGGCTACTCAAGAACTAATCCATTTCTGTAACGAGTAAGTACATTATAAAAGGTCTCTAACCTGGCAAAAAAGCAACAGCAAAATACTAAATTATCATCTGGAAACAACAACAACAACAACAAAAACCCAAAAACATCAACCTCAGACAGTCTATAGGATTCTACTGCTCCAGTGCCTGGTTTTAATCATCCCATACTTCTATCCTCATTTTCTGTGTGCTCAGAGTAATTCAATACCATGGAGCAAAAATTTCAGCAAGAGAGAAACGAATGGTAAACTTGTGATACCCACAACAGAGCAATACTGAAGTTCTGGAAAAGGAGCAAAGGATTCTCTGCTTACTTATGAAAAGCACTTCCAGGATTGTGAATATTGGCAAGAAAGAAAAGTGAGGCAACAGAGGGAGGAATTAAGTCCGCTTGCCAGTCCGAAAAAGCCATTTGAGAAGGGAAGGTGAGAGTTGGAAGGTGAAGCACTGTGTATGTCAGTCATGAAGATAAAGAGAAAAAAAAAAAAACAAAACGTTAAATATGGATTTTCGGCTTGCTTTGGTAGTGGAAAGAGCATGAAGAAAACACGACATCGAGGTGAATTTTCAGAAGTCTCATCCTCCTGACACTTCCTTCTCCTTTGCACTATGAAAAATATTTGAGGTAAAAACAATTTGCTAAATTATTTGTGCAAAGTCCCATTTTCCTTTTCAGTATTGTTTATTTTTCATTTCCTTCTTAATTTTAATTTGATCACAATAAACCCATTGGGAACCAAACATAAGAAGCAGATCATCTTAAATTCTAATCACAGCAGAATATATTCATCCTAAATGTTCTATATAAAGGCTTAGGTCATCTATTAAGTTAACCTACACAGACACCCATTAATAAGGCATGCTCTTCATTAGAGCCCTTGATCAACCCTGGAGATACATGATGCCCCATCATAGCTCTCTGGCATCCAATGCTGTGGAGTAAGAATTCTTTTGCATGGAGGCTGCAACCGTGCAAAGCTGCCATAAAATGAATACAGCTGACTGACAAAGGATCCCTTTGCTTATGTAGCCAGATCCTAAAGTGGCTAAAGCCAGATCCTAAAGTGATCCTAAAGCCGTCAACTCAGTGCCTGCACCAACTTCTCTGTGATCAGCTCCAGAAACAGGAAAAGACGTCAAAGGGACAGAAGCTAAAGAAAGTCTCCCCACATGACAAAAATCAACAGTGGCCACCATATTCTGTCAGACAGACAGTCAAAGAGCTGTCTCAGATCAGTCTCCAGAGCCAGCCTTGCGGGACCTACTCAGGAACCAAGGGAACACAGCTCAGGCAAGGGTTTGACCCCTTGCACAAACATGGATGAGATTTCATAGAATCATAGAATGGCCTGGGTTGGAAGGGACCTCAAGGATCATCAAGCTCCAACCTCCCCGCCGCAGGCAGGGCTGTCAACCTCCTTATCTATTTTATATGTATGTCCAAAACAAAACAAAGCAAAAAAGAATTACAAACCTGACACAGATTGGAAAGGGTTTACTAACCGCAGAGCTCTGAGTTAAATATTGAAGTCTCTGAGTTTCTTAGCAATTTAGGGGGATTAATTTTGCCTCGTACATATTCTGGACTGTCCTAAGAACTGCCGATAGCAAGTGTTTTTGGTTAATCTTTCGATTAATCTCTCTTCAGCAGGGGGAATTGTTTTTGCCACTCAATTACCATACAGCAGACTAAATTCTGTTCTCATCATTTGATTTATAAATCTCCCTGTTATTCATTTTTTTTTTCTTTTTAGTTTTTTGAAAACACGCTGTCAATAAATAATAGAGGAGGAAAGTAATTCAGCCCCAGATTCTTAATATAATAACCACGCAGATGACAGCATATAGGTCACCAGCTGTAGCGCAGCATAATACAAAATTTGCAGGAAGTCTGTTAGAAAGACGATTTCAGCAATGAGGAATACATGATAGCATAAACAATTTTACACAATGATCAAGAAATGAACTTGCCCTTCCATTGCCCTCCTATTCTCCTACTGTTGTTTCAGATTTGCCTCTTTATTATAAGAAAATGTTCCTTTATGTTTTATTAGAAGGTGTCTGAGAGAATGCTCTGCATAACAGATAGCAGAGAGCAAAGAAAGATGTAAGCGTGACTCAGAGCACATAACAAGCCTTATCTTGCAAAATCTCATGCAATGAGCACTGAGGATACAATGCTCCTGTGTTGCACTCCATATAAGAGGGAGTTTTATTCCCTTTTGCTCTCACACTTAAGCCTTCCATCCAAATTCAGGTGAATTTTCCAAGAGGAAGCACTTTTCAGTTAATACTAAAAGCATGAAAGAGAAGTAAGAATAATACATCATCCAGACAAGAAATGCTGCATAGTATTAGGGGCATAAGGGAAATTCGGAGCAATGACATCAGGACAAATCCCTCAGCGGCACAAAGTTCCTGTGTAAGAATTACATGTAGCCAACTTAACTTCCACTTTCAAGGTCAAACTTGGAAAATCTGCCCTGTGAATTGGATGAAACCTTCCAAGCCAGTATCAATGGTGGGCAAAACCATCGTATAACCAACTAGAGAGGCAGATCAAGTGATCTGTCTTGAAAATAAAGGTGTAAACCCAGCTTGCCTAAATTCGAATTTCCCGAGGGAAAGCAGATATTTCAAACCAGATGCTTAGACCATTAGGCCACCTGCTCTAGACAAGCTCAGAAGGCCAACAGCTACAATAGAGTTCTTCTCACTCTCTCATTTTCTTCCTAAATTAACAAGTCTCTTTACATAAAGTATTTATACTGAGTATTTTACTTTTTCATTTCCTTCTCTATTTGGAAACCCTAAGGATTTCTTCCCCCATTACCATGAGGAGAAAGGGAGTATTATTTGATAACCACTAGTCAATAATATCTGTTCCTTCAAATTATACAAAAAACCACAATTATCTCTAAAAGAGTCATTTCTTTTAAATACATACAATTAATTTGTGCATAAAATCTTGCAAAAATTATTTCATATGGAAATGGATTTCACATGTAACTCTGCTGGCTTCCTTTCTTTAAATGAAATTAGTGCCACTTGGTCTTGAACTTGGGGATATAAATTATTTATGCATGTTTGCAAAATAATTTAGAAGAATCAGTCACCTAAATCACATAGGATTACTTTTTCTTTGTCAATTCAGGGAGTGAAATATTACAACAACAATAAAAAAACTAAGAAATAACAGAGAGCAGGTAGGAATCCACACACTGTCAATGTGTCACGAAATTTGGGTGCATTGGGAACACAGGAGGTCTCCAAGGTCTTTCAAACCTTAGGAACTCAGATCTCACAGCATGCAGAAGTGCTACCAGTGTTATCAGTTCTTTTGTTTTACTTCTCTCTCTCTAAAGAACGTTAGGCAATTAACTTCATGTCAAAGAAAGCAATTAGAAAAGAAAAAGGGAAAGGGATTTAAAATGGTTTTGTGCTCTAAATTACAAAGCTGTCCAGGTCAGTCCTTCTGCACTTTGTGCAGCTGTAATAAAGACCAAAGAGAAGCAAGATCTTTTCATTTGTTACTCTTAAAGCCACTGGATAAAACGAAAGGGAAAAAAAAAACCCTAAACCACCAGATACTGAAGCATGAATAGCTCTATTTATACTTCACACTAGTTCTAAGTACATGGAATTGAAATAAGATGTCCCAGTGGTGCTGCGGTCTGCTAAGGAGGCAGAGATATGGTGTATCACAGATCTGGAGTTTATTTCGTCCCACCATGGCGTTCTGCTCTCCATTAAAGAGTCCACTTCTGTTTCCTCATCTTTGCTACAACATCAGGACAACAAGAAAGTCCATTGCACATGCAGATGTCCCAAAGATGTTAAGTTTCAGGAACATCAGATAGCAGAACACCTGGAAAAAAGCTTTCTAGCTCATTTCCACCTTTCTGAAGCAAGGCAGACACACATAAGAGCCTGCCTGTTTGCACAACACTAGCAGCAGCTTCCAATTGGGACTGCTCACTTCATGGGAAGCCAGAACTGCACGTGCTTTTACATGAAGCTCCTCATGTATGAGCAGCTTAGCAGTGTCCTCAGAAAGGTCAGAGTGCTGAAATGGTGGACTACGACTTGTCATTACTTCAAGTATTCATATCTTGAGCTAACCATACCCATGAGCACCAGACCATGGTGAAACCCTACTTCTTACAATTACTTCTCGGGTTAGCTCATAATATGATTTTTACCCTGTTCTGATAAATATTTATTGTGGTGTCCAAGAAAGTACTGCTTACATTTTAAAACCCTAAAATGGTAGGTGTATTTAAATAACAGCCTTTGGAAAGCAGATGTAAATGTAATAATGCAAAAAACTACTGAATTGCATTATTTTCAGCAGAATTTCCTACAAATACAAAAATCACGATCCATATAGTCTGAAGTTTGACGTGTTGGAGCCACATATTTCACATTGTGACTCTATTTGCTCATCTTCACTATCCAATATGGAGAAAAATATTTATCATTTTTTTCTCCTGTAATTGCCAACATTTTCCAATATCTTCAAAAAGGATAGCAGAGTACAGCTGCACAGTTTAATTTCCATCCATTCTTTTCTCCTTACCTCGCTTAGGCTGCAGGACCATCTTCCATTTTTTATGCCTTCTTATAGTGTCCTGCAAATATACTGCTCCTTCTGACCATCTGCACAGGGCTTTCCACTGGAAAACTCATTGCCTATTTACAGTCGGCTTTGCAGGAGGCACAGAAATTGGGCACAAACATGGTGATTAAATAACAAAATCTGAATCTGAGTAATTTTTTCTGTATTGGATAAGAAGTTGCTAGAAATAGAAGAAATGTTTGCTCCTCATTCTTAGGTTTTTATGTTTGTGAATTCAATCGGATCTTAATAGGGTGATTGGCTGGTTCTTTATTTATAACAGAACAAGCAAAAAGACAGAATACAAATAGTATGGAAGGGTTGGACTTTTTATTTTATTTGCACCCATTTGGCATGTAGGGTCTCTCACTTCAATAATAACAAATTTTAATTAAAAAATCCTCCATAATAGTCAAGTGGGAACCACCAAAGAAAAGATGTTTACTATCTTGGCAATATTCCCTGCTCCTGGTACTTCTCTCTCTCCCACCCCAGCTGCAACCAGCTACACATGATGTTGTTCCCTGCATCTTTGTGCATCAATGCTGAGAAAAGAAACAGAAGCAAAGTGCAGGTGGGTGTGCTCTTCTGTTCAGTGAAATTAGTCCATCACACTATAAAAACATGGGATTAGCTATAATTCCTCAACCTCATTTACGCTGAAGTTCTTTGACGTCAATTGCCAATTTGTCATCAATTTGTAAAGTGATGAGTAATATCAACTTTTTCTTAGTATCCCTATTGTCGTAATATCTGAGCAATCTCCAAATTAGTTATATTGCAGTGACTCTACTGAGGAAGTGTATTTACTTCTCATTAAAGAAGAACTGAGTCATGGAGAAACCACACCTATGGACCAACATATGAAGTCTCTGCAAATCCACAACAAGAGCCCAGGCTCCCTAAATCCAAGTCTGTTACACTGTCTACACAGCTCACAGCCTGTTACTGTAATGAAAACTACAAAATGGTGATTTGCATTAATATTTAAACATTTCTGGTCGTGGGCAGGACATCAGAAACAGCACACAGCGCAGAGTAAGATAGCCCTTGATGCTGATTTTAATAGAACTGTATTTAGTGGTGACTCCAAAACAAGCCAGACATAGTGCACAGGAAAACTTTGCAGTGAAAGGAATAGGAATAGGAACATCTCATTCAAAAATGCAGAGCACATGAGAAAAGTCAGAAACATTTTTGTATGCATGGAAATACCCCTCAGCAGATTGCTCTTACTCTCTGTCTTGATATGCGCACAGAAAAGGCTAAGCAGAGAGAAGGAGTCCTCTGAAGCACTCAAGAACTCCAGGTCAATGGGAATTCAAGGCAGCACCCAACTCTTAGTGTTTTAACTGATGTAACAACACAAGAAACTACTAAAGCTAAATTTCAAGAACCAATTTTATCTAATATTGCTTGTAATGATTACCAAAAAGAAAATGCAAAAAGCCTGGAGGCAGAGTTTGGTGAAAGTTGGG
Organism: Pavo muticus; assembly: GCA_016647715.1. Classification (NCBI taxonomy): domain Eukaryota; kingdom Metazoa; phylum Chordata; class Aves; order Galliformes; family Phasianidae; genus Pavo; species Pavo muticus. Next base: position 1,551,198 of record JACDJE010000143.1, on the reverse strand, counting down.
AAGCTAATTTGCCGTTTGCATAAGTCAGTTAGAAGAAGAGCTATTTAAGATTTTGTATCCATGACAAATTATATGTGAACAGATGAAAAGTAATATTGACTAATGGTTTGGTATGTTTGTGCAGAGGAATGGGAAGGAAACTGTCTTGCTAAAAGGAGCACCATTTGCGACATTAGGAGAGAGTGATGAAATCAGCCAGCATACAGTCTATGCGATTTGAAGGAAAGCAATTTGGGGATGCTGCTTGAAGGCACACATTTTGTTCCATCCCTAACTTGAAGGAAGAAAGAAAGTATTCTTGTACGTACATATTTCAAAGTTTCTCTGCAGCAGTGATACAAATGGCACCATGCAACCATGCCATATAACTTCTTATTCTTCATACTATTTCATGCCATTGTCTTTGAAACTATCACTACTGAAGCACAGTATTTCCATTATGTGTAGGTGTAAAAGCAGAGCTGTTTTGCTCAATGGTTGGATTTGATGGGAGGGGAAAGAGGGAGAAAGAGACACACACACTTCGTTTTCCCTGAAGAGCAGTGTGAGATTTCCAATCCTCAGCTTTAACACATAAAATATTAAGAGCCAATTTTCAGCTGCACCTCTGTCACTTCCATTATCATTCTACACGTCCGGAGGTGATAATGGACTCAGTAAATTGCAGCCTCTTTCCATCCCAGACCATGAGGGTGTTCACCTGGGGACAACTCGGCACAAAGGATGGCTCAGATATATGCTAATAGCATCCAGCAGCCAGGAGCTAAGGAAGACACCAGGTTGTGTTCAGAAACAAAAAGACACTGTATAACAAAGGCAGGAGGAAAACACCCAGAAACAAAGCAAATTAGGAAAAAAAAAAAAAAAAAAAAAAAAAAAAAGAAGGGTGTGAGCTCACTCCTCAAAATTATGTCTGTACTGCTATCCTGGCAGACTTTTGCTGAAAATATGCTGGGCAACCAAACTTCTTCATTGAGTCATATCCAATCCAAGCTACTTACTGCTTTAGTTCAGCCATGCTGCTAAACATTACTGAGGGAAACGATATTTTAATTATTATGTGACAGCAAAACAGACCATGGTGCGGGCGTTGACAGAGCTGCCACTGGTACTCAGTGCGTCCACTGAGCTCTGGGTGGATTCCAGAGCTAGTCAAACAAAAGCTACATAGAAAGAAAATACTCCCATGACCTCTTTCACAAAGTCCAAGCTCTGTTTGAGAGCCCAGGACTGCCAGAGATCTTCTCTTACTAGACCAGGGGGATGCAGTGGAGAAACATCACCTTGGTGCAGGCTTCTTCATCGCACTTCTAAGTGACATGCACTGATTCCACAGGAAATTACTCAACAGTCAGTGATTTTTTTAAACTATGAGAGTCTAAACTAGCCTCCATGGATTGTAAGCCTAAAAGACATCTCATTCTTTTCTCATGGATGCAGCGAACCTGAAACCCAAATCCAGCAGTGTAGATGGAAAGTCTCCAATTGATATCAATTAAACTGGGATCACACCCAGCATACTGCAGGGCTTTCCTGTGTTAACAAACAGCCTTAAAAGGAAAAAAAAAAAAAAGAAAAAATGGAGAGCCAGACAGTGAGGGATTGTATTGATCCTGGGAAACATTGTGTGCAATAGCAACACTGCTTCAGTTGGGCAAACAACCTGGTGCACTCGGTTCCTGGGACATCACCTCTGCTGCTCAGGCCCGTGAACATCACACTTCATTTCCCTGAGCTGAACAAGCAACATCTGCTAAAGCCTTCTCCTGCCACACTGCTGAGCAGCGCACTTTGCTCCAACATGCTGTACTTCAGTGGTTATCATTTAATTATAGTTCTCTCCATCTAAACAGTCTTCACATATAACAGGAAAGTGAGACAACATGAAACATGGTTAGCACCCAAAAATGCTTGAAGCAACCTTTTTTTATGTTCTCCTCAAAGGCAAAACTGAGCTTTACAGATCAGATGGCCAACACAATGGAACAAAAACTGGACTGGTACATTCTGAGAGTTCAAGCAGTCACAGCTGATGTGGGCTTGAATTTCACAGCGCCACAGCTAATTAATGGCACAGAAAGGACGTGCAGTTTATTAACAGCAGCAAAACATTATAATTTACCTGTTTCCCCGCAGTCCCACTTGATCATTGCACCCTATTATGGCACCACACATCTTATTGGCACTTAACAGCTTTGAAACATTGTGAAGCTATGTATCCATTCTACCTGCAGTTACTGCATATGCTTACAGGTATAGCATGCACAGGATGATATTATTTTAGAAAGTCAAATAGCAGCACTTGATCCAAGTAGTAAGGTGGCTGCAATTAGCTTATGGAAGAATTACAATTTTGAAAGTTCAGTAGGTTGGATTACTCCAGCTGCATTTCAACAAGTACTAATTTTGCATGTGCCAGTCTCCTCACAAAAATTTCATTTCTATGAATTTTTAATGATGCAAAGTAATTTTTTCAAGGTCACTGAGAGACCAAGCAGTTATTCAGACATTAAATTTGCTCACAGTTTCTTGGCAGCTTTGCAAGAAAGCTAGCAAGTATGGTGTGTAGTGGCAGTTGGGGGAGGGAAGATTGGTGGGGTAAAAGAGCAGGAAAAAAGCTAAAGCAAAATCAGACAAGACTCTTGACAGAGAACCAACTTTTAAGACAAACTTGTGATTTTTATTCATGTCCTGAGAGTAAAAAAGAGGGAAACTCATGCCTTGGGCATGTATACAGTCACTTAAATCTGCTTCTCAGTATTTTATCTCATTCAAATATGGGAGTTGGGGACAGCTAAAGACATTGCATTTTGTTTTGGCTTTTTTAAAATCCATTTATGTCACAGCAGATTTTCCAGTAATCTAAATGTGGCAATATCAAAATGACTCCTGAACCTTATTAACCAGTTCTGTGAAACAACTCATGTGACATTGATGGAAATTAACAATTCAAATGGCTTTGGGAGCCACAAGATATTACACCTCCTAACGCCACCAAAACCTTGCAGCTACCGGAACGTCATGCCTGACAGTCATGCACAGCACCACTGCCTTCTTCAGTGCTCGCAATGCTCAGAGCAGGTTTTTTTTTAATCATCAGATACCTCTTCCTAGACTTCAAGCTGTGATAGCTTATTACAGAAAACAATGGTCCTGCCTGCTCCCTGTGCCTGCAGGACTTCGCTCCCTACCTTAGTGCTAACTGGGGCACGTGCTGAGGCAGCCCAATCCACAAAATCCCATCACAAATTCATGGGTTTGCATCACAGGTGAAGCTCGGTACTGGGAAGTAGTGCAGCACAATCTGAGGTCCCAGCCCTTCTCAAACAGTTCATTTGCGTTTCCAAGCCCCTGCAAGGACTGACAGATAACATCTGCTGCTCTGTGTTCAATATTTTTGCTTACAGGTTTAGTCGCTTTTTTGCATGACCAAAATGGATGACCATGGAAAATACAGATGTGATCTTGCCTGTATCAAATGCATCATCAGCAATATCCACCAGAAGTAGACCTGGCCTATTATTCTCCTGTCCACCCTCTAAAGAGCTTCGAGGGGGTTGGATCAATTATTTTCAGATAACCTTCAGAAGAGCAGAACTGTTAGAATAAGCCTTTTGAGGGAAGTTGTTAATATGATAATGAGTCTGAACACTAATCTTAATGGTGAGAAAAGCAAGCAAAGCACCTACCAGATCCCAAGTCCCCCAAAGCATCCTCCCTATTACTCCTCTGCCCTTCCCAGGGGCAGCTTTGCCCTGCCTGGAGAGCCCATGTCACTTGCTAAATCTGAGCAGACAGACAGCTTTCACTATCAAAGAAGCGCTGCGGCAATACCCGCATCCCCATCACCCTGTCACTCCTCATCTGGGCGTGCTGGGTGGACAAGGCTCTCTGCTCGTGGCAGTGCGGGGGGAGCAGGGGAGAGAGGCAGCTCGAAGGAAAGTGCCTGGAGGAATCGTTGGCCTGCACACACATTTCCAATTCACCTGCATTTAATGCTGTTAATATTTTAGCAGCTGCAGTGCCAGGGTCAAACTGAAATTTTGTACTCTCTGTTTCACTCTGAAATGTCAGTCTCAGATCTTCTGCCAGATTTGTTTTAAGCATCAGTGAGTGAAGAATAAAAAGGAAGAGAAAAAGTAGCAAAAAGTTTACAAAAAGGTCAGAATATTCTTTTCCGCAAACCGTAATTTAAATATTGCTCCACACAGGCCCTGACCTCGCCATCTTCGTAAGGTACACAGTATTCCCATTCAACTCAATGGGAGCTGCACAACTATTGTCTCTGTCAGGTTCCCTCTTCCCAAAATCCCTACTAGCCCAGAGGCTCACCCAGGCCCAGAGGCCCTGCAGAGGTCCTCATCCTTTGCATTGGTGCAGAGCTGGGAGAAGAGGTACCCCATCCCTGGGAGCGGGCAGAGAAGGGGGTCCTAAACACCACTCCCAGGCAGAGGAAGAAGGGCTGTGAAGAGCAGTGGGTGGGACATAGAAGAACGTGACCAATAAATGTACATATTGAAAGGAGTGTATAAACAGAAGGGGGTACGTCTGTTTACGAGGGTAGATAGTGATAGGACAAGGGGGAATGGTTTTAAACTGAGACAGGGGAGGTTTAGGTTAGATATTAGGAGGAAGTTTTTCACACAGAGGGTGGTGACGCACTGAAACAGGTTGCCCAGAGAGGTTGTGGATGCCCCATCTCCGGACGCATTCAAGGCAAGGCTGGATGTGGCTCTGGGCAACCTGGTCTAGTGGTTGGTGATCCTGCACATAGCAGGGGGGTTGAAACTAGATGATCTCTGGGGTCCTTTTCAACACAGGCCATTCTATGATTCTATGATTCTATGATTCTATGATATTGTATCCATGCACATTCATTCATAAACTCTGAAATATAAACTCTTAAGTATAGGGAAACTGATCCTCAGAGTTATACGGTAGCTTTGCTTTCAATTTCTTTGAAAGACGGCAAAAACCTTCCGATTTCCCTAATGGTTTCTCAAAGAGAAGCCATTCACTTGTGAGCCATTTCTGTCAATATCTATTTTATCTGTTATCTGTCAATATCTAGCAAAATATCTGTCATTATCTATGAAAACTAGAAAGAAAAACTTATATTCTCTTAAAAGCAAAATGTTAAGAAAAAATAATACAGAGTCCATAGGTGTGCTGTTTTGCAGGGTCCTGTTTCTCACCAGTAGCACGACCTCTTCTGATCACCAGGGATTCTAGGGTACTTCTGGAGGTATAAGCAACTTAGCAAAACCAGTTTAAATAAGGCAGTGCTTAATGAACGTGGATACCCAAAGAAGACTTTGGATTTAAACATTAATTTTCAATTACATCTTTCTTTTGGAGCTGGCTCATCCTCAGAAATGCTGTCTGAAGGAAAAACTGTTGTATTTTAGCTCCTGATAACTCTTTTCATCTGCAGACCTTTTTTTCTCCAGCTGACTAGCCCAGCACACTGGACTGGACTATATCCCTATCTCTCCTACATATGGGACCAAATTCACCCCTGCCTGGCCACCACTTGTAACTGAGCTTGCAATTAATTTTTGTACATATTTACTGACCATGTAAGTGTTTAAACACTCCCTGTCTCCCTCCTGTAGGTATAAAAATTCTAGACAAAGGATTACCAAAATGAACCTCTGTTTTCTTGGAAGCCTGATGATACATTCTGGTAGGTCAACTATAAATTTAACAAGACTCCCAGAAGCATCCTTATTTTCCCTCTAGGACCAGGTATACCAGGAGTAGTATTAAAAATTAAAATATTAGCTGTTAGTTTTAATGAAAGAAAATTAAATGAATAAATATTAATAATTATATTCCCCAAACAGTTCTGTGAGCTAAAGAATTACAATTCTAAGTATTTTATGAAAAGAAGAAAGCACTAAAAATTGTGGCTGACTGTGAGAAGTTTGTTATTTATGGCAAACCATGAATGAGACAGAGCTAAAGAGATGGCTCTCCATTGCACACTTATGCTCTTATGCTCTTTATTAGGCAATCCAGATTCATCTTCCCATTTTGAAAGGTGGGAAATAACCTTTTCTGTAGTTGAAAAAAAAAAAAAAAGTTCCTCTTAATTAGAAAGTTGGTCTTAACTAGTTCTACAGCGTTAGCAAAACTTCAGTACAAGTCACTGATGAGATAAATCACAAGTGCGGAGCGTTCCTGCCAGCTGTCCTGGGAAATGCCATAGGATGGCACAGCAGATACCATCAGAGGGACTTCAGCCACTAAACAGCAAGCACCACCCAGTAAACCAACAACAAACCGTATTCAGAAGTGGGTAGCTTCTGCTTCTCTCTCTCTTTGTCTTGGTCTGTCAGGGATGGTCAAAGAGCTGCCTGCTGGTGACTTCATTAGTTTTTATTTTCCCAGCCGGTTCCCCACAAACTGGCTAGTGAATTTTATGATCCAGACTCTATAGGTGAAAAAAACCATCGTATGAAAGGAATGCATTTTAACATATATAGTGTTAAAATTTTTGGATTTGGAAGTTCACATAAATACAAGCATATTAAGATTATCAACGCCAGAGAAATTTTATGACCACCTAGCATGTTTTTCAAGACTTAAAATATTTTTTTCAGGCTTCGCAGTTCTCTGCAATCATTTCCTATTCAGTTTTACTTTCATAGCATCCTGTCTCAATTTCAAATGCTGAAGCAGAATTCCAATAATCATCAGCAATAATGCATGATCTGTCTAATATGAATAGATAGGTTAGATTAAATTCACATCCACTAAAAGTTAACTTCCCTTTAACAAGGGAACTGCAATGGTTTTGTACCTTATGGACACTTAGTTCTGAAGCAGTTACAGCCTGCCTATAGAAAAACCTTTCGAACTGTAATGTTCTGTAGAACAAAAACAGGGCTTGATATTTTTCCATGCTGTTAATATACCAGTCCCACTCGTGTAAGTGGGTGCATGAGGAAGACTCCCTGTCCTGCCTCTGCAGAGCTCTCCAGAGCTCCACGCGAGGGCAGGGGCCTGACAGCCTGCAGACATCTATTTCCATGATCTGGCACTTAGGTAATAACACTTTTTTTCTTCCTCATTTGCATAACATCTTACCACTTTTTATTTTGATTCACAGTTACAACGGAGGCACAGACCTGTTCAGGACAAAATAGCTGCTTGTGTTGTACCATTGACAGTTTAAGTTTCCACTGCACTATGAGAATGTCAGACAGAGTAGATGTAAGGATGAAGGCTGGATCAGCCCCATATGCTTTCAAGAGTGGTTTGCCAAAAAAGCACCTGGCTGGTAGGTAGTGCCCATCTGAGTAGCTACGCCTATGCTGTGAAAAATGAGCAAAATGCAAAGATCTGAAAATACAGCTGCACAGGGCCTAAAGGTAGCTGCCATCTATGTCCAGCTCATTTGGTACAAAATAAATGTTTCTCCATTGAGCAGATGGAGTCAAAAGATAAAAGAGAAACGGATTTAAATAGTCTTTGCCATGGTTGCATTTGATACAGCCATACAGCTCTATGTCAAAGACTGTCAGCCTCTTCTTTTGGGAGCAGCCTACAAAGAGAGCCTGGTGTCTCAGCAGTGTCTGCAGGAAGGTGCTGCCCCATGCACAGCCTATGTCTCCCCATTTGGCTTTGTAGGACCCACACAGCTTCACTATCAGCATCTCCTTGCCATAACGACAGTCCATCTGTATAATGGGACCAAGGGAACACTGAGGATGCCTTCTTCAAAACATGGGACCACTGAGAGCAGTTTCCGTTGGCATTAATTGTTGACGTTGGCTTTTCTTTCCTTTTTGTTTGTAATGCAGTTCTCATGAGAGCTGTCCAGCTACCAGCAAGGACGATGGGAAAAGAAAGAAGGAATCACTGTATGGCTTCTCTCAGCTCCTCTGAAGCATGAGCAGCCACTCGGCTGCCCCATCCCCACAGCCAGGCACACAGCCTCACAGCAGCTTGTGCCATCAAAAAACCTTCCTGTATGGTGCAGGGTTGTTATTCTCTTGCTTTCCTACCTTACAGCTCCAAGTTTGAAACAAAATACAAACAATTTCACTTGTTTTTCATAACTTCTACTTCATTAGATAAAATACTCTAATTTCACACACATTCTAGATTAAAAGCTAAATTCTAAGTTGCTTTGCTTGGTCCAAAGGCTCAGGCACAGCAGAAACATTAATTTTAACTTGGCTCTTTTTTTTTTTTTTTAATTAAAATTGATTTCCTAAAGGATCGTGTTTGCGAGAAGGTGTTGAGCAGTGAATATCACATGTAATCAGTGTGGTAATGAGCCTGTTTTGTTCTTTCATTACATTTCAACAGACATATTTCACGTAGATATTGGTACAAGTTCCACTCAAAGAAACCAGTAACATACATTGGCAAGCACTGAAAATAACTGCACTAAATGCCTCTTTCTACAGACAGCATCTAACTCTAAATGTAAAATGGAATTCAATGTCAGGAGTGAAACCCTGGCCCCACTATGGCTATCAGAAGCTTGCCTTTAGGTGGCTATGCCCATGGCTAGGGCTTTGCTAGAAATGTGTGGGGTAGTGACAGCCCAATCTTTGGAGTCCAGCCCTGCACAGGGACTGCCACTGGTGTCTGTAAGGTAGTGTTAGAAGATGGCAACTGCCTTCATTTCAAGCAGCAACACTGTATACAACACCACAAACACACATATCAATAGGTTTTCTGCATCATTGAGATTTTTTGGTGTTGCAGGAGTTAATAATTGCCCTCAAACTCCAAGGAAGTGGACTTGAAATTCCAGAGTTCAAGCGCAATGCCATAAGCAAGGTGTTAAATAATAAAAAAGAAATCTTGTACAAGGCTCCCCAGCCGCAGATGAGCCCACCAGTTCTCAGCCCACTCTGATGGCCGAGACCGTGACACCGGCAGCCTTGTTTCTACAGGGTGTCAGAAAATGCATTACTACTAAGTGGCATCACTCTGAATGAAATCTGCATGGGTCAACTGCAGGTTAAGCTAACAAAACAATAAAAAATTTAAATCTAACAAACGCAGAGCCCCCAGAGCACTCAAGAGAAAGCGCAATGGGTGGTTTCTTGTGTGGACAAAGGAGTGAGTCCCCCCATCCCAAGGGCCAGACCTTCCAGATGTGAAGTTAAATGCATTTTTATTTTTCAAACAGTAGCTTGTCCTAAGTCTGTTTCACCAGCTTACTATCTTGAAAACTGCTTGTGAGCTTCCTTTTCATTAGTGAGAAGGATCTCAGCTGATGTTTGAAAACATGGCCTATAGGAGCACTCACTGTGAAGCTGCACAGTGTCTCTCTGTGATGACATCCCAGTGGAAGGACTCTCACTTTCTGTAAGAATACAGTATTTAGGAAACGTGTGGAAGATTTGGCACTGTTTGTTGACAATGGCTAATATACAGCTGTACAACATGTTTGTGACCAAGCTGTACTCTTGCAGGCAGCTTTCTGAAACAGAAAATCTTATCAGATAGCTGGAGGAGACACATTGGCTGACGGAGGCGACTATGGGCATCTGGACATCTCCCAGCTGCCCTAAAGAAAGATTTAGCTGTTGGAAGAAAGAGCAGAACAGGAAACCATGGGGCGATGTGCATTGGAAGAAAGACACACTCCGCGGAGCAATGGTGCTTCAGGGTGAAGACATGCCTCAACGGGGCAAGAAGAATTCTGAAATTCCAAGACCAAGCATGGGACAGTGGAGGAGTGAATGGTGTAGATGAGTTCTTATTCTGGACAAAGGTCTCACTCCTCTTGAAGATCCTTCCTGAAGATTTCACTCAAACACAGTCACACTGTGCTCTGCACTAAATCACAGAACGAAAGCATTAGAGGCTCAGAGATATTCTGGTCTCATATTGAGTAAGACAGCTTCTTCTACATCAACAGGACAATAAGGCAGCTAGGAAATACATTTTGTTCCGTGGCAAGTTTCAAAGTACTTCTGTGCAATCTCCAAATGCATTTTGTTTGACATGTTTACACATGCCACTGTATGGAGGCTCATTAGCAGTGAATTTCGGTCGAGTTTTTACTTTGAACCTTGTGCTTTCCCTCCTAAACCTCAAAGGAATGCTATATATATGTACATCCTGCTAATGCACTTTAGAAATAATTCTAGTGCTTTTAAGACTTCTGCTTATTTTTTTTTAACATTTACTATTCTCATGGGTACATTGAAATAAAAGAAAAATTATTGAGCTAAACCTATATATTCTAATGAACATGTTTCACTCATATCTTAAAAATATGTATTTACTTGAAAACAAAATGGGAACATACTATTTTATGAGATATCTCAACTTCAAGAGCTACTAATTTTTTGTTATTATTATTAAATTCAAACAGTGGCTTTATTTAAAAACTGTATTAAGTGAAATAAACATCAGAACAGAGGAATGGAAATCTGAGTAGAAGAATACTGTGCAGGTCCACAGTAATGTTTTCTTAGTAAGAAAGAAGCAGGAGTGGAAACCAATCAGAAACAGAAAGGCCCTGAACTTGTTGAGATTTATATCAGTATTAACCATTGAAGTGGAAATAGAAGAAGGTCTCTGCCTTAACCTCCTTAGAGCAAAATGCGGAAAACCAAATGCATTAGTTGAAGTTTTTAACATTTTTCCAAACTGAGTAATGTAGACCACAATAAAGAAATACACCTGAAATGCAACCAAGTTTTGTCTTTTGTCTAAGAAATCCATACAGATTTCTTAAATTGCGTGATTATTTTCCTTTACTGTTCTGCACTGCCCATCCTGCTTCCACTGGGTGACACTGAGCAACTTGCTGCTTAGTGAGGGGAATTCCACAGCGTCCAAGCAGTGTTTTTCACTTAACACAAACACATGTGCACACACAGCTATACAAAATCTCTCTGCTGTAAAATTCATCTCTAGGGCTGACGCTAAGTAGCAATTTTGTTTTTTATAAATATAGGCTAACTCCAAATTTTGCAGTCCCATGTATACCATATACTTGGACTGTTTTTAAACTTAAAAACATCCTAGCATCTATCTGTTCATCCATCAATCCATCCAGGCATCTATCCATGCCTATTAAAAAAAAACCTCTTCTCATAAACAGCTCTGCTAATTAACTCCCACATTGAAGCAAGCTTTCCATTACAGAAAAAGGAGAGGGAGATTGAATTTATCTATATGTGATGAACAAATGCCCTGGAGAAGCACTTGTAATCTATCATGTCAATGTAGATGAACTCCTTGGGATTTCTTTTCTTTGTTTTACCATCCAATAACAGTAAAAATAATGCATACAAGAATCCCAGTACTCAGGCTACGCAGCTAATCAACGCATGGAAAGACATTCAAGGTTGCATTGCATTTACCCTTTTTTGAACAATGAAAGTTCGGAGTTACTGCTCCCAGTTTGAGGTCTAATTACTACAGCAATTAGGCTCATCAGTGCATTTATTATTGTTATTAGGAATGACAACAGAAAACTGATCCCCATCTGATTAAACAAAATAGAGCGCTAATTGAGAAGAATAGCAAGACTATTATTTTTCAGTCCCTGAAATGAAGTCAGACTTCCTAAATGGAGTCAGCCCTAAATCTGACAGCAAGGAGAACTGGTAAGAATGGGGATACATAGTGTTGCAGAGCAGGGCACAGCACAGCCTGACCCAGGACATGCCAGCCTATCATCCCGATTCACCCAATTCATTTAAGATCATGACACCTCTCAACCAGCTCTGAATATGCTTTGTCAACCATTTGTTAATGTTGTACCGCTTTTTCTCATGCTTACTGTGCAGTTCGATGGGCACTTTTGCTGCAGAAGAGGTGGGAGCGGAGCCCTGCCCAATGATGTAGGAATTGAAATCCCCTTTCACAGGGTGTTTGAACGTGTTTCCAGTGCTGGGGTACGTCAAAGGGAGATTATCATGTTCTGTCACACTCCTCTGCCTTTTGCGAAGTATGCTGCAAATGAGCTAAGGCTTTGTTTTCATTTGGTTTGGTTCTTTTTTGCTTTTTACATAGATAGATATTTAGATATTTCAAAACTATTAAAAAAAAAAAAAAGAATAAAAACAAACTCCAAAGGCTAATTATTTCAAACCTCAAATTTTGATATAAAACAAACTGGGAAAGATGCAAACTAACCATGTTCTCCTCCTCTTCCCTTGCTCCTCCTGTTTCACTTTCTACAATTTCAGTGAGCTGAAAAACTCAAACAAAACAGCTTTGTGGGTTTCTATTGCCTTGCAAGCCCCAACAGGATGTAGAAAACCCCACTTTGACTCCAAAATCCATGTAAATGAAAGGCTGTGAACTACAGCTTTTACTTGGCAAACCCCTCTTAATAACCGTTTTCAAGGAAAATTGGTTTTAAAAACATTTTAAGATCCAAAGCATTAAGCAGTCGGGTTATTTCATCCCAAACAAACAAAAGTGATGGATCCGCATAAGGAAAGAAAATCAGACTTATTCCATTTCAGTGCAGGGGGAAATATGTTGCAGGACATAAATAATCTACTTGCATGCAAACAGATACACTTTCTTGATCAATAAGGAAGAACACTGGCTCTGCATTTCTCAGAGCCTCTTTTCTTTATGCAGTGTTTGAAATCTATGCATACATAATGCAGCTGCCAAAATATTTGATGTGGTTTTAATGCTGAAGAGTAAAGCTTTTTGCAGAAATTAGGAAAACTCTGGATTTCTAATGGTGTTGAACAGACAGCGAACAAACAAACATTCCCACAAGCAACTCCAAGATTGTGTTTTACCACAATAGGACACTCCTCAAAGCTACCAAGACTCTGGGCAATGCGCTACCTGAGCTGCACAGTTCATTTTATCTCATGCAGCGCCATTTCACAGGGCGCCGCATTAATCCAGAGCTCCGCGTGCTCTGAGCAGCATGACGTAAATATAAATTCACCTTTCAATCACTTCTGCGGGTTAATAACACTGAGTAATAGCACATTAGCAAAGTGCCACTCCAGACACCAGTCAGGCATGCCAAACAGATAATCTGACAAAACGTTTCAGATTCATTTTCCATGAAGGGAAACACTGTTCGAGCTTATTAACTAGCAAATATGCATACAGTGCAGTGCAGAGCACAGAGACTCCATTAAAAGTAGCAATCTATCTCATTAATGTAATATATAATGATATTTGGCCTATTCCATTGTCGTAAATTTAAAAAAATATATGCTTGTTCTCTGTAACGTTGTAGTATATTTGCACTAATTGCTTCATATTCTCAGTTCAGGTTTTTGATGTAGAGGAATTTCCACATCAGTTTATGGTGAAATTATATTTTTTGTTTCTCTAACTTTCAACGGCACAAATAACTCCAGCAGCCTTCCCACCTCAAGTCCTACTCTCTATCCTCACTTCATTTTTCCTGCTTCCCTTGTAGAGGTGGGCTACCCATACCTAATCTTCATGTCTGTTATTACAACTCTGTTTTTACAAATGTTGTTGCAAGATGTGATAAAGCAGAGCTACGGAGGCCGACTGCTTGCTTAGTCCAAAATCAATAGCAGATGAACAGGACTAGTCTTCTTATCTCCAGCATAATTGATAACCAAATAGGAAAAAGGGCAACTAAAAAAGAATAATATTTCCCCCAAATGTTCATTCAAAGTTGTAAATAAAATCACTTCAGTGATTCTACAGCCTTTAAATATCGGTCTTATGAGAATGCTAGAAAACAAGAATGTTGCTAAAACAATACATTAAGGGCAAACTTCCCTGTGGGTTTATCCAAACCCAATTCTAACGGCAAGTACATATACTGAAAATCTAATTAAAGTACTGTTCCTGTTCAGAAAGCAGAGACAATGATGCATTATCCATATGTCAGTTCGATTCACAATTTTTTTAACTACTGAGATTTGGAAAACTATCTGCAGACATTTCCTTTGTTGGATAATTCTTAGCCATCTTCATTAGTTTGTTAGCTTCCGTTCTTTGGATCTTAATCCAGTAGTGTTTTAATCTGATTTTTGCTGTGTAAAAATTACATGTAACAGCCTTGGTTCTCCGTATGCACTGGTACTCTTAGCTGACCTTGCCCTTTTACTCTAGGACAACTGCTTTTTATTTTGTCTGCACTGGGATGAGGCACGTTGGTTCTCTTTGTGTGAACATGCAGTATTTGTGCTATCTCATGTGCTCCTGTTCAGAAAGTACAATGTGTTTCCTTGCACCTACACAGTTGAGTTGTTGTCCAACATGATGAATTTTTGTTTTGTTTTAGGTTTAAGCATCTTAAAATGTCATTTTGAGCCACCTAATCGCTTCCTTGCACTGCTCTGACTCTAAGATAAGGAATACCAGTTTACAACCACTTATAAGAAAGCACAAGTGGGAAATGAGTTTTCTGCACCTCTGTTAGTGACCTTGTGGCTTTCTTAAGAGTTTTTGTCTGAAAACACTATTTGCAGGTAGCAGCTCCAGTAGAGCATCAGTCTGCTTGACCACATTCCAGTCTTCCTTAATGCTTAATCTAGAATTTAAAGGCTCTCATTTGTCATTTTGGATCTTGCTTTATGTGCCTTCTTTTTAGGGTGCTAGAGTATACAGGGCTATATGCTCTTGCTCTTGGCCTCAGATCAAGGTAGCCCAAGTCTACTTTTTCTAATTTTGCATTTCAAGTCCACTTCCCAGTGCTATGCACAGTCGTAAAGAGGTCATGCCATGCCATTAAGACACTTCCAGGCTTTCTCCAGACTGCTTCAGGAAGGATTTCAGTTTTGCATCGCTGGCTACTCAAGTACTTTGCTTTATTGTTGGTTCTATTGAATGGCTCACACGCTATTTCCTTTAGAAATGCCTCAAGTGCTTGTGTTGGTTACAATTCTTAAATAACTGCTTTTCTAATGACACTGCAGGATATTTAACAACAAAATACCGCTGCAATTATGGGATGGCAAATAAACGTGTTATTGATTAGCTCACAATTTGCGATGACTGTGATGTGCCAGGACTCAAGAGGTTCAATTTCCAGCACATCTTTGAAGATGTCAAAAGATTACAAGCAGGTCTGCTAAATTTTTTACCCAATCCCTTCTGCAAAACAAGGCAAAAGCACTTCCCTCTCCTGAGACATGCTACCTGCTCAGACAAAGCAAGCTCCTCTCTGCTGCTACATCCATAGTGTGTACAGCAAGCCAGTCAAGCAAACCATTGTCTTGTGGAAGTACCACGTGCCCAACACCACTACACAAGTCTGCTCATATAAAATATTAAATCAGCGGTAATAAAGAAGTTAAGTTACAACCAATTGAGGATTTATTTCAACAGACAGTGGGTTCCACATACTTACAGTCTGCAGCTCACAGTACTCCACATAACTATATGCATTGCAAGCATTGCTTTCACTTGAACTGTACACATTGCCTTACATGCATTACAGTCAACACAAACTCAGCAACAGAGAGTAATTAAGAAAGCAAACAAACTGTAGAAGTGGATCATATAAGGAAGAAAAGCAGAAAATGTCACCACCAGCCTTCAGACATATGGCTCTCTAAGGCCCTCCTTGTGCTGCACAGCTTTCACTGCTCCATCAGGCCCAGATGCCTGCTTATTTTGGAGGAGAATTTGCTCAGAAAATGTCTCATGGCCAACATGATTTCATACCTCATTAGTGTTGTCCTGATGCAAGTAACGGAAATAAAAATCTTGGAAGCCTGCACTGTTGTACATATGCAGAAGGTGCTTGTTTTTCAGATACTTAAGGAAGGCAAGGAAAAATGAAAGAGAATAATGGGGCAAGTGCTAGAATAAAGGTAGCTCCTAAAATGAGAGAGATTAGAGAAGTCACCAGTGGTATTTTCAGCCTGAGGTATTGTCTCCATCACCTGAGGATAAGAAAAATAGCTCACTCTTTGCCTAGTTATGCTAATAATAAGCACTGAGGTTTTACTACCAAGTTATATGGTTAGAAAAAAAAATCCACTCTTATTCTAATAAGGTAAGCATAGCTTGTCTAGAGCAGTCTCATGAGCATTGTTTCCTCTGAGCACCAGTTCTAGAAAAACGGAACTGTTTCTTATACTCTGTGTGCTATGCTTTCAGTTCAGAGCTGTCTTTTTTCTACTCCCAGAATATCAGCCTTGGTCAGCCTTTCTCTATTAAGTAATTCTTTAAAGCTCTTTAAATTGAGTTTTGACTTGTACCTGATGATCTTCAGAGGTCCCCTCCAACTCAGGATATTCTATTATTCTAAATAAATCTTTAACTGTTTCTTTATTGTTAAATACCTCCCTAATAATTTAATGAATTTTAAAGAGATTGCTATTTACAACTTCTGCTTGATAGCTTATGCGTTATTTTATGTTCAACAAAATCAAGAATCCCTAAAATTCTTGAAATATTTTCAGAGAATTAATTGAACAAGAACAAATATTTGCAGAGGAGGGAAAGAAGGTAAGGGATAGGTGAGTGTTCAAAGGAGTGGGGAAGAGATAAAGGTGGAAGGATCCTTCTGGGAGGGAAGAGAGTTTGGGCGGTGATGCCTCTTCCCCCATGTAACTAGAAATAGGACTAGAGGGAATGGCCTGAAGTTGCACCAGGGGAGGTTCAGGTTGGATATTAGGAAAAATTTATTTTTTGTGGTGAAGCATTGGAACAGACTGCCCAGGGAGGTGGTTGAGTCACCATCCCTAGAGGTGTTAAGAAATGTTTAGATGTTGTACTAAGAGATATGGTTTAGTGGGGAAGTATTGGTGGTAGGTGGACAGCTGGACTAGATGATCTTGCAGTTCTTTTCCAACCTTGGTGTTTCTATGATTCTGTGATTCTAAGGCTTTCTTCTCAACTCAGATCATGCCAAGAGTGAGCAGTGGAGAGGTGCAGAGCACAGAGACACCTCCTAAGCCACATTTGCTGCCAAGGAAAGGTACACTACTTAGGTCACCCTATTTTGGTCATATGATAACGTGTCTAAGTAAACACGCAACAATCTTATTCAATTTGCCTTCTATTAGTAGTTGACAGACTTCTACCTTGGACATCTGCAGTCAAAGGAAATGCATCAAGGTAGCCTTGAGCAGGTTACCTTTTCTTTCCCAGATGAAATGAAAACAAATTGGACATTTAAAAGCTAAGCAGAGCATTAGTGACAAAGTTACCACTAGGGCTGCATATATTGGATCTCTGGCCCGCCGGCCACCATTTGGGTAAAGGAGCTAACTGTGGCCTGCTGCTGAAATCCACAGTATTTTAACACACTATCACTCACACAGGACAGACTACCGACAGTTTTCCATGGTGCATAATATGAAAACATCCAGTGAAGGAGCAAGACATTAAAATGAAAAGGAAAACCATTCTTTCAGATTTTGTTTAGCTCATCAAGTACCACTCAAACATAAACATTTTCCTGCATTGCCCTTAAACTTCATGTCAGTTGATTTCTGCAAGATTTTATTGAGCCTTCCAAGTGACCAGCTACAGAAACATTAAAAAAGAAGAAAGAGCTAGCACTGTAGCCTCCATCCTGTTTTAGTAATCTTCTCTGGCCAGTATCAATAATTAGATGTTCTATACATGGCTGTTCCTTCTTCTGCCATTAGTGAAACAACCTGGGCTTCCACAGAATGTGACCTCCTAGTGCTTTGGCAAACATCTTTACAGATTAACAAACTGTGTCCCTAATCACAGCCAACATGGAAATTATTTTCAGTAAGAATGAGCTCAGGTAGGGTCTTCAAGGAAAGACTGGGCATTTTCAAGTGGTCCCAGCATGTCTCCTATGGCTGAGTTTTAGAATTTTCCACCAGCAAATGTGGCCAGCCCACTACAAACACAGCTTTTGCATGGCCCTGCTTTCAGAATGCCCCCGAAGAGAGCAAACTTCCTGGCCTTTCTCTGATACAGCAGAATATCCACAAGCAAATAATGCTGTCTCAATCCAGCACCATAAGTCATCAGCCTTCCAGCCAGCACATAACTCACCCTCACCATTTCCCCTCTTGTTTGGCAGCTGACCTCCTGTGTAGGTGGCTGAAAGGGGCATTAATGGTTTTTGTCAGCCCACTTTATTTAGCAGCTATCAAAATTAAATCAATGCCTCCTCCATTGTCTTCATTTTCTCCTCTCCAGGTTTTTTCTGTACTTCACCTCATCGTCGCTGTGGGCTTTGGACTTTGATTTATAACCAGGTTCACCAGGCTGCTGCTTCATGGGAGCAATAAGCAAAAGTGTAATTCTAACGTTTGCTTTTCTGTGTGTTGTTGCTGAAAGCAACAGCTATATCCACACTACTCTAAAACACAACTCATGACATAACTTTGCCTTTCCCTAATTCCGCCTGCCTGCATTTCCCAGCTCCTGCCACTGCTGGAGCCCAGCGGCAGACACAGGAACATGGCAAGCTGCTGTCATGTTGTCAGCCAGGGAAAAAGCCTGGCCTGGAGGCTGCAGCAATAGGTATTGATACATATGGGAGGTGGAGCAGAGTAGTAAAGGCACACTCGCAGGAAGTGGTGGAGAGGGTTGGTCCTTCCCTTGCACACCACAGCTGGAGCACCTCTGGTTTGGCATCCTGGCACTCTTCGATATATGTACATTCCTACTACACAGCAACATGCTCCCACGTTTCATCTTACCCTTGTTCTTCCTGGATCTACCTCACACACCTGTTTGATATGCAGCCAGCAACGGAGCCTTATTAGCATGCATTTTCAGGATGATGACTGCCTTCTTCTACTGCATGTTTGCCATGCACCAAGTGAAATTAAGCCCTGTTCTTTAAATGTGGTCTCTAAGGACTACATTATTAGAAATAATAAATCATTATAAAAAGTGCTGTCACGGAGGAACTCGTTTTCTCTTCCCTTCCACCCCACAGCAGGGTACGTGGGTGAGGGCAGAAGAGAGTGAGCAGAGCTTCTTGATTTAGGACCACGTGCAGCGGCACAATTTGATGGACTTTCAGGGGAGGATAGGGAATAGCAAACCAAGAGAAACAATAATCTTGCACAGTTACTACAGATGCTACTACCTCTTACACTGTCCCTTGGCTAACTCTACTATATAGGAATTAAAAGTAGGAAACAATTCTTTAGGGTGGTGCAACTATGCTTTGAGATGCTGCAGGAAGACTGGGCCACTGAAACCTTTTAAAGGCTTAAATGAATCCTAGGCTTCTTTTCTAAAGCTTAAGAAAGATCAGTCCAACATTTTTCTTTTCTTTTCTTTTCTTTTCTTTTCTTTTCTTTTCTTTTCTTTTCTTTTCTTTTCTTTTCTTTTCTTTTCTTTTCTTTTCTTTTCTTTTCTTTTCTTTTCTTTTCTTTTCTTTTCTTTTCTTTTCTTTTCTTTTCTTTTCTTTTCTTTTCTTTTTTTTGACAACCCAAATACTCTAAAGAAATCAGGCAAAAGCTCTGAAATGACTCTGCCTCCCCAGTGCATACCGTTCTGCATGGGCAAATTTCTGCATAGACGAACAACTATGGAAGGAACGTGTCAGTAGGTAAACAAAATCAATCCCCCCCAAGCTGTTTCTCTGCACCAGTGTAGTATTTCAAATGAACCCAGCAATCTCAAAACAGTCTGGAATATCTGACATTTCTAATTCTTCCCCCTTCCATCACAGGAGGCATTTCAACTACGTAAAATTTATATTCTATTTACATCCAGTACTACCCTATTATTGAAGTGTCTCTGATGAAAGTTCTTACAGAAAGAAGCAAAAAATTCATTAACTCACTGCTACTAGCCTGTAAAAGGGGAAACCAGGTTTCTAACGGGAGCAGAATTTTCCCAGGAGAGGTGAAATATAAGATTCCATTTCAAAATGTATAAACATATTACATGCATACATATGAAGAAGGGAGAGTCAGGGGAACTATAAATCGGCTAACAGTAATCTCACTGAAGTTACCAACACAAAGACTTTCATCATGAAGTGCTTCACTGTTTAATACACAGTACCCATCTATTAAAGAGGCTCAGGAGGGCTGAACCAGACCAGACAGCCTCAAACATGAATATAAGTACATTTCTTAACATCATCAGTTGCTTAATGTTGCATCCCCAGAACCATGTTTGTTTTGTATATTGTAGATTTTCCACAGAGTTGCAGCACATTTTTGAGCTCATAGAAGGGCGGGAGAGCAAATGAGCCAAATAGAGCCTTGTGATATATCTGGGACCTCAAGATCCGACACATCTTCTGCTTTCTGATCACTGCTAGAAGGGAAGTAGGATCCTCATTAATGAGTAGTAATTAGCACAAGGTTATAAAAGATCTCAGAATGGGAAATTTTACCTTCTACATGAAATCTATCAAGCAAGAGAAGCTGTGTCTCTCCACAAATGTCAGTGAGTGTTTTCTCACCGAATTCTTGGGGGAACAGACTTGGTGGGTTAAACGGTTTTCTGTTCACTCTGTGCACGCACTACACAAGTGATGTTTTGCCATGAGTCACTTGGGCTGAACAGCACAAGGCGTGTCAGGGACATAGTCACATTAAACACAAACCTTCAACCACTGTCCTCGTTCTGCTGTCTTCATGTCATCTTACATTTCATCACTGATTTTTTTATTAACCCTAAAATCTAAAAGCTAAAAGGAAATTTAAAGAAAGTTACATACGCAATTTACATTGCATAATAAATGCTGTTAAGTCAAAATTCTGTGGGACAGGTATTCAGGATCAGTTTCCCTCTCAAACCCATGACTCAGTGCATGTGCCTGAGTTTGGGAAGATAATGGACCTGGGATTATTTCTAAATCCCTACATGCAGTCAAGCTGGATCACCAGGGGCCAACCTGCAGCTTTGGCACCTAGGTGGAGGTGGCATTTTCGCACTTCTCCCTGATCTCATCTGCCCTAAAATTTGTGTCTCTTGTACTTGTCTTTCTCATTAGAAGAAAGCTCTGGCCCCAGTTCTATTCTGTTTTCGGGAGACCCTTAGGGGTTTGTGGATTTTCTTAATGAAATAAAAAATACAATGTTTTCACCCTTTCTACCATGGTCAAGCATCCAGAAGCCAACTAACCAGTACTGCCAGCCCATCAACTCCAACTACCCTCCAATTTGCTTCTTCCTCTCTACCTGTAAGAGTGTCCAAATGCTCTCCATAATCTGCAAGATGGGACATGCCAAAGATAGCGATAGTCTGCTATGATCTCAGACGAATTATTTAGGGAAAAAAATCTTTCTTCGTCAATCATTCAATCCTTCTCAAAAAATTAGACTGTTTTTCAGGGATCTGAAATTTTAATTGGGTTTAAATGTTCGAATTCTGCAGTGTTTTGCTGAACAGACCACAACTTGTTTGAAGACTTAAATCACATGGAAGCTTAGATTATATATCAAAATGTATTCCCCATGCATTTATCTCAGCTTGGATAATGAAACTAAGCTGTTTAGCTTCATTTTCCATGCAATACTCTTAAGAAATCGTGCAATATTACAGTGAGCAGAGTTAACTTCTATTTCAATGTTCTATATCTGCTCTAGCTTGTGTCTACTTTTCTATGCCTGCACTGATTTGGGGAGCTCTGCAGTGCAGGAATCATAGCTTCTCGCTATTTCTGGCTAGATCCTGTAGTGTGCTGGCTATTCTAGTATAAAGAATAAGTGATTATAATTTACCGGTATTGAGTTTTACATTGCAGATTTTCCATGCTGCAGGGTATAGGAGTGCTTTCCACCCTGCTGCTTTGTTAAAAAACAAAACTAAAAAAAAAAATAATCTGCAAAATAAAGGAAAACAAAAGCCCAAGCACATTTATATCTTGAAAACAAAACAAAAACGCCAGGAGTGCATCTTTAGCCTACTTAAAATACAGTTTATTTCTGCAGCAACCTGTGATCACCAGTGAGCTGCAAGCAGCAATGCAGCAGTAGTTCTGAGTCCACAGGCACAAAATCCTGACTTTCTTCCACCAATGGCTTCATGATTTTTATTTTACTTTTCTCTATGATCAGTTCCAACTAGACAATGCCCAAGGATTTCTAAAGGAGCATTAAATTCTCCAGAAGAGATTTTAAAATGGCCAGAGGTACTGTGAGTTTGCTAGCTTTTCTTTGCACCTCAGCTCACATCAGTCACACGAAAGTGATTTAAAACAGATAAACTCCCATAAGGTATTGACTGATATTTTCTTTATCTGATTTATGTAACAGGTTTTTCTCTTCTACTGATACAGTGCAGTGGCCTTGCAGCTGCCTCAAAGCAGCCAAACAAAAAACTAGTGAGCAACTAGAGGACAGAAAAAAGCAAAAAAAAAAAGGAGCACCTTAAATTCTTCATGTTATCTAATGCAGAAGGGACAAACCTGGACTTCCGTAATCACAGTGAAGCTGAGAAAATGCAAGACTTGGGGTAGGTAATCATAGTGAAGCTGAGGAAATGCAAGACTTGGGGTAAGAAGGAATGGGCCCTTTTCCTTTTTCTCTTGTTATTCCTAGAGTCTCCATCTTAAAGCAAGCTCATTAGCTGCTAAACACTAAACGCTAGTCATTACTTTTGTTTAAGTGATGTAGAATGGGTTACTTTATTGCACCATTTGCTAAGGAAGAAATAAATGTGACATCCATTCTTTATAAAGTAGTAAAAGCCAAAACGTGGGGGGCAATTTTAGCTGATTTAATACAGTAGCTTGTAGGATGGAACTCCATTGTTATATCTGTGCTAGTTAAGCGACTTGAGAAAACTTGCAATATTATTCAGTAAGTAGGGACAAAGTATAAGGGGTTTCTGCTGACCAGAAACCAAAGCCTAATTGTCTTGGTTTACTCTGGCAGGCAGCTGAGCACCACGCAGCTGTTCATTCACTCCCCCAGTCCCACTGGGATGGGGAGAGAATCGGGAAAAAGGTAGAGCTCACAGGCTGTGATAAAGACAGTTTAATAGGACAGGATATTGGAATATAGAGCATCCAGAGGGATATTCCATACCATATGGCATTTTTTACCACATCATATGGTATGGGACATCTCTTTGACCAGTTTGTGTCAGCTGTGCTGATTCTGTCCCTTCCCAGCTCCTTGCACACCCTCAGACTCACGCGGGGCAGCGTGAGAAGCTGAAACGTTCTTGGTTCTGTGCAGCGCTGCAGAGCAACAACTAAAACATCCATGCATTATCAGCATTATTTTAATTCTAAATCTAAAACACAGCACCATATCAGCTACTAGGAAGAAAAAAAAGAATTAACTCAAGCCAAAACCAGGACACTAATTGCTAACCCTTTTACAATAAATCATGAACAAGCTAGACTTGTCTTTTTTTCCGTAGATTGCATTGAAGATATAAGTAGTTATTGATGATATGTAGCAAGTAGAAAGCTGGACAACTAAAAGCTCCAGAGTTTTATATGCTATAAAGCGATGAATGACTAGCAAGAAAGAAAACTTGGGTTTATTTTTTATTTTTTTTTCTTTTTGCAATTTTATATGTTCATCTCATTTCACCTACAAAAGATTCGAACAGTTTAAAAAGTCACAAGATTCTCAAAAAACATTTACAGGTATATATGGAAACTAACCTCAAACCATGTATTTTTAAAGAGAGAATCCACTTTACTCTTTCTCCAGCTCACCAAGAGGAAGCTGATGACTGCTGATACGAATAAACATACTTTAAAATGTTATTAAGCTATTTTTCTGTAGCTATAACAAATAAAAATATCATGAGATATACAGTCTCATTTGGCCTTGAATTTATAGATGAGTGGATTGTAATAAAAATTCTACAGTAATAGATTAATAACATATGCAATTACCTCAACAAATAAATCAAGAAAGTAGGTGATAACATTTACATAAAGGGGGTTGAATTTGGTGACCCCTGAGATATAGACTTAGCTCTCAAAGTCTGGCTCAAAGTAACTGAGCTTCTCCGGGCATGTGAAACACATCCAACCCTTTCATGAACATATTTGTCTATAATTACTTGCAGTTCACACATGACTTCAGAAATGTTGCCACATTTTATTGGGAACATGGTCAATTAATCATGATTTACTATAAAATAGGTATGGCTCTATTTTTCACTGCCTGGCAATATCCTCTGCTCATACCTGCAGTGCCACACTTGATGTAGCAGGTTCCTAACATAAATGTAATGACTAACAGATCGTAGATGCTCATGGATGGACGATGGTGCACTGGATGTAGGTTTTAGCCTTATAGGCTGTCACTCTCCAAATGCACAACGTATCTGATCCAGCCCACTGTACTGCAGCATAATGGATTTGGGGAATCAGAATGATATTTCATAGTTCCTCTTATTCAAGTCAACTGAAAACAGGTGTATTCTGTCTTTAAGGAAATGAAAACCTAAAGCACAAGCACTTTAACACCTAGCCAGTTTTAATAACAGCTTAAGGTTGGAAGATCATGTAAAGAATGTCTACAAAGAAGTTTATGCGGTGCCCGCATTTTTATGGGGAGTACCTCACATACCACAGGCTCAGCCTTAAGCATTGCTGCTGTTCTGAATCAGTTTGCATCTCCTGAACTCAAGAAACTTCGCAAATATATACTGGAGTAACTTGACCCAGGGCTGCAACATAATCAAATTTATGACAAATTTATGAGGAAGGTGTCTTGTCATATAGTGACATAAAATCATGACAGGATGTGCCTTTGTCACACATCAACATAACACGACATGCAGCTACAGACAGTGAGATGAAGTTATTCTGTGCAGTACAACAAATACAATTACCTCTAGTGAAAAACCAAAGGCAAAAACTGTAAGTTATATCAGCTGGAGGAACAAAACTGCCTGTAGTACAAATCCCTTGGAGTCTGGCCAAAACAAACAACTAACAGAGACAAGATCACACACCTCTGAGATGTAAGAGTGGCAAGTGGGTACTGCTCGCAGCACTTTCCAGGAGCACCCGCCCTTTGAATGCATTTCTACTGTTAATTTCTTTGCCATTGATATAGTGCCAAGGCCAAATAACATAACTCTGAATATTACACACAGCATGTTTTAACTACTTGCTTCTCCACTTTAGAATTCCTTCTTGTAAAACCATGTTAATGTGCCTTTAACACGAATGTCAAACTTTTGCAAATAAGATAGTGGAGAATGGCAGCACATTGAAAACTGAGCCAGACATGGAACAAAACCAGCTATTTAAGCAGCAAACATTGAAAAGTCTGTTAAATCATCTGATTTGTGTAACCTGAGCCATACCATGTGAGGAGTTTCCTATCCCCTGGCTTACTCTGACTGCCATGAGGGTGAACAGAACAGGGTGCCTTAGAAATGTCAAGCTCAGTTTATCAAAAGACTTTGTAAAATTACTAAAATAACATTTCAGCTATGCTGGTCGCCCTTAGAAGCCCGCCAAATGCTTCTGATAACTGAATAGGTAGCTCAGTAGTCCCAGTATGCTAGGAATTTCCTCCTGCGAGTAGTGGGAAACACAAGACAGTGCTCAGACACCGCGGCACCTAATGCTGTGCTGGCCATTTTAGAGAGTGCACTGCAGTGCCTCACTGGCACATTCATCCCTGAAAAAATACGATGCATGTGCCCATTGGGATATAAAAGCCAAAGGTATTCCATAAGCAGCAGAACTGACAAAGCCTGGTTTCCTTCAAATTCCTGCATTGCATCCCCTTCACTTTCTTCCCTGGGCACCGCCCTAGCAGCACAGCAGGCTGCCCAGCACCAGCTGTCAAGTGCCTCTCCTGCCTCCTGCTACGCTACATGTTATCACAGAGCTCGGAGAAACACCTCCTGAGGTCCCCTTGCCTCTTTCTGTTGAAATGGGCTATTTAAAGCAAGTAATATGAAGTTTTGCTCTTATTACCTCTCCAAAGTGTACCTATGTCTCTTTGGGAATCCAACCTATTTTCAGTCTGTCCACTTTGAGGAGAAAGGAGGAATTGCAAAGACAGACGGCTCATGATAACACTTTGGTGAACATGTGCTTACAAATGGGTAAACGCTGGCTCCATTAGAGATAAAAATTCTGCTGAAGGTCACTGATGTTTTGTGAGTGACACATTTGGGATGACAAACATGTACTTTCCCTGTCTTCCTCATTTCATAATTTTAATTTATTGCTGTCCAGTAATGCGCTGCTATAGTAAAGCAAACATACAGCTTGAGGAATCAGCCCTGCTGATTAGCATTAGGGTATTTAAAATACTCTCCCTGCATTTTCTCTTTGAGCTGTTAACATTTACTGGAGCTGACCTCTTCTGTGCCGGCCTCAAAGCACCACGAGCTTCTTATTGCTAATTAAAAGTGACAGTGCTCCCTTTGGTTAAAATTAACAGAGGTGAAACTTAACAGAAACTGCCTACTCAAGTAGCAGCACCACTCTCCATTATCAGACTTTAAATTATTAACTCTCCTTAGTTTTATCATGATTAATTATTAAAATTCAGCTGCTTGTCAACATATTCATCACAGAATCAATAGATTAGCGGTGTCTCGTGCTATATTGGCTGTGCCCTAAACAGTGACCTTTAGGCAGTATTTCACGTCTCAAAAGGGTTCTTGTACTGGCACAATTTACTCAGGATAATGAAAGGAGAAGAAACAGTCAACGGCACATTGGAAATGTGAGGCCAGCCTCGACCCTCCCTTTTATCCCAAGCATCCCACTGAGTTACAAGGAAAATAAGAATCAGAGGCAGTTGGTGTGTGCTCTGCAGCAGAAGAAGGAAGGATTTCTGTGATATTTCTAAGCCTTATCTACTTAGTCCTCTCCCTTTTAGACTAAAGATTTAGTTTTTCAGAAGCTACATGCTGCTGAATTCTAGCAAGATTTGCCTCTACTCCGAGGAGGCTAGTTGAAAGTATTCATTTCAACAGGCGTATTATTTGGTACCAATGAAAAAAGACTTTGCTATTTGAGGAATGATTTTTTTCTTCTTTTTCCTTTTTAAATAGCAACAATTACAATTCTATGCAGCACCCTGCATATTTAACACTTACTGGAAAAGTCAGCTGAATACCACAGATTGCAATCAACATCTTTCACAGATGCCAGACTTTTTTTTTTTTTTCCTCCTTTGACTGTTCAGAGCGTTGCAAGTCATTAGTCCATTAGCACAAAGTTAAAGTACGCCAATCAATGTCATTTAAAGCTGTAGGTCATCTCGGGTTCTCAAAAACAGTCTTAAGGCTAATGACAGCTACGTAGCCTTCTGCTCTCATTTTCATTTCATCTTAAGCCTTCTTTGAAACTTTAGATTTGGCTTTTGCAAAGAAAAAAAAAATTACAGATGTCACTTTGTGATAAAATAGAAATAATGTTCTCAAAATTCACTTGGAGACTTAAAAAAAAAAAAAAAAAAAGAAAAAAAAATAAGAGTGGGACATTGTGACCTAGGTTTATTCTTAAATTTTCTAATATCCCTGGTTTTATTGGGATGATGTGGAAGAAGCTGTGCCAGAAAGAATGGTAAATGTTGGCTTTAAACAGTTTTTACTCAAAGGCTAGAAAAAGTCTTGAACTTGAGTGATATGACTGGGCAACGGTAAATTAAGGTCTGAACTCTGGTCAGACCCCCTTGCACAGCCTTAGGCATATCACTTCATCTCTCTAAATGTCTCAATTTTTTCCTCTAACTGAAATGAAAACAGACTGCCTGATATTTTTCTCCCATTTTTTTTTTTTTTTTCCCCAAGATGACATATTGGGGTTTGGAACCATTATACTATGCTAGCAGGGAGTTAAAAAGAACCCCATCCTCTTCATTTTTATTCAGCCATCATAACAGTTCTTCAGTCCTTGTCTTTCTCAAAGGTGAGGTGCTGATGTCTCGGGTCTACTGCTGGACCTCGTATAGGAATCAAGCACTGTTCAGGAGTAACTCCACATCAACACCAAGTTACTGTCTGCCCTTGCCATAAATATGAGCTCAGAGGCTTTTCATCAAACTAGCAAGATCAGTGAGAGATGCGGGGACTCCCTTTGGCACAAGCTCTGGAGAAGCTCTACCTTAAGCAGGACGCAAGGACACAAGGGTTGCAATAAGGATTTTCTCCAGGGCTTGCTACAAAGAGTCATTGACTTAGCTTAGCTTTGGCAATGAAAGGATCCTAAGGGAAGGGAGGGAGATGGGTGCTGATATGAAAGTCCATATTTTATTTCATTCTTTCTTAAGCTGGAGGTTTTTGGACACATTCCCTTCCCTTCCTATTGACATGGTATCCAGAAAGAAAATTTGGATGAAATAAACTTATTTCTCTCTCTGAAGCTTCTGATAGTTTGTTTTTTTCCTCAGATCAAAGATACAAGTTCTGATTCAGAAATAAAGCCAGCAGCTAATAGTCAGGACACTCAGTGGGTGTTTCTCAGTTGAAAGTGAAATTCAAGTCCTTAGTCTGAGTCAGAAGAGAAACTCAAACCTGTTACACCTGACCACTTAAGCCAATGAGTGCAGACTGCTCTTGAACACTTAGTTCTCCTGTGGACAGTTTTATAATCATAATCATTTTCTTTGATTGATATGTAGTTTTTAGCTCTATTAAAGTCTCCCATTACATCTTTGCAATAGAAGAACATCCCTTGTTTTCAGTGGCAGGAAAGTATGTTTTAAAAATAATTTATTGGTTTGTTTTCTTTTTGTTTTTCCCCCATTTATTTATTTATTGCCATTTTATTATTATTATTTTTCTTCTTATGTCTCCCTTCTCCTTCTTCCCTGGCCCCCTCTAGTTCAAGGAATAACTTTATCTTGAACCAAGAAAATAAATTAATTGTCTGCTCTTGATTACAATCCTTTCAGAGCCCAAAATAATCTAATTTCCCTATGATTTGGTAAGTCACCTTTTGATTGCTCGCTGCTTAGGAAAATGAAGGGTATTAGTTTTGACTGGACTGATGAACAAGAACTACTATCAATTACAAAAGCTACGATTTCTTTTATTAACCCTGTAACAGCTCTCCCTCTCTTTTAGTAAGCCTTTTAGAAGATGATGGGGAAGTGACAGTGAAGCCTCTCCATCGATACTTTCCAATGTTAGCAACTAGTGGCATGCAGGTGACATTTATAAATTAATAAGGTATTCAAGGCAAATTGGGAGTTTTGACATAATAAGCCTCCTGTTGTGAGGAGCATGTGAAAAGAGAAGGATGCAATTCATCAACTACATGTCTTAACTGGGGCAGGGGTAGGAGAGAAGCAGTATTTTCTTTGGAAAAATGAGAAGGTGTGGAGCCAGATGGAGAGAGTAGAGATGGAACTATATGGAACCAGGTACTCTTCACGTAGATTTGCAAGATTTTTCCCATCACACTTTCACTTTCAGATGTTCAGCCATGAATGTTCAGCCATGAATGGCCAAAGATTATCTTCTCCAAGCTGCAAATTCTGGCCTGGATCTACTCTATGTCCTAGCAACTGGGGACTGCTCTAGGCTTTGGCATTTGCAATTTACCAGCAGAAACCCCAATTCTCAACCTGCTCCAACCTCTACTCCAGCCTCCTATGATACCCTGCACTCTGCAGAGAGCAACTCCCTGATAATCAGAATCATGCATTGACATTATGAACCTTTTCATTACAAGTGGTGTATTGCTGGTTTGTAAATTACAGATTAAGCATGGAGTCATGCTGTGCCCTACATCAGGACAGTGTTGTTACATGTTTGTTAAGAAAGTGATTTAAAAGGGAGACCAAGCAGTGAATTACCAATCCTGCACAACCTACTGAAAAATAGGTGATGAAACAACATAATCATCATACATCAGCTTCCCATTACCTGATTTGGGGTAATTTGTATTCTCTGCTTCTGTTCAAACAGAACGTCACTTAGTGCACTGTCAAACTTTATTTTAGGAGTTAAAAGTTGAGTTTATTATTCATAATGTTAACAATCAGGAGCAACTAAAATGTTCCATATGCCAAAACCTGTTACCATGGAATTGGTTACAGGAGATTTAAAGCAAATTAAAACCCTGACAACATTACCTTTAGACTCCAGAAGCATAAGAAAGAAGAGTTGCACAAAGACTAATTCTATGCATCTGCTCCTGCAGGCTATTTTTGTATTTCAAATGCACACTGAAAGATAAAAAAAGTTAATTATTTCTCCAGGCTAGGACAGCATGTGTGTGAGATGGCAAGCCTGTAAGATGGGAGATGCAGGCCAGTGTGTGCACCAGAGAGAACTGGTCGGCCCTGGTTATGTCCTCCTTCCCCATCTTTGTCAGAACACAGACTAGCACCCCTAGGCAACTGTCACCCTGGGCTCTGGTGGCTCTCCAATTCCAAATCTTCAGTCAGGAAGTGTTTTAAAGGCCAGTCAACCACTCAGCCCTGGGCTTCTCTTCATAAATAATTCCTCTTGGCCATTGAGGAAGGCTAGCGCTGGCTTTCAGCTTCATTATGGTTACTTGAGAGCACTCTCTGTCCCTGCATGTTTGCAGGCAGCATATTCCTCTGTGGGAAATCCTAGTGGGCTATGGGGAGCAGTGAAAAAGAGCCATCAACAGCAACTGCTCGCCTAGCTGGAAGCCACACTCCTGTGCACTTTTCATGCAATCAGTCACGAAGGAAAGGTCAATAGATAGCTTTCAAATAACCGATCCATTTAACTACTGACATTGATCTGGGCCAGAGAAGTGGAGCTGGTCGAGGAGGGAGGGAGGAGGGGCTCAGCAGTCAATCAGTGGAAATCTAAACCTCTTTTGGCCTAATGGGAAGACTAAACACAGTCCTAGGCTTTCTGCTTTAACTCTCACAGTGATCTGCCTAAAGCATTACAGGACCTTTACACCAAAGTCTTAAGTAAAGAATAGGAAAAAAATTTCCTGGATAAAATTAAATACCTAAAACAGATGAGATCCATCTTTCACTGCAAGTATGCAGCGCCATACTTGTAAGCACAGTGCGTGAGACAGAGGAAGAACAGCCCCTGGTGTGATCTCAGGGCTGATAAAATTCGAGCTGTTTTGTTTTGACTAAAGATTGCAAGACTTTCTTCATCACATCCCAAGTAATTCTTCCGGTGCAGTTCAAAGCATGCTATCACCATCCACGATGCACACCAACTAATTACCTTCTGATTAAAATAATAATAGTAATAATAGTTATCAGTTTAGTGCTGTCCAGCTCTGACACTTCTTCTGAAGAGCCAGTGTCTTGAGAGAAATTGTGCAGGAAGAAAGGAGAATAATCTGTCACAGACCATTCACTGCCAAGGCTCAGTTCCTGATAGCTCCAGTCTATAAACTCTTATTAGAGCCTTAGAGTCACCAGGCGATATTCAGCACTAATGTCACAGAGCATAATGTTTGAGTGCATACCTAGGAAAAAAAGGAGCAGGGAAAGACTGAAAACAGGACTGCTGTGCTCATCTAAGGCCAGCATCCCAGAAGGACTCATAGTCCTAGACCCTAGTATGCACTCCTAAAACTGCTTCCATGACATGCACAGGGAGCACAGGATACATACTTTTCAACAGCACCTGCCTGCTTTGGGTAAGAATGAACCAGATTTATCTAAGCCAGGACTTCAGTGACTAAATTCAGTCTCTTTCCAGATAAGCACTTATTTTCCTGTACTCCAAATCCTCATCAAGACAGTGGAAAGACTAATCACTTCCTTGCCTTACAGGCATGTACCAAGATAAATACCTGTATTATGGTATACTCAGCGATAATGGTAAAGAAGCATAAAAGACAGAGAGCCTGCCCAAGAGGTAACTGAAATCAATGGAAGGATTTCCACTGTATTAATTGAGTTCTGGCTGTAGTCCTCATTTAAAGGGAACGAGGCGTATGGGGATTTCTCAGTCCCTGGGCTGGAAGTACAGAATGATCCTCCAAATCCCACAGGAGCTATTTCTTAATCAAATGTGGTAAGAAAAGAATCTCTGCATGAGACACTACCACCAAAAAAAATAAGACATGAAATCCTGTGCATGTTTATGTATGTGTGTCAGGGGAAACAATATTAAATTTAAGGGGAAAAAACAGAATTAGATATCAAAAACAGGATTAAACCATAAAAATCTATCCACTGTGGAGAATCCAGTTTGTAAGATAACCTTTCCTATAAAAGGTAGAATATTAAAGTAAAATAGCTCAGAAAAGCCCAGGAGAATCTGAGCTTTCAGTAACCAGCCAGATGGAGAACACACTATAGGCAAGAACACTGCATGCCACACTTCATATGTCTAAGAAAAAAGCTGTTTCTGGGGAACATTCACGGTTTTCTCAATGATTTCTTCTTCCTGCTTCCCATGTGCACCAACATCACTATTACTAAAGTCAGCCATTAGCAATGAAAGTCAGATTTTGATTCAGTACTAATCACAAGTTTCCTGCCCTTTGACATGATGCAAGAGGCCCCAGCTCTTTACTCCAGCTCCCTGTCACACTGCAATCTGCAATCACATTTATTGGACCAGATCGAGGAAGCCAAATGAAAGGCACGCTGCAGATAGAATAAGTTTTCCAGTCCTCATTTTGTCCAAACAAAGGGCTGTTATTTTGTCCTTTTCCAGTGGACTCTATGCAGAGAGGCCAGTTCTTTACAGGAAAAGCCAGTGCTCGCGGCCTGGTAGCATGTAATGGCAAATCATAGTCCAGCCCTGTCTCTGCATAACCCTTCCTTCCCCCTTGCAACAATCTCACTACAAATTAGCCAGCCTTTTTTCAGTGGAAATCACCTGCATTTCTCAAAATCATATCCAAGTATCTAACTTTCAAAAAATAACCCCTAGCTTTACTCTGCCTTTTTTTTTTTTTTTTTTTTTTTTTTTTAAATGAAAGAGCACAAGCACCCAGGTTTCAGAAGGCTCCAAGACATGCCATAGTACCCTGCCAGTCCTTATAAATATATAGGCAATGAGCAAGGGATTACAGCTATTAAATTGCTGTGTTATTTCACAAACTTTCTAGTTTAATATGAAGACTGCAGCCTTAGCTATCTCCAGCACGTTTGCTTCTAATGTTCTCTGTAAAACGCAACTAGCATCAGTGGCTTAATTCTGGATTTCCTTCTACCTTGTGTTAATTATTTACACATGCAGAGTTAGCATGAGCTAGTCTTGAGTATCACGGCACAAGCACTCGCAGAAATTCCCACTTGATCTATTACACAACTAAGACAAGATTCGTTCAACTCCAGCAGGAGATTTTCACATCAGTTTTTATCTAAACAGTGATAATATCTGCTACATTATCCCATAGGGGCAGAGTTCTGTTTTATCCTACAGTTGGATGTTGCTTCTTTTTGGCTGGTGGCACAGCCAAAGAAGATGGGTGAGGCATGATCAGGGAGACTAGCATAGGAAGAAAAAAGGAAACCAAAGCATAAACACATTCAAAACAAACAAATAAGCAAATAAGTACATACATTACTGAAATATGCCTATATTTATCTTAAAACATAGCTCCAAAAATGTATGATTGTTCAAGCGTGAAAAACAGAAAAACAGGCTTTAGTGATCAACAGCTCTTCTGCTGGATAAACAAC
The DNA here is from genome assembly GCA_016647715.1 of Pavo muticus. Taxonomy (NCBI): domain Eukaryota; kingdom Metazoa; phylum Chordata; class Aves; order Galliformes; family Phasianidae; genus Pavo; species Pavo muticus. The sequence goes on along the minus strand of JACDJE010000143.1, from coordinate 1,517,797 downwards.
AATTTGCCCTTATTTTGATTATGGAGAGCTATTACATGTTTTTCCTGAAACTTTTATTTTGTTAGGAACATGCTATAATTTACAAGTCCCTCCAAAACTGTCCCTTTTATGAAATGAATAGGAAATTAATGCTATCAGGGAGAAAGCTATTAGAGCCATTAAGAGTTTCTAACACTTTCCTGTTTGAAATCTTGGAGACACACTTTCATTAGCCAGCTATCTAAAGGTGAAAACAGTGCAGTTTCACTGATAGCACCTCGATACTCTTGCCTATAGGCATCAGGTATTTTGTGTTGTGGAAATGGCATGCAGCAATAGCTGAGGTCTTCTGCTCAGCAGCACTGACAAGCCAATACCCAGCTACACTTAAGACAAATAGGCCTAAGATGCATTTGTTTTCCAAATATGATTAGGAGAAATTGAGTTTAAAAATCCCACCAACTCTCATTCCCCTGATGGAGATGTTAGATAAGATCATGGTGAGACCAAACAAAGTGTTTGTCATGGAACAACGAAAGGGTCCCCTCCATCTAGACCGAAGCCAACAGGCACAGTGCACAGAAACAGCAAGATCAGAAAAAGGACGTCTTTACATCAAGCCAATGAAATGCCACTGGAAAGATGGCAAGACTAACCTAAAGATTGAATCAAGGTCTGACAGATATTAGCCTCAACTAGCACTAAGAGCAATTCAGCATGTTCTGGCTTCACCCTGTTAACCCAAAAATGTAAAACCACTCAGTTCACTGGAGGACTGAAGTAACCTCTATGTACTCACATGGCTGCATGAAGACTGCGGGCTAAAAAGTAGAATCTCAAGGCCTGCAGACTACAGCAAAGCATTGGTTTGTACCAGGATCCCCAACTTTGATGGTAGCTGAAGAGAGGCAGACATGGAGACTGTATTCCACTCTTGAAGCAGAAGCTTACAAGGAATTGAGGGATACAACATTTTCTGCTGCCCAATTAACAGTGCATGTCAAAGATATGCACCATCACACCTACTGCCTTTTCATACCATGGTAATGCAGGATACCAGATGGTAAGCACACTTCTGACCCATAACAACAGATCCCTTTCAGATGTGAAAACCACCAGAGATACCAGCTTCATCCTTTCCAGTCTAAGGAGAGGATGGACAGCCTTGTCTGAGCTCACACTGATGCTAATAGGCAGCAGTGCTTCAGCATGGCTGTTAACACTGGACCTGATGTCCACAAGATGGAGACTAGCAGCTACATCTCTCCTGCTAGGAAAAGTTAGGTTGGAAAGAGAACACAGTGTCCTGACTGTGCCTTTCTCCCATTAATTCTTCTCTCGGGAGCTCTGCTTTGAAGAAGGCTTGAATTACAAGCCTGACACTCACTTTGAAAATGCTCTCAAAGTGATGAATGTTCCCTTAACTGACTTTTTATTTTGAAATACGTTATTATATGCCCTTCCAGTGAGATGGAATTGACAGCGAGGTGAGTGACAACCCCTGGCAGACAACCAGCATCCCAAACCCCTCTTCTCACCACCACTTGCACAAGCCTTAAAGCTGAAGCAACCAATTAATCAGTGCTCCCAGTGCATTTAGTAGAAATCGGATTCAGTGGATTTAGAAATAAACACACTATTGATGACATTTCTTCTTGGGCAACAGGCAACTTCTGGAAAAAACACAAGACAAATTCCAGCAGGGCTGAGCCCAGCTCACACTGAGGACTGGCTGTTCCCAGTATAAGGCTTGGTGCAACTTTTCAGGTGTGTAATTTTCTATCAATCTGTAAAAAAAGACACAATCCTAAAAGTGAAAATTTTCCTATATTATCCAGCATGCTCGTTTAAATTATGATAATAAACATCAGACACTATAGATTTTTTGGACAATGAGACAGGAAATTTCAGGGAGCTGAAAGCCCCTGGACACAACAGTTACACCATGTAAGATCAATGTTATGTGAAACATCTAAGCATTAACTAAGGAGGGCTCTGATGCAAAGCAGCAGGCAATCTTTCCAGGCTGCATGTTTGCTAGGATATTGCTAGGATACCCACAAGCCAGTGATCACACTTAGGGGATTGTTTCACATAAAGGAAAAAGAAGCATGGGGGCAAAGACCAGACCCTCAGACTTGGATCTCTATGCTCCAAGCCATAATTAGGGGATCTCAGGTCACTCTTCCTTTCTTTCTCACTATCACTTTGGACCAAAGGATGTGTCCTTCTTCGCTTCATTTCGGCATACTTCACATAGGAGACCCCAGGGGGCAGGGATGGCTTCTCACAGAACAGTCTTATCTCTGTGATCAGAACTGTCTGTGGGAAGGGGTCGATGTTTCAGGGGGAAGCAGGGCTGGAAGCTGGACTCCCTGGAAGTGCTCGGATCATTAAAATTTCCATTTAAAGAAAACCCCACACTTTCCTCAAAACTCTAGGAGAAAAAGCAAGCCTCCTGAACAGCTCTTGAAAAGGCAAAGCCCATTCCCAATTAATTCCCTTTGTCACAAGAATGCTTAATTTCTAGGTTGTGCACGCTGTCCACCCCTCGTCTAGCAATCTCACCAAGACCCAGGGAGCCAGTCTTCTGGTGGCAGGGCTGAGCCCTTTGCATGCAGAGGACTGTGAAGCTGACATCCTCTTTATATAGTTTCTGTTTCTGCTGTGTATCTTGTAAATACAGCAGAATCACAGCATCAGTAGATTTTTTTTTTTTCCTCCAGTAGGACATCCATTGCCTTCAGAGGAAAGGGAAGACCTGCTCAAAATCCTGCTAATTAGTATAAAATGCCAAGGTTCACTCAAAGCAGTGACACCAAAGCCCAGCAATGTTCTTGTGGATGTGAAATTAAACTTCTCAAAATGGCATCTGCAAGAAAAAAATGAAGCTTTCCATATCCATGCTCTTTTAGTTTAGAAAAACAACTAAAGAAAAACATCAGCTCCCATCCAGTTAAATACTCCTATATAAAATAAAGGTATCCCTTATGTTACAGGGTACAAAAGAGAACACAAGAAAACGCTATGCCCACATAATCAAATCTATTCCCTTTAAATGTGTTTCACCCCTGCTTATTTGCATCTGTTTCTGTGTCTTCAATATTCCCTACTTGCTCACAATAAATACATCAACATCTTTGTCTCTCTGCAACTCACATACTGGTTTTGATGGCTTTGCTCAACAACTCCTTCCATATGTTTACTTCCCTCTGAGTAGAACAGTTCTGCCTGACTACCCTTTTGCTCTTAATTTCCTAATAAGAGTGACTGCATAGCTTGTTCTCTTTAAAAACACATACGCACATACACACACAGGATGCCATGCGAATAGATCACTAGTGCTCTACTTAATCATTATCATTTTCAGCCTTTATTTTGCTAATGCTCTTGTTAGGTCATATTAAATTGTTCTCTCTGAAAAGAGATAAATGATTCCTTTATTTTGGTCTCATTAGAAAAACTGAAATGAAGAAAAGCAGAGACAAAAAGAGAATAGGGAATAGGTCCTCAGAGATAAAAAGAGAATATGTCCCTAGCCACCCACTCCTCCTGTTTTCAGTGGAGGACAAATGCAATCAGTTCTCAAAAAAAAAAAAAAAAAGAAAAACAAACAAAAAAACAAAACAAAAAAAAAAAACAAAAACCAAACAAACAAAAAAAAAACCACCCATGCAAATCAGAACGTTTTCTGTCCCTGAGGTCTAGTTTCCAGCCCTCAATAACATCACTTCTTTCGATTGCTATTCTTTCCTCTCCCTGATGAATCCTGTAAATAACTGTATGCTAGTCTAACATTTTTAAGGATGCTTTGCTGCCATGGCCATTACATTCTGGCTCACTCTGTATGAGGACTTTAGATGTGGTCTAGTTTCTGTGGTTGAGTCTTTTTATTTTATCTGCCTTTTCCATGATGACACTGCTTCTTACATTAAGCTGCCGCTCCTGAGGGTTGACTTCTTGTACTTGAAAGATGCGGTTATATTGGAACAATTCCATGAAGGATCTATCCTACAAGACCAAAATCCTATTGACTCCTACTGCTTATATTTAATTACTCTGGCACAAATGACAGCGGCAGTTAACCTCACTGTCCACATCATATATATCTGTCCATAAGAACACCTCTTTAAACAAACTAGCTTTTCAAATTAGCATCTTGTAAAGGCAGCCAGTGCTACATCTGAGCACAGGATCACAATCTCCCATCTTTGCCTCAACTAAATCCAAAGAGATCCAGAAGCCATCCCAACCTTCTCTTCATTCTCTTCCCATTTCATGCCAAAACATAAGCATGGAGTCGCTCAGTATTTGCTGGATCAAAAACTTGTGTTTATGTATTTGAAAACTATTACAAACATGCATTAAAAAAAAAAAAAAAAGGTGAATAAAACTTAAAACCTCTTTTTGTTAGTGCTGCCCTCCAATAGCTTGGGTAAAAGGGACTTTCCTTTCATCATTCTCGTCATCTTCTGTAGAGAATTGTCATTTTTTAGCTGTAGTACTCTTCACCAAATCCTCCAAAGGATTTTCCCAACAATGCTAATGCTCTCCTGGCTGATGCCCAGCAAGTCAAGCCCACAGTTGCTGTATTTCTTCACCCTTCTCTTTTGAAGAAGAAGAAAGAGATTTCTGTGGTTCAGAATATTCCTCTGATCTTTAGAGGACTTTCTGCACTTATTTCCTATCAGACTGTTAGCAAAATATATTATTCAGAAGAACAAGCTTATCAATCATCACTCCATTCCAGGTCTTTTTGTGTGTCCGTATTGCAACACTGCCACAAAGCAGGATCCCTGCACGCTACGACTGGATAAAGCAATCTCTTCGCCAACCCATTTATATCTCCCTATTTCTGAAATCTCAACTATCTGAATCTCTTTAGGTTTTGCAGAAAGAAAACAAAAGTAACTTCATATTATTTTTCCAGCCTTCTCAACTTATTCCATTATCAGACATTCTAACTTAGCAAATAAATCCATTTTGCATGAAATTACAGTGACTAATAAGAATTCTTTTAATGATTTGGCTTTAGTTCAGCCTTGAAAGCTTGGTATGAAGTAGTTAGTGGGGGAAGTTGTGTTACAACTTTTTTTTGCTGTTTTTCTTGACAGTACCCGGTTCCTTTCAGAAAACAGGTTCCCTGGCACAAAACAGTCTGCAATAGCCTTTTACTTAATATAAAAACAGAAGGGAAAGAACGGTTGAACATATCTGTTGTTACACTGCTTGTCATCCCTCTGCTTCTCCCATTCTCAAGCCTGTGTAAAGCTGTTCCTGTACTTGCTTGGCTGTGAATATATCACTTTGAACATTTCTATTGTTCTTGGTTGAAATGCATCTTCGTGAAGCTCACTTTGTTAACAGCACTCCCAAAATGAGAGAACAAACATTAAGGACTGTCAGCCTTTCTGTCTTCTGAAAGATGCTTTTGCACAGGGCATCGTTCAAAGCAATAAATTCTTAATATTTAAAGTCAATGGAAGGATAAGAAAAGACAAGCTGTTCCATAGACAATGATTATAACAGGAGTGTTTTCAAGTACTTCAGGAATACTGAAGCATTTTAAAATAGCCTTCTGGTTTTCCAGTGTAAAAAAACAGGGTGAGTGCCAGGGCAGCCCATCAGATGGGATCCCCTGGCTGTGGTGCACAGCAAGCATAGCATACTACTGAGCCTTGGTGGCTCCTTCCTCTATGCCAGGCTGAACTCTCTTCCTGCAGCACCTCAGGAACCTGGTGCCAGCATCCCAGTCAAAATTTTGACCAGCAGCTTTAACAGCAATGCTAAGCCACAAGAGGAAGGCATCCAGAGGCTGTACTTCCCACTCGCCTGCTTTCTAGATTTTCAGCTCCCGAACAAGGCCAGTCTGTCCATTATCACAACTTGACTTTGAATTATTCATTAACCCAAAATGACTTATCTACTAAGCCATGCAAGCGAGCAGCCGAGGCCTGGAAGTGCCACAAGGCCTTGCACAGGCCAGGGAACCCGGCGAACAAGAGGCCAATTCAGCACCAGCCTACCCTGCTTCTTTCCACAGCCAGGTCTTTACTAGCACGCTGCTCTGGAAGGGAGCCTAGAAAAATAAACGGTGGAAACATTTCAGCAACCAAATTGCGATGTAGCAAAAGCCTCTCAAAGGAGGCATTGTTTCAGCCTGCTCCCACAGAGGGCTAGAACAGCACGGCAGGGACAGTGTGGCTCAGGGCCAGCCAGGCACAGGGGAGGTGGCACCTTCTTCTCTAATGCTTTAGGCCAGTAAACAGGACATGCGTGAGGACACTTGATGGTGAAACATCCTCTTTATGTGCTTCAGGCTGCTTGGTCACTTGACTCATTTTGTGTTTTGGGTGTACTCACAGGAAACTGCTTGCTCATTCTGCACCACTGGCAGCAAAGCAGTGCCACTGCCTTAAGAATAATTTGTTGTCATTAATAATAATACACTGATATAGAACTTTTCATCCCAAAGGATCAAAAAGCAATTTACAATCTCAAAGCAATTTACTGAGTGGAATAGTTTCTGCTTTAAGGCACACACTGCAATGGTGTGTATATGTGAGTGTGCAGACACAAGAGTGTTGCATACAGAGGTGCTTCATGCCACTGCCAGCCCTCCTTCGTATTCCAGGGAGAATAAAGTGTGGAAATGGTGCACTAAAGGCTTCAGGGGGTGCAAAGTCTACACAACTGAATTATACTGGATGAAGCCATTAGGGTCACATTTCCCCTTCCTCTGAGAGGGAACAACTGTCCATGCACGAATCTGTGTAAAAGAAAGTGTCAACGGGCCAGCTGATGGAGGAAAGGAAATGAGAGTAAATGCAGACTAGACTGAGAGCGGGGATTTCTGCGCTTACACAAAATGCAATGCTTGCTAGACATCAGTCACTGAAGCATCAGTATGACCTTTATGCTTTTGTATCTCTCAGCCTGGGCAGCAACATGAACTAGCTGGGGGTGGCGATATCACACTACAACCACATCTTAAAATAAAATCTATGCAAAAAAAAGGGAAAAGAAAATTATCAAGCTGCACAAATACTAGCAAGTTTGTAGAGTTATAAAGTATTTCTTCTGTTTATAGCATTTCCCTTAGCACTTTATTGCATAAGCTGGAGATATAAAAATGCAACTTATGTTTAATGAATACACAGAGGAAAGGGCAATGCATTTCTCCAGAGTGCTAGTAGCACATGGACTTTTTTACTGTAGGTCACTAACTCAAATCAAAGCTACTTTACCAGTGACTCAGACGTATGATCGTCTCTGGTTGCTTGGTGGATTTCCAGTCAAGCTATTTTTCAGTCTCAGGTGAATCTTTACATGTAGCAGTCCCCTGCTTGTACATAACATGTAAAATTGCCAGCTACAGTAAAGCAGACTGGAAGGTGGGTCCTCCATCTTCTTGGAACAACCCTCTCATAGCTCTTTTGAGCTCCCTTTATTTTTTATTTACCTTATCCTTTACTTGAGCTCTCTACTCTTAGAATGAAAGTGCACTTTCAGGTCTCTGACTTCAAAGGCAACAAAGCAGCCAGACAGTGCTGTTAAGACCTCCCTTCACCATTACCTACTGTGCTCTCCATGTATCACCCTACACTTGTTGCGACACAGATCATACATGAGCTTGGAAATTAAAACAGCAGAAATATGGTGAGAGGATGAGGTCAGGTAGAGAAATCCCCATTGGTTCTCAATGCAGCAAGTTTTCATTCCGTTAACTGGTGCTAAAAATAGGTCTGCCTGCAAAGTATCGTCAGCTCCAGTACTCCTATCACTGCTAACCCTGGGAATTAGCTTTTGAATGTTCCCTGTGCAGACAGAGCCTTAGAAACACACCTCTGTGATCTTCTTTGAAGGAAAACAACAACAACAACAAAACAGAAAAAAAAATATGAGAGCCTGTCAAATATTTATAGAGCCATGAATCTATTTACCTGGAGGCTAGGTAAGATAAACAAGTATGCCATATATCAGGTTGTAGTCTGCAATAGAAGAATCGGTGGTTGTTTGCATGCTATCCAGCTGGCATCCATTAATTATTTTATAAGAATGCACTGAAATTTTCATTAAGCATTTGGGGATTTAAGGAATCATTTGTGTGTATTAAAATCAATATTTAACTTGTACTATTCACTGGCAACTCACTCTAATAGCATTACGCAAAATGTTTTCAACCATACTGAATGAGCGATGATGGCATAAACCCGTTTTGAGGAAACTTTGATTGCATTAAGTGCAGGGTTGTTATTTTATTCTTAAAGAGCCCTTACCAACATCAAAGGGATATAACTGAAATCTGCTAGCGATGATTTCAAACGTTGGTGGCTGCTGGCATATGATTTTATAAACATGCGGACAAAAATTAGGATAGCACAGGCTGTTACAGCTACAAATAAACTTTTAAGCAATTTAGAAATACATTAAAGAAAGGCAAGAACCCTCAGAGGACCAATCAGCTGATGCTGGAGGCTTCTGATGAACAGGCAATGATAGACACAGCAGAACAGGGAGAGCAAGCTGGCAGCCAGACGGAGTGGGTCTGGAAACAAACAGGGAAAGACAGCACCTCCCCACCCCAATCCCTGCAGACCAGCCACGTGGAAACAGAAGTCTGCCTGCACAGTGCAGCCACCAAACTCCCAGGAAAGCTTCCATGGGCTTGACCCAGCACCCACAACAGGCAGAATATTTCAATCCACCCTCTCAGAAGTAGGAGAACAACTTATCAAGCCTGTATTATTTTTGATGGAGTCATGCTTTGTGTGCTATACAAAAATGTGTTTTTTTTTTTTCCAAAGATTTCCAGGACCTAGAGCTGTTTGTACTGATTTGTACTGCCGAGATGTGTATTACCTATAAAGTTAATGATAGGTTATATCACTTTGGTTTTAAATCTAGTCTTCTCTGAGATTGGCCTCAGAAGAATAAATAAAACTCCCTCCTCAAATTCTTAACAAGTAATATATGTTGTGGTTAGATTTTCAGATTGCTCTAAATCTCACAGTAGCATTGATTTCAGTGGGGTTACACCACTGCAGGATCCAACTGAAATGAATATTCCAGGCAATTTGGTAATAATGTTACAGGCTGCTCACATTTGTTTATTTAATAACCGCAGTTAACTGTAGATTTTCAAATAATAGAAGCGTTAATGACTATATATATATGCACATAATTCTATCAAAACTTCTAACAAGGCCTGAAGCTTGATAATAATCAGGCAACAATGCTGAATATGTACGAGAAGTCATCTCCTCCCACTTGCCCATGAATGCAGGTGCTTCCATAGAAAACAGAACCAGGAGATGGGAACAAAGGGCCGATTTGAGGAGGCCATGTGATTACTGAACACTTGGGGAGCATCATGCTCGCCCATAGTAGCAGTGCTCACATGGCTCAGGGGCAGCTGCAGTGGGGTTATGGGGGCTGGCATGGCAGTGACTGTGTTGGGTTCTGCGCTACATGTGGGACAGGGTGAAAAAGACATGTATATTTACACTGCCAGCACAAATACAGCTTCAAAATGTTGTTCTGTTATTAGCTGTATGGGAAGACTCCTCCTGGAGCTATTATGTGTAAAAACAAAGCTTTGGACATCTCAGGCCATGAATTCCCAGTTGCACTGATGGAGTAATTCTTGTAACCTTTTCAGTTAAGGAAAAATATATCTCACTAGTGGAAAATGTAATTAGAGCATGTACTTATGTCTAAATGGGTAGCCAGAGAGGGCACTGCACTCATTCCTGCTTCCCATCCCCAAAAGAAGTGAGTGGCTCAGCAGCCATGGCTGCTGGTCCCATCCACCTCTGCAATTTTCAAACCATAAAAAAGGTGCTGGAGCTTAGCAGTTGTGGCAATCAACATTTCCACTGTTACCACGCTCTCCAAGTTTGCAAAACCTCTGAATCAATGAACACAAGGGCCAGATAAAAACAGCTGCAACCCTCGCTTTTAATTGCCCTGCAAGTAGTTTCACGGGAATTTGGCAGCAGCGCTGAAAAGCTTTACACTCCTCAAACCCCCTCTCGACATTAAAAACTGAAGCAGCACGCTATCAAGGCAAGCAGGGATTCGGTTCGGAGCAGAATTCCGCTCCGGAGCCCCTGGGGGATCTGAGGGCCGGGGCCGCCAGGGGGCAGCGGCGCCGCGCCGGGACGCGGCTCCCAGTCCTGCGCTGCTCCTGCGTTCCCCTTCTATTTCTATTTCACTTACTGACGTGACTCCCGTCAGGGCTATCTGTGTTTTCTGCAGCCCGCTCCACTTCCTACGATGAAAATTCGGTTTGGCACTTCATCCTTAGAGCTAAGAGAGCTCTCTCTCTCTTTTTTTTTTTTTTTCCTTTTTCATTTTGCACAACACTGAAGCAGCATAATGTAGACAAGCTCAACAATGAATGACTAATAACTGCTTTCAGGGGGATATTAAAATTCCCGGGTATGTTAGCAGAATCAAGTCGGCATGCCCCAAACTTGATGTAATGTACTCTGAGACCAGCCTTAGCATTTTCGTAACTCAATTGCTGCTCTGACAGAGGACGAGTAGGATTGATATGCAGAGAAGAAAAGCGGTTGTGTTGGTGTCAGGGACAATTAAAGTCTGTGTTCCCATGCCCATTAGCTGAGTGATGCGGAGCTGGTGGAGAGGTTCAGTTGTTCCTGCGGGGGATAGAGGACATGGATACTCTGTCTGGGGATATTGATTGAGGAGGACACAACAGGGAGCTGGATGCTCTTGCAGTGACACAGAAGTTAATGATTTAGCGGTTCATGCAAGAAAAGCCACCTTGCCACCTTTGGTAATTGTTTGCATTGCAGATAGTGCTGCAGGAACTGACCTTATCAAATTAGCAGAAGCCCAGAGTACCGTACAGCAGGTAGCTCACTGCTAAACTACAGAGAAGAGATTACTGACAAGTCAATCTCCCCTCCCTCCCCCAACCTCTGAATTTTGCCATCAGCTTGGTTTTCAGCCTCACCAAGCACAATTTCTAGGAGCAGTTTGGTACTCAATCTCTCTCTGCTTGTCCCACCTCTGGATGCCACTTCCTGCCAGACTAAACTAAACCCCTGTTCCCTTGTTTTTCAAACCCAGAGTACCAAAGCAAAACGGAGGGAAGAAACCTCTCACCAATCCTTGTCAAAACTGTCACGAGAAGCCAGAGAAAGGAAATTGTGCCATGCTGCTGGGGAATGCAGCAAAGCCAACACAAATGTGAAACGAGCTCTCCAGAGGAGTAAGAAATGGGCTCAGCTGCAGGATTGCGAGCCTTGAGGGACTGCTAATGGGCTTCAGAGACTGTCACCTGCAGGCTACTGTTGGGCTCAAATTCTCCCCAGCTGAAAGTTTTCACCAGATGATGACTTGCCGGTGGTCTGCCAGAAAGAGACAGTGACTCTGTATCTGCCTTAAAAATTGCTGTCCTATTTCAAACTAACTTTGTCTGGTTTGTGCTTTGGTCTTAACTATGCTGGGATTCGTTTCTAATATTTCATGCCTATCTAGTAAAGTTGAAAAACAGTGGTGTGCGGAGGACACATCCTGAAGCAGTAACATTTAACTTCCCTCAGTAAAGCTAATGGTCTGCATATGCAAAAACACAGCTCTCGATGCTGCTGCAAGAAAAACATTTTCATTCACTCCATTTAGAAACAGCTGCTTTTGCCTCTGGTTGTGTAATGTGGTACCTGTGACATGGTAAAACTGTGGAAGGCACAGCAGAGCAGCTTTATGAGAAGTGTGGCTGAGCATCTTCCCCTGCCTTCCTCTGGGGAAAAAAAAATAATATAATTGGATATTAACACATCCACAGGGAATTGTAGCTTTTCCATTAAAGTGTTCAACATGAACGCTGTATTTCATGGTGTCTGTGTTTAGAACAGACTTTGGTGGTGGAACTGCCCTGTTGTCATTGAAGCTAAATGAAAAATTCAGTGTTTAAATCAATTACATTCAGGAAGTTGTGAAATATATAAATTTTTCAGATCACATTGCTTCCAGCACCCACCACGTCTCCTTCTGAAATACAGTAATTTGTAGAAGATATTCAGTTAACAAGCTAGAGTAGGATTCAGTCATAGTTCCTAGAACACTTCTAATTGTTTGCTTTTAACTCCCTGATGCAACTCATTTTGTCCTAGTGTACCTGTGTGAAACTAAGGTACTATCAGAGGTAAATCAGGCCCAATGCTTTGAAAGTCCCATCCTGGTTTCTTGGGGGATTAATTAAGGAACCTCAGGAGTCCTGGGTACCCTACCTTTTTCTTTAATTAGGGTTAAAAAAAATAAATCTTTTAGCTAAAAAGCACAACTTTGATGTAGGTTATTCATATTTCTCCCTCCCCCCCCCCAAACATACAGTGTTAAGCATGTAAATCATACTGAACATTACCAATCTAAAGGGAAGTGACAGATGACTGCGACTGCCATTAAATGTTTATTGCATCCCTGCCATGTAATGCAATTAGGTGGCAAGAAACATGTAATGTGTATTGCTCTGGTGGGAGAATGGAGAAATTATTGGATTTTCTCTCTTAATCTATTTATATCTTGCAGTGGGGGCATTAGGCAGATTAAGCTAGGGACAGTGCCATTCAGTATGCTAAGCAGTATTTGTCACACATTGCAACGTGCAGAAGTAACAGCTGTAACAGCCCTGCCTGTTGCAGTAATACTGAATCAGAGGGAAAGTGCCTGAGAAAGTCTTCTGCTACCAGAGGACCAAAGCATATACTCTTAAGTGCTTCTCTCTCAGGAAAGTGAAAACCCCCCCTAAAAATCACTAACTGGTTATTTACTTCTAGGGACTGGCACAACAAAGGTACCAGACTGTGGGATTGAGCTGCTTTCACCAAACATCGCTGTGTTCCTTCAGCAGCGCTTCACATGCATGTACCCCTTCAGCTCCTGCTGAGGTTGGGAAACTCAAAGCTTAATGAACTCAACTTCATAGTAGCTTCTGGTAAAAAGGATTTTCATTTTAAAGTAGGGACAGGAAAACACTGGAAGGTACAAAAACAAAATAAGAAATTAACAGAGAAGCAAGCAGGGTTCATCACGCTGTTCTAGCATTTCTAACACTGACTTTGCACCTGGCTGGTACTGCTGGGCAGAGGAGTACTTACACAGCCACAGATTTGGTCATATTGGAGCCCTGGAACCCTATCACACTCTGTGGTGGGCCTGCCTACAGGCTCAGTATGGATTCATCAGCAGGTGGTTTTCCTAAAGTTAATGAATCCTTTGAACATCTGATCTCAAAACCATCCTGGCCTTTTTGCTGGTTCAGGCCTTCTCAGGCAGATTTCTAGGGTTTCCTGCCTCAAATGACAAGCTAAGTGGCCAGCTGTGTCTCCTTAATGCCACCTCACTTAATTGCTGCCCTAATGTCCTCATGTTCACACATGTGAAGTAATGGAGAGGCAGCCCTAGAAACCATCAGCCTTTGTTTGTGCAGTAGACCTAACATGGCCAGAAGCAATGCACAGCTTCTCTGAAATACCCTGATGATGCACTTCAGCTCCATGTTGCAGCAGCATGGTAGAAAGCCTGCCTATCCCAGAGGGACACTCCTCCTTCCTACACAACAGCCTGTATCTTCTGTAAACATGTACTGGAAGAAACAAAACTGAACCCAAAGCCATGGCTGCCAACCCAGATTTACAGCATGCTTAGTTTAATTCATCAGCTTGACTGCTTCAGACAGTTTTGTCTTCAGCCCTACCACTCTCTGGCCTCCTCATCTCTCTGTCCCCTGCAGTCTCAGCCATGACTAGCACCCAGCAGCCTTCAGTCATCCCAGAAGGGCAAGGATGGCTTTGGTGATGGAGAACTTACAGCCCTGCTGAGTGCTCAAGCTGCTGCTTTTGCTGTTCCATGATACTTGGGGTGATGCCCTCAGCTGCCGTCAGCTTCATCAGTACCAAAAACCAAGCAAGGGAGAGAAGTCTATGCAAAGAAGGTCCATGTCACTCTGCTATTGTCAGACAGCCTGGCAGCTCTGCGCTATTTTTCTTGTGCCTGCCGTATGTGGTATTTCAAGGGGATTAAAGACACACTGCTTCAGTAATGGATTTAGGTCTGCAGCTTGGAAAACAACAAGGACTGTTCTGAACTCATTGCTTGGCACAGGGAATTTGAAAGCCATGACTAAACTGAGCTTCAGTGCAGAATTCTGATGCACAGGTTAATAAACTAACACAAGGAAAGGCCTTCATGGCACCTGCTACATCTCTCTCGGGGGTAGGAAGCCATCAGATAAGACTGCAAGGCTGCAGGCATACTGCTGCTTTCCAAGGGCTGAGTAGCAATTCAGTTTGTGTCTTTTCCTTCGTTGGGTGAAATATATGAATTGCTGTGTCTGATGATGGGATACATATTCACAGTGAAAATCCCAGGCCATCCCACACTTTCATGTGGAGCATAGGAATGCTAAGAGTCTGACTGACACTTGTTCATTAAAGGGGAAAAAAATTGCACATCTCTATCAAATCTCTAGATGTAATGATGTAATATGGTTATCACTAAAAGTAAGATTAATTTATGGTACCAAAAAAAATCAATTTTAGCAATTTCCACTGCTAGATATATTGCTCTTACATCCTTTTGTGTACAGTGCTTAAGCTAACTGAAAATTGACACTCCAAAGTTTTCATTCGTACAGCTTGAATTCTCAAGAAACTAATTTTTACTAAAAATAAAAAAAAAAAAAAATTGTGTGTCTTCTCAAACTATTAGAAGTTGACCAAACGTAACTCTCCTGGAAAAGGCTGTAGTTTAAATCAGTTGAGCTGCAGTTGTTTATACCAAGGCAGAAACTGTCCATACAGAATGGTCTGATGTCCTCTTCCCTGTACTTCCTAGGGCTGTGAACAACGTGATGGCAGATAGCTAAAACACACACAAAGCATGTATTTTCTTGCATAAAAACAAAGGAAGCTCTTTCTACCTGCCTCTCAAATTTGGGAGATTAATAGTATTATGAAGGAGAAGCTTTACTGTCATGTGTAAAATCAGGCTTGGCAAACCAGAGGGGAATAATAATTCATCCTTCTACAAAGGCAGAACACCACTTTGTGAACTGGCAAATCAATGCCTTGTGATATTTTTTGGCACTGCTGAGTATCTGCAAGACAGTCACGCTATCTGGTAATCTTTTTAGTACTTGATAATATGGTTCTAAAGTCACAAGTGAACAAAAGGCAGCCAGGGAATTATTTGTGAATTATACAATATTGGTATTCAGTAATTAAGCCTTAGAATTAGTTGGGAGAGGAGAATATAACACTTCAAAATTGGTCTACCGAGTACAATATTTGTCTTCAATGTCAAACACATTTATTCAACTGAATCATGCAGATCCATTTCCAAGCTTTGAGACTGTTCCTTCTGAAGGGCTTGGAAATGCCTGACTTGTGCCGAGGTCTGGAGCATTTCCCAGCCACTCACAGCTAAATCCCCAGCCCCGTCCCTCCCCAGCTCCAGGCAGGGCTGCCTCTGCCAGAGTTAAATCACTGTTCAGGATGTCCAGGAATATCCTGGTTTATATAATTGCATCAAGAAATACTGATTTCCCTGACTCCTTGTTTAGCAGGTATTTGTAGGTAAACGTTCACCAAATAATCTTGTTTCTGCTAAACTACTATATAAACATTCTGCTAACTTTATGTAGAGCTGTTAGTGAACATTTGTTATGGAATGATTAAATATTCTAATTTACATCCTATAAAGGAGGCATCCATTAGAGCAGGCATGTCCAACCTGTGGCCTGCAGGCCATATACAGCACAGCACGGCCCAGCTTGCAATGCGGCCTGCCCTTTGTCCCACACCATCATGGTGGCAGCTCTTCCCCACCAAGCAGCCTGGCCCGGCCCTGGGCACAGATCCATCACTCAGCAACAACCAAACATCAGTGTGCTGTTAGCACTGTTTCAACCACAACCAGTGCAAGGGGAGGGTACAGTGCAGTGCTAACTCAAGTGATGGTAAATAATTGTATACGTTTTGATACCCTGGCTAAACACAGTCCCGTGAACAGAGAAAAATATACAGCCATGCTTTATGTTTTGATAAAGGAATTTGAGAATAAGTTTCAAGATTGGTGTAAAAATCATCATTTTACATTTTCAGTCCATTATTCCATTTTCAGTTGACATAAATACATTACCTGCAAATTTTCAAATGGACTGTGTAGAGCTGCAATCAGATATTCAACTCAAAATGTGATCATGTCTCTCTGCTAGACTTATGTAAGACCTCTGTTACCAGAGAAAGACACCCCACACTTTGCAGTCACACCTTATTCATCTTACCAATTTTTGGCAGTATGCACACTTGTGAACAATTGTTGTCAAGGATGAGGTACAGGAAAAGTAAAGTTCCATCAAAAATCTGACAAACACCTTGAGAACTCACTGAGAACTGCAATCACTGCCACTGAACCAGACTAATGCGTTAGTTTCACAAAAACAGCATCACATATTCCACTTGTTTTATGCTTTTGTTGCTCTTTTTAAAAGTTTTATTAATAATATTAACAATTAAAGTAAGTTTTGTTACTTATACACACTAAGTATGCGTTTTTGAGGGCTCCTCCAAAAGTACTGCCTCCTGTTTTATTATGCTGGCCCATGAAGTCAGAGGTGAACGTTGGTGGTATGGCAGTAGAGGTTGAACCTTCCCACCAATATTCCATTTCATTTTGTTGCTGTGTGCCAGATGGCAGCAGAGGGGCAGTCTGACAAAATGGTGCCTGACACGGAAGCATGTATGAAGCAAAGGTGTGGAACTGAATTCCTGTGTGTGGAAAAAATTCATCAGTGCTTGCTGAACATTTGTGGAGACCAAACTGTGGATGTGAGCAATGATGCAGTGGATGGTGCATTTCAGCAGTGGCAACAGTGACCATGGTTCACCTCCACTGGTGCAGATTTTGAAGAGTATAGCATGCAGGTTTTTGTTCACCAATGGCAAAAATGCATAGTTAATTGTGGTGACTAAGTTGAAAAATAGTGTCTTGTAGCTGAGAATTTGCTTTAGCATACAGAGTTACTGTGCTCATTGTATCTGTTGCAGTTTTTATGGAAATAGATAGGAGGCATTGCTTTTGGAGCAGCCTATGTATGTGCAGCCTAAGGCAATTCCTCTTCACACAGTGTGGCCCAGGAAAGCCAAAAGGTTTGACACTCATGCATTACAGAATAGATTTAGGGGAAAATAAAAGAAATTATGAGCAACGAAGAGGAATTTTATCATTAAAACTGATGCACAGGACTCTAAAACATCTGGAAGGTGTTAGTGACTGCATCAGCTGTAATCACAGAGCATGCTATCCACACTCTGAGAGCTGAGTCTCCTTGACTTAAAGGAGAAAGCAAAAGTCGAGTGAGATAGCGAACATGTTAACTCAGCGTAAGCTGGCACTACAGCAAGCACTGATAACATACCAGAGGGAGGCTCTGGCTCTGCTTGTTCTCCAGAGAGGAGACAGCCCTGCTCCTTTCAGCCATGTTATAGTGTCACCCCTGACAGTCCCTCAGGAAACACCGCCTGCCTCACTCCCGATACATCAAGCTCTGCACAGCCTCCAAATGCTTATCAGCTCTGTGGATACTCACTCTAAGCAGGGAAGAGTAGTGCTCCTTCTGACTTGCCCTCTCTCTCTCCCCTCCCTCCCCCTTTTTTTTTTTTTTTTTTTTTTTTAAAGGAACAAATTGTCTGTGAGGCTTCACTTTTTTATGTGGAAATATACTGGGCTTTTTCCTTCTTAGATTTTAAATTCCTGGGATTTTTTTTCCTGAGCAAATACCTGCAATTATAAAATATTTGTGTACATTCAGATAAAATACCTAATATGATGCTAGAAGCAGAACATGCTGGAAGAAATCATTAGAACTGGAGGGCATACTAACATCTTTCAGGTGCTTTTGTCTCTCCTCTCCTGTGATTTTCTCCCATTCCCTCAAGGGTACAAACTCAAGCAAGCTGAAAATCAGCACTTTCTAACCTGTTTGAAAAGGCAAACTGTATTTTGTCATCAAAATATATATGTATTTTCTCAACTAGAAATCAGATACGGATTGTGAAAAAGTTCTGTACAGGACTCATTCACTTGTAGCTTCCCACTGGCACCCCCTGTATGTCTGGGTATGGTCCTACCTCAGTGATGCTCTCCTGGCCCCTGTTGAGGCAGGCTTTGGTCCCATTGGTCCTTCCTCACCTTATACCTTCATCATCCCTGCTGCATGTATCAGCCTCACTTCACAGAACTTCTCAACTTTAACTGTGCCAGGCTTCTCATTTTTCTTTTATCTCATTACATAAAAAAAATACCTGTGTTATGGGAAGCATAAGTCAAAGGTGAGAACAGTGTTGTTCAGATTTGTGCTTCCTGAAATCCAATAACACAGACATGCGTTTTGAAATAACTACGATAATTCTGATTGGCTCTGAGTAGTGTCAGCAAGAAGATAAAGTAGTGACAAAAATGAATGATCATGCTCTTCTTTGCAAGTTATATATTCTTATTTCTTTCTTACTTTTATTTACAATCCAATCTGAATATTATTCAGCTATGTTTATTGTTTCCCAGTATTCACAGAGTTATTTCCACAGGAAATTTTTATGCACACTTTACTCACAAACTCCTTGTGTTGGCAATATACCATTTTAGCTGGCAAGGCATACAAGATCCTAGGAGCCATTCTTGCTTCCCAGTACTAGAAAACAGTAAATCATAAGTATGCTGCTGACATACCTTGCATATGCAATACATTTTTAATACAGATTTTCAGACAAATGATCAATCGCACTACAACTCAACAGAGGGTAAAGATTCATGAGTTTTGAATGCTACCTTATCCAAATGCTCCAAAACAGTGGCGAGTATGATCAAAAGAGTCACAGAAATTAAAACATGCTGATAAATATGTTTGCTCTGGGAGATAAAAAGCATTACAACTAATGAGAGCATCAGTCTTATCAACGACGTACAGAGAAGCAACAAAATATTTGGCTAGCTGTTAGGACACCTTCTGAAAACGGCCTGCAGAATTCAGCTGGAAATGTTTAAAAGTGGGCTGGAGAGGGAGATGTTTTTGTTCTCCCGACGTTCAAGACCACCACCAGAGGCAAACCTGCTGCCTTGTCAGGGCCATCCTTCAAAAGGATGTGCAGAAACAACAAAAAGTCAGCAATGCAAAGCATGCAAATTAACTGAAGGTTTTAGAAACGTCAAACAGATTCAAATTTAATTCCAGAATGGTTGGAAGAAGTGAGGAAATTAAGGGGGTACGCAATTTTGAGAATTGTTTCACATGGTCATAGGAGAAGAAACTGGAAGAAAAGGATGAGTCTACGCTAGAGCCAGTCTAACATGCTTAAATTTATTCCTGCTTTCATTTGTTTTTTGTTGTGTTTTTTGTTGTTGTTGTTGTTTTTTGCTTGGGGAATTATATGTTATTTACATAAGAAGCAGAGAGCAATTTCTAACATCATGTCTTAAAATATTATGGAAAAATACTGGTTTTCAATTATATACTTTCATTGGTCAAGTCTACATACAAAAGAGTCAACATTGCCTGCCTCCATTTCTGTAGTCAGAGAGCAAACCAACAGCACTATTATTTTTGATGGGAGATCCACAATGGCAGGGGAACTCTTCACTGACCCAAATGTGCCAATGATCCCTTGCATACTGACACACGCATATGAAGAATTTCCTATATATCATCTGCATAACAGTGAAAAAGGATAGCTTTTATTTATTTGTTCTGTCTTGTGTTGGTTGATGCCAAGAAGTGGCAAGGATTCGATTGTTAAATTACATATGCAAACGTAACCAGCATAATGGCTGCAAGATATTAGTTCAGCCAATAGGACAAGTAAAAGTAGAAAAGGAAGCTCCTGTCTTCACTCTCCTGGAAGGTTGCCTTACCCCTCCCTTCCCAACAGGAAGTATTTTGGAGTTTCAGATTGTCTGAATGCATTGTTTAATATTTCACATTGCAGATTAACACTAGGTATGGTCTTCTGTCCCCTACCACAAACATTCCTGCTATTCTACTGCATGCTTGCCATACCTCCCCTTGAAACAATAAAGCTGTGTTATAAATAATTTTAATTATTTCTGACCTTGTACATCCAGAAGTAGAACTCATATATGCTCAGAGAGAAAAAAATCGGTTTCTAGAACAGCAAGGCACATGTAATTCCTGGATTACCAGACTTCAGTGGAAATGTTGCGAACAAGGATGACTGAGAGATTGGGGCTTTGTGCACATCATGTCTGATGGACAGCACACTGCTGCTTACGTAGTGGAACATACCTGTGAAAATTCAGTCCCACATTTCTCGAAAACACATCCACCTTTTGTTAACTCCTAGCAATGGCCATATGAATGAAGCTAATACATCCCATAGAACATAAACCCACCACTTTCCCACAGAGATGTGGCTTTACAGTATTAGAAGGGCTAGGAAGAATCACTCAGCTGTCACTTTGAAAGCTGTTGCTGTCCCAATAGTTGGACTTCAATACATTATTAATATGCAGTCAATTACTAACCTAACACTTCAAGTATTCCACAGAAAAAAAAAAAAGACATGCAAAGCACAGTATTTGCACGTCACCAGAAGTGAGCAGTTGTATTACATATACAGATCCAGTTTCCCAGTTCAAACATTTTGTCTATTACGTATGAATTAGCTGAACCAAATTTACTTGCAGCATCAAGTATCGCACCATGTATTAATTGACTGAAACAGGTTTATTATGTGCTAGACAAATGGGTTTGCAAGAAGCCTCTTATGACAGTACAAGTCTGTGTAATAACCCCAATATCAAAATAAGATTTGGTGCAGTAAACTGTATAATGAAAACAATTTAAAAAACAGAACAAAATCTTAAGTCTTCTTCCTACACTGTGACACTTTTTAATTTAATCTATATCTTTGCAAAGGACTCATACAAAATCTAATCAACACTGAATTCCTACAGGAATTATTTGAACACAACATAAGTAGTGCCTAAGTTTCCATTTATCCATTAAAAAACACAATATTTCATGAAAGAGACAAAAATCAAAAACTGCAGTGCTATTTTCCCCTATTTTTATCAGGGGTTTAAATTCTTCAACAATCTCCTCTTGAGTGCAAAAGGCAAAAGACAATCCTGCGCACTGTGACCCTACAAATGTTTTCTGCAGGGACAGAGCAGAAGCATCTCTGTGCACAAATCCTAGCCAGGCTGCTTGAAGGGCAGCCTGGTGGTTGACAGTGCAAGGAGAGTGCAACTCTACTGATCTTCTGCTCCTTTCACCTTGCACAGTATTATTGCAGCACCTGAGATAAATGATCCAATATCCATCATTAATAAAGCTTTTTGATTTGGAAGAAAGGAAAAAAAGAGGGAAGTAATGCAAATCCTCTTGTGCCATAAATACCAAAAAAGTAACCAGCAAAGCAACCACATGAAAGTTTAGCTACAGTGTTTGTTTAGCTGTGTACTCAGTGAAGATCAGAGGACAGAATTTTAATGGGAACCCCCTGCCCAGTTGTCTGCATACAAGCAGCAGAAATATGCCATGTGCCAAAAAGCACAACTCCTCCTTTGCAAAAAACAAATCCTATTTCTCCAGCTCTCCATTCTAGAAGTGACAAGCACAGCTATCACTGTGGTGCAAATTACAAGCAGATAATTCGCTTTAAAGTGTCATAGAGAACAAACTCTCCTTGACTGAAGAGCAAAGTAAAAGTGAATATCACGCAGAGTACTGCATTTGCTGCAGACCAGGGATTTTTGTCATATGTAACCTCTGTGGGAACTGCAGGCCTGAGCTGGCCTCCTGCAGAAATGTCATGCAGCTTCTTACAGTAAAGGCACGAAGCTTTAGCTGCTACAGAAATGACAGTCACCAGTATTCGGGGGCAGCTTTAGAATAGTTTGCTTTATCAGGGTACCCTGAAGGCTGCGAGTAGAATCACAGAATGGCTTGGGTTGGAAAGGACCTCAAGGATCATCAGGCTCCAGGTAACACAGGCCTGTTACACAAGGCCTGCAAAATATCGTGCAAGGGAAAAGGAGAGAAAGGGAGACAATGGAGTTTATGGCAGGAATGTTCTGTGCGCAGCTGGCTCATCAAGGATCTCAGCAGTGCTGCAGCCATGCTCTAGCAGCATCCAGCTGAAAGCAGCATATCCACCACTAACAGGAGGGAGGGGAGAGTGTTCAGGGGAATCTTCTGTGCTCATCAGTACATCCTTCTAGTATGGGCAAAGCAAACACAGGGAAGTTCAGCAGTACTTTAAAGCTACTGTAACACAGTCTCATTTTGTAGCTGTAAAGATAGGCAACAGCAGGTAAAATTGCCTTTGACCAGTATTCAGGTTACCCAAGAAAATTATCAGACACAGTCCCATAACAAAGAAGGAATAGCTTACTGCTTTCTGAGGAGCAGGGCTTGCTGGAAACTTCCACAGAAGGCAATCAGGACTGCCAGCCTTTAAATGAGTTAGGGAGAGCTGGACCCTTGTTCCACCCCTTCTGGTCACACAGGTAAATTGCTCACACCTGTGCTCCCAGGGCTGGCCACGCTCCTTCACCAGGTGCTCAATCACTGGTTCAAGCCATGACCTAACTGTTCCCATACAGTAGTTAATAAGGATTTGTATGAAGCTTTAACTCTTGTTTTGTGCTTCCAAAAGGCAAGGGTTGTTTTGGCCACTTCTACCCTGGCTTCCACCCCAGCTTCTGAACTTGCTGAGAATGTGGTTTGCCTCTTAATGCTGTGGTTTGTACGAGTACTGATGTAACATGGTGATACTTCTGAGCAGCAAATTGCCATTTCTGAGATTCAATGGAACACCCATTTGGATCCAAAGTTATATAACAAAGTAGTAAAAAGGATATCCCCAGATTCAACAGCAGATGAAAACCTCATTTAGCCTGGAGAAATCACCAGTTCCACCTTGTCCAGAGAAGCCTGGTGTATTGATGGAAAGACAAAAGCTGACAGCCTTGTAAAATGGGTCATCTCTTACAGACTTCTGAAAAGCAAGAAATTTCAAGACGCGGGGAAGCATTTCTGAACATGAAAGCATGTGCAAGCCTCCAGGGAGAATGCAGTGGAGGTCAGAGGAAGGAGCTGGGCTGAGGCTTTTGGAAATGGCTTATGATTTTGCTCATCACCATGGGACAGCTGGAGCCTGGGAATGCAATGCCTGCTGGAAATTCCTGGTATTTTGCTAACCCAGGTTAGCAAAGGCCTCACAAAAGCTTTTATTTCCCCCTGAGGCATGCCATGAACACTCAGCAGATTCACTGCCTGCCTGCAGCAGGGCTCCGGACAGAGACAGCCAAGTCATCAGCATGGTCCTCACTCCTACCTGGCATCTGAAAACAGCTCTGTTTGCACTCGCTGCTCTTGTCAGCTGGATCATGCAGGAGTCTTTTCAGACAGCTCAGCAGACAGCTCTACCCCCATCCAGCTTAGTTCTTTGCTCACTGCACAATTCTCAGGCGCACTCCCATGAGGAGAAGCCAGCTGTTTTTGGAGCCCACAACATGTCAGCAAAGAATTAATTAATCCCAACTATCTCTCTTCATTTTTGTATCCACCCATTTGCCTTCTTGTCTCCAATTCTCTCTCTCTTTTTTCAGTTTTATCTGTTACAAAACAGGAAGTATCTGTCTTCTTGGAAATGTACTGCCTGGAAGCCTACCTGGAGATAGCACATACAGTTGTGCTTACTCCTGGTGTTCTTACTGATGTGGAATGTCAAACACTTCTTGGCATCCTATAACCATAAACACTGGCTTGATCAATAAACAGAAGAATTCAGGAGCTTAGCTGAAGTAGAAACTACATGTTAACAGCCATCAGAATGTCTTTATCTTTCAAATGCATAAAGTTACTATGGTATTGGCATCTCTAAACTGCAGGGAAGTTTAACCAAAACGTTCAACTAAAAGGAAAATAACCAGACCCTTATTCTTTGTATTATTTATACCTGAAAAGAAAGGTAACATGTTTGCCTCTCCCTCTTTGATGCAGCAATGCACTCTAGATATATTATTCGGATAATCCTGCAGTTTTCTTATGCCAGCTCAGAAGATTTCTCCAGCTGGCTTTGGCAGGTGCTCCCACCCAGGGAGATCCAAGCAATGAATTTTCTAGATACATCTTCCGCAGGAGAAAATAAAGGGAGTCTGATGTACCACAGATCTCTGCCCTCCAGCACTAACATAATTTTATAAACACCAGAGCCAGCACGGCCATTACCCAGAATGAAAAAGAGTACTTGAATATGCAACATGATTCAAAAAGTGAAAAACAGAGAGTTGACCTGTGCCTATTCCATGAGCTGAGAAAAGCAATAGGCTCCAGTTTCATGACAGCAGGAAGAACATCCTTGTAAATGCTCTGGAAAGACCACCTACCTGATGGGAAGAAAAGGATTAGGAGACCTGACTCCTAATTTTGTCTGCTCTAGCAGCTTGCTGAGGATGAGCAGCAAGGATGAAGTCAGGAAGTGGCAACAAGACTGCTCACGAACCAGCTCACCATGTAAAAACCCAGCATTGTCTTTCTACATTTTCCACGGTCTTTGGTTGGAAACAAGAAATGCCAGCCCTCTTCATACCACAAATTACTTCCATGCTTTCCATAAGCCCACCAGAGGGGAATTGCAGGGTCTGCTGAATCTCCAGTCCCGCCTCTCACTCCTCTGGTTTCCATCCTGAAATGCTGATAATTACATGTGCCTGTCTCTAATACATTTTTTCCTACTTCAAATAAAAATGCACAATATTTCTCTGAAGGCTTTCTGAGCTTCTGATGATCGTGACCTGAGCCTTCCCTATGCAAAGCAATCCTTATTCTTGGGGTACTAGCTTTGCATGTCCCTGCCAAGATGGCCTTCATTCATTTATTCAAGTGGCATAAAAAGAAAAATATGTATAAGAAAACAGTGTGGAATACAATAATACACTGAAAACTCTTCCTAAATTTTATTATGAATAGTTTTTAAGTCAGTGGATAATTTTTGATCCACTGTATCATGTTTAATGTTAAATCAGGCCAAATCCATAGATACACACAGCCCTTTAAATTTCTTCCTCTGTTAGCATAATATACTGGGTCAAGTGTGACTACTGTTTATTTTAACTTTGCAAAATTGATCCCAGCTTCATATTTTTGAGAAAGATTGGTCCATTTTGGTACAGTTCCAGAATAAATCCTGCCTGTTCTTTTAAAGTGAGACTGAGTTTTGACATACCACCATTGTGACTGTGGCAAGCATTTCTGGCACGCATAATGAATGATTGACTTCTCTGCTTGTTTTCATAGCGATAAATATGTGGTACCATTAGGCAGCAAAACAAAGTATTTCCCCAGAATCCCTGCTAAGCATATTTTGGAATTAATGGGGTAGTATGGATCCATCAGCTCTCTTTCTAAGAAGTATTTGATTCCATGAAATTCACTCACTCACACATAATTTAAATAACCAAAAAGGAACATTGTACTTTCCTTTCTTCTGCATATGTAAAAAGAGCTGGCAATCTTACCAAGTTTAACGATGCAGACTAGTTAGACTTCTATAGATTTCATTAATGACTCATAAGAAAGATTCAATAACACTTCTTGCACACCAATACAAAAAAAAAAAATTCATTTACTTTTCAAGATGCAAAAAAGAAATGTAATCAATAGACACCAGCAACACTTTTCTGATGAGAGCTCCCGTAACAGGGAGTTTAGACTAATAATTCTTCAAAGATGTTCCTGCTCTAAAATGCTTCCTAAGGGGCTGTTCCTCATCTTGTCAGAAAGTTTTGGTAGGATCCCTTGTTCTAGGCCATAGCCTTGCAAGCTGCACACAGAGGGATAGGACTATTCCCACACTGATACACAGACGCTTGCAAAAGTGTCCTTGTACTTGAAATGTTAATAGGACTGGTCATGAGAGACATGATTTGTGCAGAACTCTGCCTTCACTCCCACTTGCACTTTACATTTTCATTTGACATTTTCCCATGAGTATGAAACACCAAACTGCTTAAATCAACTTTATCAGTTCTTTTTACATAATGTTTTGCTTCAAATCCCTCACCAAAACACCTCGTGTTCTGCTACTTTTTGTTGTTGTCCAGCTCTGCAGTTTTTTCTCTGGCATTTAGAGACAATCATGACACTATGGTATCTTTTGCACCAGGCAAAAAAAAACAGCTTGGAAAACTGCACTTCTGGGTGTTGCCCACACCACACACGGACTCCTGAAATAGTTTTTGGATGAATAAGGAATGAACTCCCATTGAAAAAAATAAATAAATGACACAACATTAAGAGATTACTGGATGGCAATTTTATTTTTTGTCTTGCTTTTTAAAGTACTACTTTGTTATTTAACAGGCCTTGTAATTACAACAGTGTAGATGATAAAAGCATACAGATAGTAAAACATTTATTTTAAGAACCCTTCAACTTACATGACTTTTCTTTTGGTTTTCGTGGAGTGCTTTACCGCTCACCCCAGCTCTTACTGACCTGCCTGCCAGCCTGGTCCGAGGCTACTGAGGCCTATCCCAAAGCAGCATGAGCCTCTCCAAACATCATTCTGGCATTTCTTTATGGGCACCTGCTGCTGGTAATTATGGGCCTGTCTCCTAACCACTTCCTCTGGTTTATGTCAGGGCATTACTCAGCCCACTTGACTGCAAACAAGCCCCAGTAACAGAGCATTGCACGAGCCCTTGCGGTAATTAGGCAGGCCCAGTCAGCTCTCTGTGTGTTGTGCCTGCACAGAAAGGAGTGGTTTCTTTATAATAATCTTCCTTTTGTTGCTTTCAGTAGCATAATGCAGCACACGCTTTGGTAACCTTAACCAGACTGCCCACATGTGTCTGCCATGGGCTTTAGAACCAGCTGCTAAATGCACACTGCCCAGCTCCCCAAAACATACTTCTGTTTGGCTGGAAGAACAAAATGCCGCCTTTCTTCAGCCTTAAATCCCATAAGTAAGTCTGTATCCATCCCAAGTCTTCATGCAAGTAAAATAGAAGGCATACTTTGTATATCATCTTTATAAACATGTTTTGGGGGAAAGAGGATGCTTTAGCTTCTTTATACAGTGCAGTATCTGTTTTGCCACCCAGGGAAATGAAAATAAATACTGTAATGTATTCAAAACTCTTAATTCTCCAGAGAAATGTATTTTTTCTACTGTTACTAATTAGTATTTGAAACCACTAATCCTATTCAGGTTGGTTTTTGTTTGTTTTAATTTTCCATTGCCTACTTTGAGGAAAGTCAATGATGAAAATACACTTCTAGTGTTGTTTTAGTAAATACCTACTAAGATGGTCAAAAGCAGCTGGCAAATGCAGCACCTAGACAGACAGCCTCGGTGGCACCCAGACCTGCTGAGGGAAGTTCACTTGCTGACCAGGATCAGGGAGATTTTTTCTATTCTAAGGGGAATACGAGCACAGTCTTTTCATTTTGAATATCAAACTTGGCCAAACCTTTGCACTGGTGAGGTGATGGGTGGCTTCAATGTCTTCCCAAGAAAATTTCTGCAAGCTGTGCTCTTTTTAAAAACTAAAAGATTCCCAAACAACTAGCAGTCATAAAAAGCATTTTAGCCAGTAATTGCTGTTCTAGATGCCTATCTTTTTTTTCTTGATTCTTTCAAGTGGGACAAGATCTTGTAAAGATAGAAACATTTTCCTCCCCATTTTAGTGCAGAGGCTCTTCGTTAGCACTGGGATTGATCTCTGATGTACTTTGCTGTCTCTGCTCCTTTATTTCATTTACTTTAAAGGCATGCTTAGAGACATGGAAATTTTTCCATCGCAACAGACGGGACAAAAATCTCTCCCTGATGAACACAATCTTGCAGAAACTGGAGCTGCTCGCAGCCCTCAGCTGGCACTGCACTAAAGCATTTAGCAAAGGAATGTATTTGCTGAAGGCCCCTCCATCCAAGAAAGGCAGCAAACCCAAGCATAATCAGAAGGCTCAAAAACTACAGCCCAAGGGCTGAAACTTATGATGCAACTTAGCCTCATCCGTTCATACACAATTTATCTGTGCATCTCAACACATTAAGATGCATTTATATCTATACCTACACCAGCTGGTGTCTACATCCTTCCTAACCAAAATGCTGTTGGCCTTCTCCAGCCCCAGAGCTGTGCTGCTTCAATCATGAGATTTTTGCACACACATATCAGACCAGGTGGCCTCAAGTCATGAAAATATGGTACTGCAGAAATTCTTGTTAAGATTTTTTGCTACTATAGGAAGACTTATGTTTCCAGTTAGATAATGGTGGCAGCTGAAAACTAAAGGTCTCGTCGCCTGATATTAAGCAATCCCGCATTTGATAAACAACCCAGCACACAAGTCAGGAGAACAGAATTTTGAGCCTAGGGCTATCGTCAGGTCAGCTCTTTACCCCGCAGGTAAACGCATCTTCTGAAATAATATTTCACGGTCTGTAGGCTTGCAGTAGACTAACACGAGCCTTTTAGTTGTGTTTATGGGGGAAAAGTGCAAACGTTTAAGTTATATCAGCTCAGAAATTCCTTGTGATTAAGTAATTATGTATATAATTACTCAAAGGACAGTGGACGCAGCATGCACATACACATAACAAAGCAGTTTAGTATTTTTCTTACACTGCAATATTCTCAAGCAATGACTTAGACTTCAGTGCAAGTTCTCATGCTACAGAAAACTGAGAAGTGGCACTTCAGCTTCCAAAAATCAAAGTACACTATTTAGGAGCCTCTCCAGAAACAATCACCTGCTGCACATTGTATAGTTACACCTTTGCAAACCATAGCTATGCATTCCTAGGTGCCCATATAAAGTTGATAGTGATGAACAGTACTGATTACAAGATGACAACAGTTTACATTTAAGAAAATACATTCATGTATCTTAAAACACTGACCATCTAAAAGCAAGATAAAGTTAGATGAAGCCTTATCATTAGTGAACTAGGTTTTGATTTTTATTGTTTTTTAAAGAATCACCTTCAGAAAAACATTTCCTGGTACATTTATTTTGTCATAGGCATGACTGATAATAATAATAATAAATAGGCTATTTTGTGTATTTATTTTTCAGATGCCACTTCAGACAACGAGCAATACAACTATTTCTACTTTGGACTATGGCTAGGAGTTAATATGCTTAAAAAAACCAAACTTCAGGAGCTGACAAAAAGTAGCCAAGAGAGTTTTAAGACAAATTTTGACCTTGCAGAAGATGCAGCAAATACAGTTCCCCACTAATGTACTTCCGTGGAAGTCCTGAAGTTCACAATTCAAAATGGGGAACTTCTAAAGGATCAACCAGATTTTGTCTTGATGAACATAAAGAAGAAAGAAAAATAAATGAATATATTAGAAAACCCTTACAATTTTTATTTAATAAATATCCCTCTTCACAACTTGGGAGCCAGAAATGCATATGTATTAACCCACTGAATTCCAAAACGTCTACATGACAGCAGAAAGCTGAGAAAATTGTACAAATGTCAGACATCTTTGAGAGCTGACTCAATCAGAACATCCCAGAAGTTTTGCTTAACAATAAGTTTTTACTTGCATAAATGACTGCATGCAATCCTTACAGTCCTTACTAACTGCAGAAAATATTAACGGTGTCTTGGAGTACCAGTTACGCCACAGATCTACACTGGCCTGTGATGAAAAAATATCTGCTGAGCCACAACCAAGCTCCAGGTATTGAAAGAGAAGGAGGGAATTCTTTCAAAGAAAGTGTTGGACAAAACGTTTGCCAATTTATGTCAACTTCAGTGAGCGAATCCAACCACAGAACAAAAATAAAACGAAAAATATTTTGGTTTACATTACTGTGTTTCAAAGCCTTTGTTTTGGGAAAAAGGACTTGGAGGATGATTATAAATCTTTTCATGGCATTTCAAGGCCCTCTTCTGAACTGAACACATTTACACATACAATCCTAACTCAAAGATGGTTTAGTAGCCTCATGCAACCTCAACTATTCTATAGTAGACTATTGATCTCCTTTTCCTCTTTCTATTTAACTGCAGACTCAAAGTCTTCCCTGAAAGCCTCGGTCTAGCACGTAACACAGGCTCACAAGTCTCCCAGCACTCCGCTACAAACCTAGCTTCTGGTCACCTTAGGTTTTCACAGTCCTTAGGGGCCCTGAATTGCCTGCATAAAACTAGGAGAAGCAGCTGATTATGCACGTGGTTCAGGCTTAGTGTGCAACAGGCAGACATCCAGTAAAAATAGTAAAACTTTCAGAAAGACGAAGAGTGTTGGCATTGCGATTCTTCTTCCAATGAAAAATATTCATGACTGTAATTGCCCCACGTCAATGTGAACAGCATCACTTTGTCAGCTCCAACCTAATTCATTTACATAATTCTCCCAGCACATGAAAATGTGTATATTTACTTCTTTTATAATCAAATACAATAATGATTTTTTCAATAACAGGAGAAACGGTGCAAGAGATGAGGCAAAAACATACGGAAAAAGTCACTTTTGACCTTTATTTTATCCTTTAAACCCCAAAGTGGATTCAGAATTAAAATCAAAGCACTCTAAGTATATTGTGAAATATTTACAACTGTTATTACTGCCTGATTTATGTGTGCCAGAGACCAGATTATTCAGACTGGTTTCACAAGCAATATGTTAGTAAACAGGATTTTGTTTGGTAATTATATTAAACATGTCCATTGGAATTAATTACAAATGGTATTTTACTGTACTTGAATAAAGCACTAAGCAGCAAGAACTAATGATGGTAAAAAAAAAGGTCTCCCCTCATTTTCAGTAAAGCTTTCCATGTGAAAATCTGTCAACATGAAAAGTTACTGCCTGTAATTAAAGCCAGGCTTTAGTTCAGTAATATGTTTACATGTTATGTTCCAGAAGGGAAAAAATGCAATTGAATTACTCTCCTTAAAGCCTGCGGTTCACAAACACATGGTCTGCTCTGAGCACGCTACTAATGTCGACTCCTGCAGCCTGGGAAGAAAAATAATAATAATAATAATAATAATAATAAATCAGCTAAGCCTCATGCCACATTTGAGAGTTTTGCACTATTAACATGGTTTGCTGCAAGCTTAAGAGAGCCCTCCAGATGTGCTTGCAGGATTTTTGCTGGGAGTATGCCTAAGGATCAGGTATTTAAGCTCTGTTCTTGTCAGTACTTGTACAAGGTTTCACTAATGGACTGATAACAGCAAAGAGGAGGTGGAGAAGTCTATGAGAATGATAGCAAGGAGCTAATTACCCCTCTGCTTCAGCTCTCACATAAGCTTACTAAACAACCCTTAGACGGCCTCCACAATGGCTTTATAGCACAATATCTGTTTTCAAAGACAACTTTTCAGAATTAAACTGGGTTCAAATTGCCAAACTGGGTGCTAAGTAGTGCTCCAGGAGAGGACCCCAGTCTGCTGGCTGCTTTTGAAGATGAGTCCATTTCCACTCTTTTGACATTTGTCATGCTTCCTTTCTTTTTAATAAACACGCGCCATTTTCTCACCATCCCTCCATATCCTTTTTCCTATGCATATGTGGTATGGGTAAGATGCTATTTGCTGTGGAAATAGTTAACTAGAATTTAGGGCCAAAGGCATACAAACACTGTATATTGACAAGTTTAAATGCTATCACATTACATAATGAGACCTATTTCCTAAACAGACAGCAAATAACCTTTTTTTCCCCCCATGGCAACCCAGTGATCCACATGACAAAGCATGTTACTAATTTCAGTAGAAAATGTTCCTGAGCAAGGTCATAACATATTTCATGGTAAAGAACCAAACAGATAAGCAGCTCTGTGGTTATGCAGTGTTACAGAAGCCTGTACACTGAATTTGCTAATTTAGCTTTAATTCACAAACCTGACACTCGTTGCTTCTTTTTTAACCATTTTTGTTTCCTGCCAGATGGGAACTTAAGTATGATTACAACTCTCCCTACTTTAATATGAACTCTTCATCTTACTACTATCAGATGACATTTGCTTTCCTTAATGTACATACTTTTAAAAAATTACAGAAGTGCTGTTGCTGCATTACATGAAAAATTCCAATGTACATTTAGCTGACATAGCATCAGCTGCTGTTTAAACTGGGCTTAGCTAATGGACTTTTAATGTCAGTGGGGTTATGTGCAGTTACTGGCTATTAGCAGGAACGGGCCCTTTCTATAAAAATCACTTTTCCTCAAGCATGTTGTTTGAACATTCCTCCCTCTGATTTAGTGACTGTCACCAAATACAAAACAAATGCAAGGACACTGGAATCTACTGTTATCTTTAAAACCAACTTAACCTCAGCCCGGCCTCCACAAACAAAATACATGTCTTGCATGGTGCTAGCAGATACAAAAATTTAAGGACAAACGACCAAATTTTCATTATGTTACTCAGGTGTAAATCCCAATCAACCCAATAAAACTAATGAGATATTAAGAAAAACATGATGTAGGTACTCTCATTTGTTGATTTCCCCAAGAGAAAGGATTTTTTTTTTTTTTACAATGAAACCAAGTTCCCATGAAATAAGCTCATCAGCAAAGTTTTAGCAGATGCATACTCCACAGCATGTCACTTTGTCATGTAAAATCAGTTTTCTTTGAAAATGGTTCTTATAAATGCAAATTTAAGACTTTCTGCTGGAGATTGCAAAATGATAGACACATTTACAACGCAAGTAAATAAACTAGTACTTTTCTTTTCAAGATCTGGTAGGTTTTATCCAATAAGCTATGTTTACTACACAGAACTAATATATAAAAGATTTAGCAAGGAAAAAAAAAAGATGACTCATACAGAAATATTGCAGGACACTCAAAGCACAAAAGCTAGCAGAAACTGAAGAATTTTGCCTTTGTCAAAAGGCACATGGCACTACTCATTCTACTACCTAGCCCAGGATAATCACCACTTTTATTACCAGCTGTTACATTTCTAACTCCAGCCTCAGAAGCCTGAGTATGCTTTTACAGTAGCAGAGGACTTCAGTTAAAAACAACAGAACACTGAGGCAGGTAATCGTCAGGCATTCGCGTGTAATAGACATTTATGCAGGTATCTGCCTACAGTTGGTGGCATTTGGCTGTCAGTGTTCCTACTGGAAACAATGTGACAAAACCCAAGAAAAGAACAACTGTCTGGAAGATCCTCACCAATCAATTTTCAAGTAAGGCATGGAATTAATCTCTGTGCAGCAGAGCCACATCACTGCATGTAAGGGGAATGGAAAGCCACAAAAGTATTAGAGTTATTGAGCTTAAAAATAAACAAAACATACAAAAAAAAAAATTGCCAGCAAAAAACAAACAAAAAAACCAACAACAACAAAAAAAATGCTGTATCAAGGTCTGTAGATTTGTGAGTCTCACTCTACTATGCTGACGTATTTTTTTTACACAGAACTATTACCGCTATGTCTTGTCTTTGAAATTAATGGAGCTATATATTTTGTTGGCCACAGCCCTGGACTTGCATAAGTCTATCCTTGATTTAAGTATGGGGGAAAAAAATAAATGAAAACAAAAGTAAACTGACACCTCTAAGTTCTGAACTTTTTATCTATAAACTTTCTAGTTACTCAGTAATAACCAAGAAATTAGGAACTTCCTATTTGCTAAGGCACAGCTATTTTAAATGAGACAAGGAAAACCAGCACTCATATCCTTGTCAGCAGAGATGTGCTGCATAAGAAGAGCACTGTGTTTTATTTCAGCAAGTGACTGAAAAAGTTACCCTCACCTTCAAGAAACTGGTGAGGAAGCAGAAAGGAAGTCCCTAAGCTGTGTTTGCAACATCTGCGTGAAAGGAATTTTTAATGGTGATGATGATTTGCCAAAAACCAGTGCAGCTTTTGGGCCAAAAATCTTACAGCAAGGAATACTGGTAATTCATGAGCCAATTCAGCAAGAACACTGCTCGTACCAGGGCATATTCTTCACCATCTAATTACAGCCCCATCCCTTAACTAGACAGAACTCGAATTTTTCCATAATTAACTCAGATTTTTCAGATCTGTGGCAAACAAAAGAGAAAGGAAACTTTATGTCCTACTAGTTGAAAACACCAGCGAGTTTTGTCCCAAACTTAGAACAAAAGCTTGAGTCACAGAGGTTACACTGTAGTCTCAGTGACTGCAGACCATCCAAAATTTCAGACTGAGCACCTCGCTGCTACATGCA
Organism: Pavo muticus; assembly: GCA_016647715.1. NCBI lineage: Eukaryota > Metazoa > Chordata > Aves > Galliformes > Phasianidae > Pavo > Pavo muticus. Next base: position 1,483,567 of record JACDJE010000143.1, on the reverse strand, counting down.
TGGCTCTGGTTGCTGTTGAAAGTTGCTAATACTATACGATTGCGAGGTGAAAGGAATACATCTGTGTTAATTCTGAGACCAGCTGGCAGAACTGAGAGACATATTAATGACAGACAAAATTAATTCAGACTCAGACAGTGTGCATGTGCATACCTTGAAGTATTCCTGGCAAACAGAAGTAGATCTGTTACAGTTCGTGTAGGTAAATCCAATGCACGAGAACAGTATTTAGCTCACTTGCTATTCTGTCCCACTTCTCATTCCCCCCTTTTGGTATGACTGAACTGCAATTAATCTCATTCAGGGAGACTACATCCTGTTTTCTCTCAATATGTAAACTTTTAGTATAAACACATATGTTGGAAGTGAAGAAGACAAGCAATACATCTATGCAATACATAAATATACCAAATACCATAGGAGAACAGCCATTCACACTCCAATTGTTATTCAACCGGTTTATGGTTATAACACAGCTCTCAAAAACTCTCTAAATGTCTAATAATCTTGTGGTGATCTCTTCTTGCTCCCTCACATGAGATGTACTAAATTCAAGCAAAGGAAAAACGAGGAGTTCAAACAGGTTTCCAAAATGCATATAGAGGAGTCAAACTCTTTTGACAGATCAGTCAAGGCTTACTTGCCTGTTTCCCCCTATCTAGTTGATGAAATTCAAGATCTCTCAGAAAATCACATCCAGTACTCAGGGGACCAAGGAAAATGCAGGCTTCCCTTTCTCTCAAAGGATACACCGTTAATCCACAGAGCTTAACGTTTCAACCTCTCACTCAATATGAGACTAAGAAATAAAGCTACTTTACTTCTTGAAAATAACTAAAAAGGGATTGGGAGGAACTACCTAACAAGAAAATTCTCAGCTGTTGCCAGGCCAGTAAAACCTTTCCAAGCTCCTTAGCATTACTGTTGATAATGTTACCTCCAAGAGAGAAAAAAAGATACTGATTTAATTGCCTAGGCAACCTGAGCTTTGGCAACTCATAAGGCAACAGGATCCTTCAGAGTGTAAGTCGCTTCATTCAGTTGAATATGATATTCCTGAATTGCAGATTAAAACAAAACAAATCCACCCAAAGCAGTGATCTTTATTCCATTTACAGCAGCACTGCTGTTACCCACCAGATCTGCTATCAGTCCTTGCAAATGTAGTCTGTTTGGGATAATTTCTCTGCTCTAACCAAGTCCATTTTAAACATTTGCCAACGTAAATTCAGAGCTTCCAGGAAGCATCTTTACTCTGAGCAATGGCATATGGTTTTGCCCTTCATCTTTTAGGCATTTTTCTGGATGCCAGCATATATAAACAAACTGCTGGGGAGACCCGATAAATTCAATGTTAGGAAAGCATCTGAGAGCATTCAGCACAGCATTCCCACCACAGCATCCATCTTTGGGATTTTCAGATGAGGAGGAGGAGAGACTAGAGAACCAAATGCCATCTCCAACATTCACAAGCCTCTGGTTCGCGTTCTGGTTCCTGTACACATTTGCTCCACACTCTTCAGCAATTCACCTTACATCTCTCCACCAAACAGCAATAAAACACAGCTCTCCTCGCAGTTCAGCAACGTGAATTAAAAATCTTGTTAGTGCAACACAACCAGTAAGAAACTCTCACTATCTCCCAGCAATGCAGACGTAGCAAAACCACCGTAAAGAGGCAATGGTAGATGTTCCGCATGTGGGGTGCCACCAGTTGATGTGTGCACAACTTCTTTGCCGCCTTCTCTTTGTTGTTCCAATGCAGACCTCATAACAAAGGAAAGTGAGAATTTGGAGGGACACTGAGCACTGCACTATATATGGAAAGACCCTGCTTTTATGGGATTACTGCACTCATGCAAGCTAAAGCAGCAGGGAGAGGTGTGTTTGGGGATTGGCAAAAAAACTCACCTAAACCCAGCACTGCCTGTCCTTCCTGAGACAGGCACCATGGCCAAGCTGGGTTTCTCCACCTCAATCTGCATCAGTCAGATCAATGAGATAAAAGAGGAGCACAAGACCTAGGAAGTCCTGCAAATACATGCTTTAACCTGTGTTGAATCAGGTCTGTAAGTCAAGCTTAATAGTGAGGATTTCCACAAATCTGGTTGGAATATTTTTATAAATGTAAAGAAGAATGAAAGCTGTTATTGTCTGAAGATTCCATAATGTCTAACATTTTTATTTTCATTGAACATCCAGGAGATTTTTAGAGAGGGGAAGAAAAAAAAGTTTGGCCAGCAGGACAAATATTTGGTATGTTACTGACCTTTTTGCTAAAAGAACCGAATCCTTCCTGGTTTTGATTAAGGTTTCTTGTTGGGGGGAGGTTTCTTGAAGAGTGTCAGCCACATCCCCTTCCCCCAAGCAAAAAAAACAAAAATTATTCTTCTTCTCCCCCGCCCCAATGGAGTTTTCTGCATTGATAAAATTTTTTAAGCAAAACTGCTTTTGCCCAGAGCTTTTAGGTAATAATGTGCCAAACTATAAAGGGACTCCCAAAATTCACAGTGAACATGTGTGATTTGGGATGGAATTAGGAAGGCAAACAGGAAGCTCCTGTGATGATGACTACCTTGGGGGGAATGCTGCACAAGAGCATCTCCAAGGTTATGACAAGCTGGGAAAACCTCTAGCAGCTCTTGTCCACTGCTCTGAATCCCAGTGCCTGACCTGCGAACACTGCTTGAAAGTGCAGAGGCAGCCTTGAAGAAAGCAACTGGAACACACTACAGTTTGTGGCTTCATTTTACCTTTTTCTGCTAGTGTGCATGCCCATGGCTTACGGTAACTTCTGTGCCACATCCCTGCCTTAGAAAGATGAATCTAAATAAAACAAACAAAAACCAACCCACAAGCCATGCTCTGCAGAATGTTTAAGCACACCTACTATAAAAACAAAGACGATACTGAATAAATCTTCTCCCTGTCACACTGTCAGAGTTTGGGTCTGGAATGTTAGCAGACTGCCCCATTATATTAAGTGTGGGGTAACAAAGTATGTACAAAATTAAGGAGAATTCTGTTGTTCCCATTTGCTCAATGCTAGCTGCTTCACAAACATTTCCATTTTGAACATAATCTCAAATGCTCGCTTACAAGTGAAGCCAATTAAGTCTTCTTTTGGATACAGCTGGCCTCCCAGAAGACTTACTGCCATTTCCTTCAGATCACCTCTTGGATAATGTTATGATGGAGCGCTCTAGGGGCACTGACTCCCAAGACCAGACTGCTGAACACACACAATAAATCACCTAAAACACCACCATCTTTTAGCCCTTGGAAGCGGTCAGAGCTGAACTGTGCCTCTGTACAGCATTATTCTGCAGCTCTGCAGACGGAGGTCATAGTTAACTGGAAAACCACCACTTGCCTCTTATTCCTTACACTGCAGCCTTAACTTATGCTTTAAAGCTCACGCTGCTTTATATCTCTGAGTCGAATGTCAAAGCAGAACTAGCTAATGAAAACGACAGGCAATGTAATTACTGCTGTATTGGCACTGGTGCCAAGATTGCTGCCTGCTAAACTTGAATACCTCCACTGGGTGGCCAGCAACACGCACACTTCACAAACACACACACTGCTCTCCCAACCCAGAGGGGAGGACATGGGGATGGGAAAACAGAACACCTTTCTTTCCTATAGCACCATATATATAGGTTACATGAAACACACTGCATTGGCAGAGCACCCATGATTAAACTAACCTTTATTTCAAGGATATGACATGTTTTAGATGACAAACCAAAGATCCAAATGCTTGAGACTCACTCTGAGTCAAATCATCTGTCTAAATCGCAGTAAACAGTCTGTTACTTTGAGTAACATACTTAGAAATTCCCCATCGTTAGAGCAATTACAAATATTTTTCTGATTATCTACAAAAGCAACTTTTGTGTATCTTTTTCCAGAATTCAGGAACCAGATTCCTCAAAAGTCCAACAATGTCCTGAAAGACACCATGAAGGAAGAAACATGGCCGTAAGCTGTAGGTTACTTCAAACAAGACTTCCAGGCTCGCAATGCAAAATATGCATAGCTTCACTTTTCAAACTAGCTCTACTCAGTGTTTTACATATACACAAAACTCTGACCATGTACAGCACAGAAATATCCAGCTACTGTCCTACCAGCATGAGCTCCTCTCATGTAACATGAGAACTGATGCTGCACCGTATCCCATTCAACTGGACAGACTGACTGCCTCAAAACATCAGTCTTCTACTTGTACAAAAAAATAAAGATATTTATTTGAAATTGCCCGATAAATATAATCCACATGTTCTCCTCTCTTGCTTTGCAGACCAGCTATGGAACTGATTTGCCTGTCTTTGGAACACAGTTGTTAGATGTACTGTATTTGGAAAATTAAATTAGAAAAAAATCTTTTTAATATGGTTAATGCTCTTTCCTGTTTCTGACTTTGTCACACACAAAGCTAGTGGCAAAGTGCAGTGAATAACCAGGGTTTTGAGACCACTACAAAAAAACAAACAAACAAAAAAGTCATCTGCTGAATGAAATGTAAAATGACTGGGTGTAAACATGCTGTATGATTGTGAAAATGTTGGGAAACCACAAATGCATTCTTACTATACTGAATAACGGCAAGGACAGTAATGCTGAAAATCCATCAGAAGGGGGCTGTATTTGATGCATACACTTCTGTGTTATTTTTTTTTCTGGAACTGTTGTAACTGGCTGGCTAAAGTCTGGAAGGACAAAAGCACAGATTCTACTTCATTCCCAGGGAGAAACTCCCTCCACCAGAGAGGGATCTCTGCACTTCATTTTAATCCTGCTGAAACTGCCCCTCAGCCATCCAAGGCCTCCCACTGGGCCACCTTGCTCCCTGGGAAGCCACTGCAGCACTAAAATGCTACTGGGGGCAAGCAAGGGCTGCAACATCTGGCCCAAACTCGTGAACATCACTGAAATCTGCAAGAGCACAACACTTGAAAACAGATTAATGTTCCAAATGGGTTCATCTGCTCACAGTGAAATACTCCTTGGCTATACTGATGCAGATGCTATTACATTCACATGATCGAATACAAGTGGTCCACTGATACATCAAGAAAATTAAGTCTGTTTCTCCCTTTTTTCTACAAGATGCATTTAGTTTTTTAATCGGGAAGCGCATCCCCAAAAGGTTCGTACATTCACATGTTGTGTTTCACTTTTTCCGCACCAAGCATTTTCAAACTGCTGCTGTTGGTAATAAAGAGTATGCTGGGGTAGGACAAATATCTGCACATATGGCTCTTTTACAGTTTTCTTTTTAAATTATCACTTTAATTTAATTAGGTTTCAGAGGTTAAGCATAAAAAATGCACTTTTATTGTAAAGGAAGAAATGAGACAAAACCTCATTCACATGCAGCCCCTTTGACTTCAACTTTTCTACCCATCTCTTCTGCATATCAGCCCATGAAGCTGGCACTCACCACTGCAGATAGAGAGATCAACTCTCCTTTTGTCCCACCCATCTTTGAAAAAAAGAAAAGGACTTTGCCCCACAGCCCCATTAACGTCCAAAGAGAAGAAAAAGTAGGGAAGCACAACAGCTGAAGCACAGCCTCTGCTGATGGACACAGGAAGGAAAAGTTGCTCTGACGGCAGATGGCATCAAGACGCTGAGCACATCTAGGTCTGGAGGTGGCTGTTCTTTTCTCTTGCATGTTGGGATGCCTGGATTCTCCTTCTAATGGGGCTTTTTTTATATTTATATATGGCAGTATAATGGATATAACAAACATCACATTCAAACTGATTTGAGCTGGATAATTTCCCTGGCCCCTTTCACTCCCCTTTAAAAATTACAGGCTCTCTCTAACATTGGGGCCATTTCCTGTTCTCTCCTGATAACAACGGAAAAATACTTAAGACAGCTTCAGATAATAAGATAAGAAATGCTAATAAAAAAGTGTATTTAGGTCTGCTGAACGGTTTACAGGAGGATTCTGGGATGCAGTGATATGAATCTCTCTGCAAGGGAGCGTGGGGGCCGATCCACCAAGCTCTCAATTGATACATTTATTTTCCAAGAGGCAATGGAAAGGGAAAGCATGAAAGCAGAAGCCCCACAATGCCCACGGCTTCCCTAGCCAGCTTCAAAAGATAAAGCTGGTTGGGGAATGGAGAAGCAAAGCAAAATAAGAAATAGCACTAGCAGCAAGTACTGGGGAAAAAAAAATGCACTCCCTTCCACGCCTCTTAAAATTATAACTGTGTCAGTGTTTGCTGGTTGAAGACAGCCACTTTAAGCTTTTTTTGCTTTTGTTTTTGCTTTTCAAAGCATCACACAGGACGACTGAATTGTTTGCACAATTAAAACCATGTCAGCTGGCTCCAGACCCACTGAAAATCAGAAAAGACCAAAGCTGATTTGGAGAGTGCCACGTTTTCCATTTCTGCTGCTTTCAAGGGACTGCGAATGAAAGCACTAGTGCAGGGGTTCCACCTCAGAAAAGATTGACCAGCTGGGTGATGACTTTGAAGAATGAGGTTGCGTAAGGATCATTTTAATATTTGTGTATTTTTGGAAACATAGAAACAAAACAGCATTAAAACTTTGCCCATGAGATACGGTAAGAAAACTTCCTGAAGAGGGCACAGTTAAACTGTTGATTCATTGCCTTACAGAAGTACTATGCACACATAAATGAAGTTCACCAAGGCAAATACCAATCAGAAAATCCCTCAGCTCTGGGAAGGATGCCAAAGCCAGGTCTGCACCCAAATTCTGCACCCACATCCAACATACAGGAAACAAAAATAAAAGCAGCCATGGAAAAATGAGTCAAAACCAAATGACCATCCCCCTTAGTTTTCCACTCGATTGCGGAAAGTGTGTGACATGGCAAATGATGGGAAACATTGCTAGAGACCTCTCCTGCCTTTCTTGGTCCCACACTCATGCCCCCTGCCCCTGTCCCTAAGCATGCACACAGCACTCTGCCGTGTAGCATTACATTATGAGCACGTGGCAGTGGGTGCAGGATGCCCTGCAGCGGGCAGACGTAGAGCAGCAGGTCCCCGTGCCCTGCCAGCAGGACATCAGGCTCCTTGCTGCTCCAGGTCCTGCTGCCCAAGAGGATCTACTCAATCCTCAGATCTGCACAGACTGACATGAAGCCACTGACATCTAGGTCTGCATGTACATGGTGCTAACAAAACCTCGAAAAAAACATAACATCAAGCCTCAGTCGTGTCCAACAGGAAAGGAACCGAGGAAAAAAATGATGCAGAAATGTGACATGATGCATAATAGGTTTTTGTACTTCCATTTTCCACAGCCTCTTTTTCACGACCAGGTTTCCGATATCCCTGCGAGATAAATTCCTGGTACACTGTGGAAACGTGACCGAGGACGGAGCAAGTACCAGCGGATTAACGGGGCTAAGGTACAGACACGATACACACTGCATCCTGATACCCTGCCGGGGGCAACGGGAACCAGAGCGGGCGGCAGCGCTCCCCAGGCCAAAGGCTGGAGAGGAGCGGGCTGCGATGGCCGGGAGAGAGCATGGAGTCGGGCTGCGAGGCCGTCTCAAGTGCCTCTCGACAGAGGTGATGAGGGGGAAACCAGCATTCTTCCACTTGCACTATGCTGACATCTCCAAATCAAAGCTTTGCTGCACGTTGCTGTTTCTCGGTGGCAGGTATGAAACACGCGATCAGCTTCTGACAATTCCTTTCTCTTGCCACCAACGTAACCGGGAATTTGCAAGAGCTTTAACGAACCCGCACATCCCTGCTACGTGCTGTGCTGCCCACACGCAGCAGCAACCTCTCTCTCCCCACTGCTGAGGAGCTCGTAGAAAAGTATTTCCCAGCAGAAGCCATCATTTCCACTTCAGCTCGAACTCCCAGGAAGAGAGGAGAAAAGCACAGAGAAAGTTTTATCTGGCAGCAGAAGCAGCCTCCCGCTGTGCCTGCCTGCAGCAGCCGGGCTGGGACGAACCGAACCGGGGCTCTTTGTGATTGATGCTCCAGACACCGCGGAACGCATTGAGCCACTTTCACTTTGATGGGAGAATTTGCACACAAGCTCGGAGAGAAACAGACTTAGTAGATGTGTTCCGCAGCCCCCGACCCGGCGAAAATAAAACAGTAACATAAAATAAAGACACCACACGCGCGGTAACTGCCTTCGGGTCCATCACGCTTTAAGCAAGAAGCATCGCGTAGGAGAAGTGGGGCTCACCGAAGACCGCTGCAGAGGGGTTGGAGCGGCCGCAGCGGCTCCCACCCCCCTCTCTGCCCGCGGAACCCCCAGCCCCACTGGGCCCCATCCAGCCCCACGGCGGCTCCCCCCCGCCCTGCTCCCAGCTCGGGACCCCGGGACGGGACGGGGCGGCCGCCCTGCTGGCCGCGCACCGCCGGCTCGCCCCGTCCGCCGCCCCCGCAGCCTCACCTTGCGCGGCGGAGCCGGGCCGGCTGGCCCCCAGGACGGCCAGTGCCGGGAGCACCACGCTGTGCAGCAGGTATCCCATTCCCAGCCCGCAGCGGACCGCCGTGCCCTCCAGCCCCTTCCCCATAGCCAGGCGGTAGCGCGGAGTGGTGCCTCTCGAAGCCAACCTCAGCCGCCGGCGGCCCCGTCCCGGCGCGGAGCCCCGCAGGCGCTCAGGCTGCGCGGAGTGCGGCGGGGCGGGGGGCGGCGGGGCACGG
>JACDJE010000143.1:1432223-1474863 GCA_016647715.1 Pavo muticus | reverse complement strand
GCGGCATGGCGGGGCGCGGAGTGGAGCCCGGCGGAGCGCTGCCTTCCCGCGGGTGGCTCGGCTCGGAACGGCGCGGCTGCCTCCAGCCCGCAGCCCGCGGGGCGGGGACGGGTGGGGGCCGGGCAGGGCCGGGCTGGGAGAGGGGCTGTGCCGCCCGCCTGCGCTCAAATGCGAGTCGGAGCCGAGGAGCGAGCCCAGAGGGAAAGGGGGCGGGGGAGGCTGGGAACCACCCGCTGCAGCCCGGCCCCGCTCTCCCTGCACGGATGCTGAAGCACTGCCGAACGCAAACAGCCCCCTCCGATCCCGCTGGGGGGGCAGGGGGAGAGGCTGCCCCAGGAGGGGGCCGGGGAGCCCCCTTGCCTAGGGAACGGCTCTCCCTTTACCCTTCTTTGCCGCCTCTCCTAAAAGGCTGAGGTCACCCCAGGGTCCCAACCCTTAGCCCAAAACCCTCGACATGACTTCCCTTGCCCTCTGCCTTCACTGCTTGTCCACCGAATCACACAGGCAGTGCCCACAGCTGAGGTTCATTGCTTGGGTTTTACTGCTGGTTTTGGTTTTAAGTTGCTTTTCCCCTTGCAGAGCCCAGGTGGGCTGTCTGTGGCAGTGCCCAGACACATTTCTCATGTGCCAGGCTGTGCCTATTCCAGGGGCTGTAGTCCCACAGCATACCACACTGTCCTGGGCAACCTCTTCCACAGCCCAAAAGCTCCCCAAGGAGAGCTGCCCATGAGACAAGCAACGCTTTTTTTATGCACCTTCCCAGACACACTGCCTTTGCCTTCTGCCCGCCAGGAAGAAGTAGTAGCATGAGGCTGCCATGGCAATGCTGCAGAAGAGTTTCCTGGGACCAGAGAAGCTGCTTATCCTCACGGGGCTCCATACCTCAGCCCTGTGATGTTAATGCCCTTCCCACGTGGACCATTTCTATCTCTGGGTTTGGGGGGCTTTATGCCTGGAAGGTGCCCCAGGAAGACTGCACTTCAAGCCCAGCTGCTTCTTTGTTCTAATCCTGTCTGTTTCCAACTCTACAACATAGTTTGGAAAACATTGAGGCTCCATCATCACCTTGGAGGCTGTGTAAGCAGTGGAAGGGAACAAGAACGTAATTCCAGAACAAGTTGGTTTTTGGTTTTTTGTTTTGTTTTGTTTTGTTTTTAATTACTTATGCCCTATATACATCCCAGACCTCGTACTCCCCAGTCTTACGCAGTGGGAAGTGAACAGAACATTTCCCATCTATGATATTTGTTTGCCAGTTTTGCCATAACTCAGTAAAGTTGGGAGCTTCTGTCATTTGTTGGGTACTTACTGTTTCTCTTGTGCTAGATGAAACTTTGCAGAGGCAAGAAAACAGATCCCTGAAAGATGGAAGTTGTATGCAGTGGGGCACAAGCTGATGGGCACATCTAGTGCCACAAGAGACAGGAGAGGGAAGTCTGGCTTCTCCATTAAATGGAGTTAATTTATTTTTGATGTTTTGGGTCTTCCCAGGAGTAATACCTATAGTTCCAGGCTTAGTTTCTACTTAGTACCTCAGTGACCTCATTAAATAGGTCCATCCCAATTTCAAGTTGATCTCCCTGCAGCCTTGTCTGCGGATCTCTAGTGGCTGCCAGCATGTCAGCCTCTGTCCTGGTATAGTGCATGGGGAGCAGAGCTGATCACAGTCAGGATGCAAGTGCATGGGGAGAGCAAACTCTCAGCTGGGGGACAAAGCAAGTCTTCTTCAAATACCCATGGTGTGGCAGACAAAGGAACCAGAGTACTGCAGCCTAAGGTGTGGAGGAATCACTTTCCTGCTGGAAGTGGATATGCTTTGACCTGCAGAAGGCAGTTCAAAGAATAGCACTTAAAAGCTAAACAGAGGCTCTCTGGAGAAAGTGTTTTCCAATTTTTCTGTGCTTTATTATGCATAAGAGAGTGCATCTGATCTGCTGCACAAGCTCAAAGCATGAAGCATCCTCAGAGGTCTTCCACGTACTGACAAATGCTACCTGTGCCCAGGCATCCCAAATGTCACCACATAGGACATGGCCCATCTAGGAGGCAGGCTGTCCCAAGCACTCTTTAGCTTTCTCCCTGTGAGGTGAACAGAATTATTAGCCCAGCTTAATAAATTTCAGATTTGACACAGTTAAAGGGCTGAGATAATTCAGGGATTTGGGATTAGAAAGTGCAAATTGCCTGGGTTTATTCCAAAGTGGATTTGTTTTTGCTTTCTGGTGGAATGTGGCTGGAGAGGATAATTTCTTGAATGTTTGAAAAGTAAGTGAATTAAAAATATATCCCACCTTAACTTTACCATTTTATTTTCTTTAAATGCCTTCAATCACTATTGAATACCCATCAGAAAATTATCTGAAGCAGATGTTGAGCTCCAATTTTAGACAGAAATATGGGGTGTCAAACAGTTTGCTTTGGAAAGTGGATTTAGATGCCTGATGGGTGCTATTTTAGCTGGTATGTTCAGCTAGATTCAAGAAACAGCAACTTCATATCCATAGCAAGCGACTGTGCAAACAAGGGCAATGTTTGCGTGTTTCTATGTAACTTGTGTGTGCATTTGTTTGTTTGTTTTCGAAAAGAGCTTTTTAAACGAGAGTAAGGTTCTGAATCAGTACTTGAAATTTTTCACCTCTGCTGTCAGCTCAGGAATTTCCAACTCTTGAAAGGCAGTTTTTGAAAGTGCAGAGCTGGTACATTTGTCTCCAGTGGGTTTTATTGTCCAAGCATCTGGAGTTGCAAAACAATCAAGTAGAAGGTAGGTTGGATTGGAAAAGTCCTATCAGCTTTCATAATTAACATTGTGAATAGTAGTATAAGTTACCGGATTTTGCTCTAGATGTTTTCTTGAGATTTTCTACTTTTATAACAATGTATGCAAAAATTTAATCTAATTACAGCATTCAATGGATTGGGAACTTACATTTTCTGTTGTTGCAGCGGCACAGCTCAAGAGAAGTGATACATTGCAGCAGGCACTGTATAAAAGCAATGATTTCCTGATCCCCATTGCATAGAGCTGGGAAATTTGGACTATGACTGGAGCAGAGGTAGTAAGGTACTCTGTGTTAGGTGGGAGCACTGGTTTGAACAAGCAGGGAAATCTTGTCCATGGGTTGATGACTACAGGTAAGATTCAGTAACCCATTCCTGCCCTGAGCATCATGTCCCTAGGCAGATACTATCACCCTGGGGCAACTCACTTGAGGAAGCACTCGCTTCGCAAGTATTTATAAGGGAGCAGATTGAGGCTCCACATCAGGTGATTACATTTGATAGAGTGCTCTCTGCTACTGAAACATGCCTGAAGCGGCATGAAGCACTTGAGCAAAGGCTACACTTTGCAAGCTCCTCCCCTGGCTGTTACCAGTGCTGGGCAGCATGTGACATGCCTGTCATTGAAGGCATACCACACACCTGCTTTTGGTTGTACCATTCCCTTGGGCTCTGCCATGCTGTTCTTATTTTATGGCAGAGCCCAGCATAGTGCAATCAAAAAAGCAGGTGTGATACATACCTCTTACTTCATTGACATACGTACCACAAGGCATCAAATACTGCAGTTTTATCTCTGTAGGCAAATACTTCCTCTGTGATTGCTTTGTGTGATACTGTGGATCTGCAAATGAAACTACCCACATTTCAAGAGCAACACATCATTCCCAGTTGAAACTTCTGAGGTTTTTTCTTCGTGCTGGGAATGACTGTTTGTGGTGGCAGTGTGACCCAAGGAAAGTTTCTTTCATAGCTAGCAAAATCTATGAAAACAGGTGACTGCATTTCAGCTCCCAGAATCATAGATCACTGTGTAGTTTACTCATTTAGCGAACCAGATCTTCCGAAGACCACCCAAGCTCACATGCTATACCAGCGTGCTAAATTTTCGGTCTGGGTGTTGTATTAGCAAGGCTGTGGTCAAAGTATACCCCCCTGCCCAGAGAAAAGGATTTAAACTGTTTTGCCTCATAGTAACCAGCCCTCCAGATCTGTGCTGAATCGCTGGGAAGCAGCACTATGTCCTGTTCATGACACCTTTTTGGCTGCACATGCTCCTGCTTGCTTAATAAATGTATGGCAATTAATGTTGCCCTCACTGCTGTTTAGAACAGCTGGGCCTCTCATGATGGCTGAAGGGGACAGTCTTGAACTAAAGGAGCATTTCAAGTAATTATGCTAAAGTTCAGCTCAAGTTCTGTACCTGTGCTGGATACTGGGTACACTGCATATTATCCTGTTAATATTGAGCTTGTAACTGGGGCAGTAGGGTGCTGCTGGAGCTGCAGACTCGCATGCCTAGGGAATAAAGACAAAAGACTCAAAGATGTGTAAGTGTCACTTTCAGTACTCAGGGATGTTACATCCTTGAAAGGCAGTGAGGCTTCGGTTCCTTGCCCGTTATTGAAATCTGTGCCCTCGAACTACAGCCAAATGATATATCAAAGAGCTTTATCTTTCATGCAAGTTATCTATGAACAGGTGACAGATATCTTAATTATTCCCATCTACAAATACTCTGTAGCACTTAAAAATAAATAAATAAATAAATAAATAAATAAAGTTTCATCCTTTTGGTCCCTGCACTGATTTGCCCGAAATCCCGCAGCACAAACACCGAAGGTGAGCCCTGCTGCCGAATTTTGGACGGCGCAGTGTGGAACCAGGAGATGGCCTCGGTCACCACCGTGGGTCCCTCCCAGCTCGGGCTGTTGCGTGGCCGTCGCTGCGCTCCCTCCTCCGCGTCCCCGGGCGCGGCGGGCTGCTGCCGGCAGAGGGCGGGCGCCGTCTCCTCCGGCCCCGGCGAATATCACTGGGGAGGGCGGCACATCGCTCCCACGGCTCCTTGCGTTTTGTCCTGGAGCAAGGCTCTCTGAGTCCCTGCATCGTCCCACAACAGATTTCCCAAGGTTCAGATTCAAGCTTAGCCTAAAGGACATGAAAAACTCGAAAAATGTCTCCCTAACAAGACGACTGAATACAGTAGGGTCAGACATCCACGCACACCTTTGTAACGTTAATCTGTCTTGTTCTAGTCCCAAACCGGCATATTTCTTATTAAAGGTTTTAATCACATCTAAGTACATGTGCAGGCTTATGCACGAGCCGTGTGGTGAAAGCAGATCACATCAAGCAAGCTGCGGGATTCTGAGCACGTGGCAGTGGTCCCAGCCTCCCCATTTACATCTGCTTTGTGAGAGAAGAAAAACTATAGCTAGAACACAACAGCCTCACTTCCCTTTCTTATTACCATTTTTTTTTCAGTTTGAAAGTTGACACACCATTCTGCTGTACAGTGGGCTCAAAATGCAGCTCTCCCTATGGCTGTGCTACTACAGCTTCCTAGAAAGCATTTCCTCCCACTGATGAATAGCCATATTTTGTACATATTTTTTCACCTAACAGAAAGCAGCTTTCATAGGGTAACCCTCAGATTCCCGGGCAGAGTGTTTGATGGAAGCCATAATGCTACGCCTGTAATGCTACGCCTGGCTGTGTGGTTTCAGCCTTTTTTCTCCCGGCCTCTTGGTGGCAGGGCAATTAGAGCTCCAACTGTACAGGCAAAAGATATCCCAGTACAGTAATCAAAGCAAACATTATATAGATTTTTATTGCTCCGACAAGAATGAAGTCTTTGTTAACTGAAGTGGCTTTATTGATTTGAAAGAGGAGATGTATTTATTCTGTTCTGTGAAGTGCTCCAAACTGTGTGTGTGTTTAATGCTCATGAATTCGGAGATAAAGGACCAAAAAAGTTCAATGTGAAACTATAGAAGAGAGACTGCATAATTTCCAGAACATTTATTCTAACATATTCATAATGGCAGTTATAATACTAGCAGTTATCATTATCATCTTATAACAGACCTTAATGTTTCACAAACTGTGTGATTTGTTTAAGTCCCTTAATTAACAACATTCTCGCCTGTTTAGCAGTAATTAGTTTGTTTTAGTAGAAATAGCCACTTTCCTCTCACCACGCAGAGGCTGGAAAATTATGGAACAAAAATGTTCAGCCCCACAGCTGAAAAGTTTATGAAACAAATCACCCATCACGACAACAGGTGACTGTGTTTTGAATACAACCTTTAGCTCTTTAAAGCACGTTATTCAGCATTAGGAAGTAACTTCTGTGGTTTGCATCACTACAGTGATTCAAATTGACAGCCTTAAGATTTCTTTGTCTGAAGAAGTTTTTTGGAAGTCAGCTGTGAGCTTCCTCCTGTGGAGCATATGTAATCTCGAGCAAACTTGAAAAATAAAGCTACATACTTCTAACCATGATCAAATGCACTTCTCATAACAAAGAGGAAAAAAGGTTTAAGTTTTGTCCCAAGTAGATGCAATTATGCTGGATGTGCTCGTGTTTCAGATATACAGACATTTACAGAAACTGGCTCGGGACCTTTGGGAATAAACCCTCTCCCCAAAAAGTGAAAAACGCTGTGCTTCATCACATGTAGGACTCTATCATAAACATAACAGTGAGAGCTGTGTTTTGACCAGGGAGCACTGCAGGTTATCTGAAATGATCTAGTTTATTATTGCTTTAATACTAGGCTTACATTCTTATTCATTGTTTCTCTTTTGAGTAAGGTTTTGAAAGGTAATATCACATAAAGGAGTGCCAGGGTTTGGCTCCACACAATGCTTTCTGATATTACACCTTTCAGCTGATCTGCATTTAAGGATGATTAAAGTATCTTGCTCTGAGTTTCTTAGTTTATTTCGTTCCGTATGCATTCATAAATTAATAGATGGTAATCTATTAATAAAAACTTAATATTCTATAGTACTCTTTGTAATGTGTTATAAGGTTTTTTTTTCTCCCTTTTCCTTTCCTTTATTTATTTATTTATTTTTTTTCCTGAGTTGGACCTATTCACAGACTCCTCAAGAGCCTGATGAGATTCCAATACTGGCTTGACAATAGCCGAGATTTTCCTTCCTCTCTGAATAACATGAACTCTAGGATTGAAAGCGGTCTTCTACCTTCATAACTAAAACATCACCCATTACTCAGTCTCCAGCCTATTAAAAACAGCTCTGAAATGTAAAACAAGAACTTAACACAGAAAAAAATACCCAAAAACAGGATATGGTGAATTCCAGTCCTTTGACCCAACAAAGCAGTACGAGTGATGATACTGCTGGCAAGAAAAAGAGTGATTGCTTACACCCCTAAGAACTCCTTCTTCTCCGCAGTATAGATGAGTGAAAAAGGGAAGAACGTTATTTTACCAACAGGGTCAGATTGTAATAGATCTGCCTGGGGACTCATTGATTTCTCTGGAATTTAGTTGTTCCAAGTATCAACAATGCCAGCTCACTTAATGATCCTTTTGAAAAACAAATTGTGATCATCAGATGACTGAGATAGAAGGCATTTCATCGTAGGATGGAAGAGTCTAGGGTGGGGAAGAGGAAGGAGATAGCCCCTTACTGAAAAGTCTCAAAATTCCCTGGGTATGGTAGTAAGTTTGTTAATGGCTGGAGACCTCTGATGCTGCCTCCCTGCTCTACATGCTCTCAAACATCTCCTGGAAGAGGAAGGCATAAATTGAAACTGAGCAGGGCTGGCATTTTGTAGGCAGCTGGCTGACTTCTTATCCTTTGATTTTTTAGTTGATAAGGAAGTTTTTGGTTACTTTTGAAGAAAAATGAAGAACTGATAGCAGTTTACAAGGATGGGACACTGGAAAAATAACAGTACACTATGTATATAAACAGTACAATCCTCTTTCTTAAAAGAAACAGATGAGCGATATAATCTTAACTAGGATAAGGTTTGCTGTAACAAGTTGAGAAAAGGTTTCATGATACTTGTTCCTCTCTATACTTGTAAAATTTTAAGAGTTACTAAAACCCCTTGAGGAGCACTGAACAAGTTATCAATTTTTTTCCCTTCCCCCTCCCTGCTCCCTTTTTTTTTCTTTCCATAGAAATAATTCATTTTCCACTTAAATTTACCCCATGCTGCCATTCCTTCTCTGCAAAGACAACCACTTTCCCAGTGATGTTGCTCACACTGCAGCCCTGGTCTGCCTTATCCTCCCTAAAGAAAGGCCATCCGATGAAGGTAGCAGGTAGAGTCCCTGTGGTGTCAGGCAAGGAATCCACAAAGCTTTTCCTTAGGTCTCTCTAAGGGGTGTTCAGAGGTGCCTTAACAGTGCAGCCTTTGACTTACTTGCCTCTGCAGTTACCTACTCATATTCCTTTCTGCAATAGTGTCAGGAGAGCAGTGTTTTGCACAGAAGCATGTGCCGTGAGTTGAACCGCCTTTGAGTATTGCAGTGAAAGGTAGCTCTGTGACTTTATCCATCCAGCCAGATCTTTGTGCTGGATGGAGCTCCAAAAAGAGAGTACAGAGAGTGCAAAGGAGTCTCTGTGCAGTCTTACTCCATTTTGACACAGTCCCAGACCCTTAGTTGCCCTTATAAGGACGTTCTTCTGCCCTAGGAATACCATACGTCCTTAATGTTTACTAAAGAATTAAGATCTCCACCGATAATGGTCTTAGGATGAAGAGGCAAGTCTACATTCAATGCATGTTTATTCTTCTTGCCGTTTTTCCCAGAATTAGTACACGTATCAACAATTTCATCATACATAAGTAAGATCTGTTTATTCCTTGCTGCGGCTCCAGCATTAATCATTGTTCTTCTCCAAACCACCGGTAAAACTTGATTCCATGGAAAAGTTCTGAACAGTGTGCAGTGCCTTGAAGCAGGACCTGGTTCAGACCTCATCCAGACTTAACACAGTCCTGCACATGGGCATTTCATTGTAGTACCCCAAAATAAAGGAGTTTTTCAGTTTTCCATTCAGCTGATTACAGAAGGTATTGGTAGACATGTTTAGACACATGTATTTCTTTGAAACAGCAGTTTTGGAGAAAAGATTATTAGAAACATCCACATGTAACCATGTAAACACACATTTATATGGTTCTTTTTATCCAAATTATAGAAACAACTATTACTTGGTCTCATGCTTCGCACTGCTGTACAGGAGCTGCAATGCCAAAGCCAACAAGGTTTGCTTGGGCACCAGATTGGTGTCATCCTTTTTCTCTGCTGATGAGTGGAATAATTAAGAAACATGTGCCAGTCTATGGATTTATGATAGCAGAAAAGAGATATTTTTAGATCACTGCATCTAGTTGATTCACTTGAGAGCACTGATGAATAGACACAGCTGGTGGTGAGATAAAAGCTGAGCTGCCCTGCGTTTTCCTATTATTCCTATGCTGTCTCCTATTAAGTATCAATAGAAAGTGAAGGTGATTGGTATTGAAAGGCATAAACTGAAAGTAACTGGAAGAGAAAATAACAAAAGAAGACATGCAATATTGGTCCAGAGTCACCTAAAGCCATGAAAACATTAAGAAAACCTTCCCTGCTGTATATTACTGGTTTCTAGAGAACTTCAGCAGGTATTTCCTAGCAAACTTACACTACCAAGGATTAGGTGTGCATTAGCAGATTGGCCATGCAATCACTTCACCACTGCTGCAAATCACTGTGGATGTGTGCACTGCTCCTTAAGTTGGGGCCATAATACTTGCTATGGTTTTCACCTCTCACTGTAATAGTTTTCATCTGGACCACCTAACTGCTTGTGGTTTTTAATTCAGCTAGTCTGTAAATAGAGATGCTATTCTTCCTACGTACAGTATTTATGACCTTCCACATTTAAATCCCAACAGAATTTGTGCCAAAGGTGAACATTAAACCAAAGAGCGATTCCTTTAATTATATCTGCTACTGACACAAATATTCTTTATAACTGAAATCTCCTGCTCTTATGAACTCCTGTGTACTTCTGGTGGGAAAGTGAGCATTCACAGTCTTAAGGAATTCCATATATATTTTATTGATGGCAATGCTGTTAGCTTTGTGCTCTGAGGCTGCTTCTGGAACAAGTACAGTTTTGGCTGATGGGTTTGTACACAGACCATACATTCAAGAGGAATTCACAGGGGAACTGAAAAATAAAGCACTGCCCTTGTATAGACATTTGGAGATAAAACCCCGCAACTTAATACAGCAATATTTATCAAATGCGGTTCAGACTGGATGTTGGGGTTTCTATAAATCCTGCTTAAACGTTTGAAACCCAGTCCAACAATAAGAAAGTTTAGTTAAAATGTCTAAAACATATGCGGATGGCTTACAGTCTTTTCCCTGACATTTCTAAAGATCTGAGCTCCACGTATCTGGCCTTTCATTGTCCATTCCCCTGACAGATACAGTCTCAGCATAACCTCAGATTTTTTAGAAAGATAGAGTGGGAACCAGCTGTCATTCCTGTTTACCTGTGGAGACATTCGCTCTCTTGCCCCAGAGAATTTGACTGTCCTCCAGAAAGCAGGCAGCTGTGGGCTCCTTGGCTAATGAGAGTAGCCACAGTCAGTAACCAAAATCACTTTTTGCTCTCCCAGGGTGAAGGAAATGAGTTGCTACCCAATACCACTCTTTCCTAACTCTTCACAACTCCCAGCCTTTACACAAATTTCTCTGGGACTTGCAATAGACTAAGAAGAATAAGGTCTACAATGATTCTACAAGCCCATTCAATCCCTCTGCAATTCCTGTGCAAATCAATGGCAAAGGAAAGCATCTGATTCTGCAAATACCAGCATACATTCGCTGCAAAGAGAATTAACAATGGCAAGAGTTTGGAAACTTGAGGATGAACATCTAAAACCATACGATTTTGTGTTTCTGGACTCTTCAAACCATGCTTGTTCTGGGTGCATCTTATCTAGGTGCTAACTGAGACTCATTTGTACCTTAGAAACCACAGAGAAAGATTGGAAGTTGATCTCACTGCCAGAAGCAAGGATAAATTAGCCTGTCTCCAGCATGCCCTCAGGAATGACAATTATAATCAAATTCTAATCAGCAATGCCGGATGCTACTCTAAACAAACAACAATGTACATATTCTTTTTGGTGCAGATTCTTAGCTGCAGAAGGAGGTGATTAAGAGACACTGTGCAAGTTAATCACGTCCGCATCAGCAGATGGACTGACTTGCGTATGCACAATACACGTGTTTGATAAATCTTTTGTAAGATGAACTGTTGTGAGAGCAGATATTAATGCTCTTTAGACTTTAGTTAGACTAAAGTTAGACTTTATGTAGTGTCAGGTTTGGTCTCTGGTTAATTAGGAATGAGATGCTGGAAAATCTGCAGCATAGTTGTATATTCTTTACTCACTCTGAGAAAGAAAAGCGCCAGGCTGTCAGGTGATTGGTTTTTTTTTCTCTCTTGTAATCATCTAATGAAAATTACAGAGAGGCAGAAAATCTCTTCAAATGTAGGGCTGTCAGCTCAAGCTTGTTACCAGAACAGTTCTGCTGGCTGCTGGGTCTAGAGAGCCAAAAGATGCCAGGGTCCAGGAATTTTAAGTGCTTAAGGTAAATTGTCTTGCATTTAATTGTTATTATTGAAAATTTCAGGAGATGTGCAAGACATTTTCCAATTAAGACACTTACGGGGTTCTGCATTTGCTATTCTCTATTTACAATCATGGTCACACTTTCATTAATTTCAGTAACACTAGCTCCTGATCCTGCATATATCCCATCATGCAGTGACTTCATAAATGTGAGTAGTGCTATTATTATTCATGTGTGTACATCCTGAAATGTGCCTCGGGCCAAGATCCTCAAAGTTCAGCATCTAAATATCTTTTAAGATTATGGCCTGCATTAAACATAATTGAATTTTAGATGTGTTTTTGCATAATACTTCCAGAAAGTACACTAATAACTTTAATATTCTCTTACCTTACTGTTATAAGGGAAGGGAACTGTGGTAGAATTACAAGAAACAGAAACTCATGGAAATATTTAGAGATTGTCACCCAACATTATCTTCTGCACATTTTAATTGCATGAGAGCAGGAACTGCAGTGTGAAACAGTAACACTTGTGAATTTGGCGTGCCATTACTGTCACATTTTGTTGAGTGTTCCATTTATACACATTTTAATGGTACTCAAAAATAGAATGCCAAACCTGCTCTGCTTTCCTTGCTCTATAAAAAGAATCTCCAGTCAAAGCCTAGAAGTAAAGGGGCAAAAAAAAAAAAAAAAAAAAAGGAAAAAAAAATGAAGAAACAATGGAAAAAGAGGAAAAGAAATCTAAGCAATACTTTTCCTGGAAGTAACTCCATTGAAATAGTAACAATAAATCTATTTTAGCCATAAAGAAGTATAATCCACTGCTCCATAATGAAGGTAGGTCTTTTTATTACTGCATAAAGTGTGAGGTGGTACCTACCATCAATTAAGCATAAAATAAAGCTTTTCTATTCACTTAAAAAAAAAAAAAAATCTGAATGTTTGACAAAACATTCATTTGAATGGCAAAACAGAACTAAACACAGACCCAGTTAATTATGTTAATCTCATTTTGTACATATTCTTAAATAAAACTCTTTTGAAAAAGGCTTGAATATTATTTTTTGTCCATGCCATGTAACTCCACACTTTCACATAAATATGTATTTTATGACTTTTTGAAAGCAGCTTAATGAATTATGAAAGAAAGAAGAAAAGGAGATCGTGATGACCCAAAGGTCTTTGGCTGCCTTCTTATTTGTACTTTCATATAACTTCTGGAAAGAAGCTCTGCTGAAAAAGACCTCAGAATCCTGGTAGACACCAAGTTGAACACAAGTCAGCAATACACACTTGTCTCTAAGAAGGCTGATGGTATTCTTGGTTGTGTCAGGCAAAGGACTATGAAGATGATTAAGGGTCTGGAGCACCTCTCCTGTGAAGAGAGGCTGAGAGAACTGGGAGTGCTCAGCTGGAGAAGAGGAGGCTCAGGGGGATTACATCTATATGCATAAATATGTGAAGAAAGGCTGCAAAGAGAATGGAGCCAGACTTTACAGTGGTATCCAGGGCCAGGACAAGAGGCACTGGGCACAACTGGAACACAGGAGGTTCTGTCTGAACACCAGGCAGCACTTCTGTGCTATGTGGGTGGGTGATGGAGCACTGGCACAAGTTGCTCAGAGGCTGTGGAGTCTCCTCCTTGGAGATGTGCAAAAGCCACCTGGATATGGTCCTGGGCACCCTGCTCTGGGTGGTCCTTCTGGAGCAGGGGCTGGAGCAGATGGACCCAGAATTCCCTGTCAACCTCAGCTATTCTATGGCCCTGTGATTCCGTGGAATAAGGGACAAAATTGTCCTCTATTTTAGCATATGTCAAACTGTAAAACCCATATTAATATTAATGGCTTCTCCTCTATCCTACCTTGAGCAGCTTCAACTACAACAGCAAGTCTGATTCTAGCAATTTATCTGAGACCTTTATCTTTGCATTTACTGAAGTTCTACTTCCCCAAAGCATTATAAGTAAATTTGCACATACTGAATTTAAACATTATTTTATATATATATGCTTTCACTTCCAAAACATTATAATCCCTATTTCTGTGTTAATTAAAACTTAATCCAACCAAACCATAGCCAGACCAAAGCTGCAGAATAAATTCTGCATACAGTAATATGATGGATGCTAAGTTTCAGACATGGTAGTATTTAAGTTGCTTTTCAACTTGCTGTCAATGTCAGCTTTTTAATAGTTCCTGGAAGTGCAGCTTTCAAACATGTGACATCTAGAAATGCTATAGCACTATTGGGTAATTCATATTAATTCAAACTATCCTGTCATTGCTACACCCCTGTAAATCAGGCAGAAATCAGGCAGAGGAAGCCTACCAATTTAATCAGAGTGCAGGCAGCAGGATATTTGGGAAGCATGTGGAGATGCTACATTCTTTTCCAGACCTTATCAAAGTACATAGATATAAGACACTGAATACATTTCAGGATCACTTGTCCATGTCTCAAACAGTAACACGTTGCCTGCAATAATCATCTGAGCTCTTGTTCCGTAACTGAATTTGAAGGCAGTGACATGCACAAAACTAAATCTTAAATTAAATAGTTCAAAGTAAAACACTTGATCTCTCACTTCTACAGTTAATGGGAGATTTCTATTACAGAAGAAGGTCATGCAAACATCTAACTGAAAAAAAAAGCAAGACAGCATCTCAAAACATCTGAGCATCCTCTGAAGAGCACTGACTGTGTAAGAATTCAGAGGTGTTACTGTCCTTTTGTTAACCTAGAGGGAGTTTAAAACCAGTTGAAATTCAATTACACATGAACTGAACTTAGATTTCTTCAAGTAAAAATATGTGCTGCCATCAGTACTAATGCACAGCCTTGGTATGCTGCCTTGCATATCAGACCTCTTACAGCCAGTGCAAAGACTGGTTGCAGAGTTTGATGCTGCAGTTATGCTGCTTATGATGACAGAGTGGGTTTGTAAGTACATATGCATATGTGGGAATTTGCATTTAGGCCCTATATCCACACAGAGCAACATTAAGATTAGTAGAGCTGAACTTAAGTTCCAGGACTTCATGGGCTAGATTCTAGAATGCAAAGACCTGAGGAAAAGCTCTGTAACAACTGTTAAAACAACCTCTAGGGTTTTCCTGCTTTTCCCCTGGCACGGACATAGCAGTGCCTCAAAAGATCTAGAAATGTTCGTTATAATGATTGACACACTCGATTGGGAAATAGACTGAATTTGCCTGGAGGAAAGAGGCGGGACTAAAATCAATTCCAATACAATTATTTTTATGGGATGCAACAGGTCACATATGCAGAACCAGTACTCAGCATCTTTTTATTTCACATCACCAAAGCAGTGTAAAAGCTGAAACAAGAGCTACATGAGGTAAATAAAAATACAATTGAGTTCTGAAATACTTACAGTTTCTAACCAAATTTACCCTGCCCATGGCTGAATATCCTGCTGCCAGATCTGAGTATGCCTCTTGCACTGAAATTGATCGTCTCCTTGCTTTGGTTGCAAGAGCTTCCAGCAGGAAGTGCTTCCTATTGAGGCTGCAGCAACAAGCTGCCTGCTAATCTTGCTTCTTCGGAGGGTCTGCAGCTGGCTTGTTCGGCACTTAAAGCAAGTTAGACAAGTACTTATATATCACAGTGACAGGCACTATAAATATCCTGCTTTGCTGTGTGCTTATGAAACTGCATTAAGCCTAGTGCAACATACATGAGTGTCTGGAAGCAAAATGTTCAGTGTGGTTTATCTCATTAGAAGAAACACTCATTATCTGTACTTGTAGCTGCCTTCTCAACTCTCCAGCTTTCTGGCTTGATGCCCACAGATACAGAGCAGACCCTGTTCTGCCAGTGCCTACTTTGGATATACCTCTGTCCTTCAGCAGAGATATACCGAAGTTGTGGCCAAATGCCACATCCCCAAAAAGGACCTCAAATTGGTGGCCTTGGGGAAAGTACAGCATTCCCTCTCTGCTTCTATTCCCAATGATTTTGCTGGGAATTCAGGACACTTTGGGTCTCACAGCCCTGTGGCTAAGCCCAGCTGAGAGTAAGAGCCTCACATCACGCAACAATTTGGAATCAACCTCTGTATGTTGCTTCTGATATGACCAGAAGTTAGTTGTAGGTAAAAGAAGTTCCAGCTCTGAGTAATTGTGCTATCTGCATCAACATGATTAAAGGAGCAATACATTCTGAGCTTTGCACATGAGATGAATTAAAGCTCTTTGTTCAATGGCACTGAATGCATTTGAGTTAAAAAGGGTGCATAGAATGTCCCTTCAATAACCCTGCTTTGTCATCATGATACACACCCTGTACTCCTAAGCTCAGGAAGATTAAGAGAAGCATTTACATCTTGCATTAATGAAGCAACAGATTATGGGGTTGTGCACTCTGTTATTGCTCGTTTCCTTATTTTTATTTATTTATTTTACAACCTAAGTGAATCAAAGTTACAATGGGATGATCTCAGCCAATATCTGGAAGTAATTTTATAATGGCCCGATAAGTCAGAAATGACAAAAATTACTCTTTTCCCATGGCAGTGAGACCACCAGTTGCTTTATTTCCTGCCTACACTATTTGTGCTCCAGTGTTCTTCAAAAGAGGAAAACTGCATACATCCCTGAGCTAATATATGTTGTGTGGCAAAGGACACTTGGTTAGAGAAGAAAGACAGGGAGATAAAACAAAAACAATGAAGTGGTGACTTAAGCTTTCAAATATTCTCCCATTTTCCTAACATGCTTTGGGCTTTTTCAGAAATGATTTTTAGCAGAAGTCCATCTTCCTCTTTTTACTGTCACAGCTGATGGTAAATAGAACGAAGCACATCTCAAAATTAACAGCTACTGAACTCTTTTCAGAGCTATTAAAGAATCTCTCTGTCTTGCCTCATGCATGCTGTCTGATGTCCTCTGCTTTTATGGCAGAGTCTGCAGCCATTGCTCATATTTGGGTGGTCACTACTATCCAGAACCCAGAGCACTAAGTGAGGCTTTACAAATATGTACAGTACAGTGAAAGGCTGCTCTGCAAACCAAGAGGAAGTAGGATGCAATGAACTAATAAATCACAGTAAACTTAATAGGAAAGTAAGATTTTTGTGATGTCCTTGGTATTTTTACAAGGGCATTATGCACCCTGGGGTTGGCCAGTTGGGATTATTCCTTTTTGACTGCCAGGCTCCAAATACTGTCTCATCTGATTAATTCCTTTTGTAGTTTATCTGCAGGTGTCAGTGGATGGAGTGGGGATGCCTGTAAGCAGTTCTTCACTGTGACAAACTTAGAGAGACCAAGTAGCTTTCCAAATATTTTTTCAGGGTGCCTGCTCCATACAATCTGTCTTTTTGGCATTTACAAGCATTATGATCTGCATGCCTACTCATCATCTGCTCTTCAGCTATTGTCTAACTTAGAAAAGGTTTTTTGGAACTTAAATGTCAACAGGTGTGGCAGAGTGTACAAAAGCATTCAGTAGAGAAGCAAAGCTAATTATAATTTTTCACTTAACTTTTGTTTCCAGTTAATAAAATTAAAAATAACCTGTGTATACAGAACTCTGTGAGTTTTTAAAAAAGTTTTCTAATTAATACAGCTTCTAATTAAAGAAGTGAGTTGTAAGTCACCTCAACAAATATGCATCTTGTTTGCTTTCTTCCTGCAAGTTTGGGATCAAACTGACCTGCCAGGCTTTTCAAATATGGCATTTCTACAGTACAGGCAGGGGACTGACCACTCTCTAACCCACATAAGCATCATCCTAACAGATGGGATTGGAGAGCTGACAGCCAAAAGACTCTTTCTGTTCATCAGCTGTGGGCACAAAGTACTGATTGTCCAGCCAGGTTTTGCATCTTTCATGAGCGTGCTCATGGCAAAGGTGTTGTACTAGGAGATCTACGAATATTTTAGAGCTCTCAGTCCTAAGTACCACAGGTATGGAAATGCCACGTGGGAGAGAGTATTTATCAACAAATTGAGTGCTGTGCAGCACGCATTTTTACAGAGCAGCACTCAATGAGAGAAACAATCTTTGGCTCACAGGTTGCTCTCAGGTGAAGAGCTGGCAGGGGTTCTGGGAGGTGTAGCCTATTGCACTTGTGTCATCAGGAACTATGAACAAGGAATATACTCTCTACTTTTCTTTCTTGTTTCTCCATAGATACAAAAGTAAAAAGAAAACTCATAGGTCATTCTTCAACATGTACAGTTACTTAGACTGAAGAAAAGAAAACCACACAGCCCCCTGCCCAACCTCTCCAAACAAACTGAGGCACTAAGAAGTGCTCTGCCCTTAACCTAAAGGGCATGATCTGGAATATTTACCTTGGATGCTAAAGCACTGATTTATGCTCAGCTTTAAACATCTACATCTCTCACTGCCCCGTATAGCTCTTTCACAAGCCAAAGAGGGGAAACACATATCTAAGGACAAAAGATAGAGGAGAAGAAGAGCAAGACAACTCCTATATTTTTTGTGATTATTCACAGGAGATAAGTTCTTGGCACCCATCTTAACACTAGCTACCCAAAAACCTCTTTGGTAGACTCAGAGGTCAGAGAAAACTCTTTGAATCATAACTATATGTGTTTGTGTATGTAAAGGTAAGGTAAAGGAAGAATGAAATGTTAGGAATGCCGGAGCTGTAACTCAACCAGCTCAGTGTTGCTTCAGGCTGAGATTTCTCCATGTTCCATTCATCTGTGACAGTGTCCTTTCCTCTCCTACTCCTCTTAGCCCAAACAGTGCAGTAAGGGTAATGCAGAAGCTGGTCAAGGAATCTTTTTGTGTTCTGCCAAAGGATTTATTAAAATACATCTGAGTAAAAAGTTAATGATGAATTCACAAAGCCTCCCGTAAATGCCTAAGGAGTTTGCACCCTATAAATATTTAAAACAAATATCTCCCAATAAATAAACACTCTCATTTCCTGCTGATAAACCCAAATGTATCAGCAGGGGTAAATAGAAGGCAGTTATCTTTGCTCAGATGCTGTTTAGCATATCCTTAGATGCAATGAAACTTTTTGTGTTAATTCCTCCTTTTCACTTATCCTTTTTATCATCATATAGATTTTCAAAAATGCAGGAGATGTAATCCAGCTCTTAATCTTAGCAAACGCGAGCTGTGTCTAATTAAAATCTCATCAGTGCAAAAATGTTTTTTCACAGCAAAAGTAAAGAAAATAATCTAACTCACCATCCTGCAGTTTTGCTACTTTTATTTCTTGTGCAATTAGAAAGTACTTTACCTCAATTAAACATCATATACTTGAAAAAAAAAAAAAAAAGCCTTGTTTACTGTAAACAGTTTGGGAAAAGTAAAGCTGACCATAGCATAAATTTCTGATCATAGAAGTAAAAAAAGTAAAGCTGTTTTCTAACGCAGAAGTCAGCTCATCCAAGTAAAAGTGTCCACGAAGGTAACTACTCCGGGGTAATAAAATAGTTCCTGACAGCTCTGTATGGTATTACACAGCAGCGGAGAATGAGTGATAATATGATATAAATTCTACCTGTAAAGGAAATTCTACACAGACAGTGAATTTTCTTATAATGAGTGGCACTGATTTCTATTTAGAGGTATAGCATATCTGGATTCTTTCAGGTCTCCAAATATCTAGGCCTCATTTTTGTGTCTCAGCTATGCAACACTGGCTTGATCTTGCTGCCAAACGACCACTGTTTGGATTCTGGTAATGGAAGTGCAGCTGTTGTTTCTGTGGCTCTTGGGCCCCTCCAAATGCTTTGCTTGGTAGCTGAACTCTGATTCTGCTCTTCTGACCCTGAGCCATCTCTGCATGGATGCAAGGATGGCAGGTATGCTAAATTTGCTCCAGCATCTTGAAGCTTGGCACTATCTCAGAGCTCCAGGAGATGCTTTGCTGCCCTTTCTTGAGATTTGCCAGGTGGTGGATGAAGCCCCAGAAAGCGTGCAAACTGCTGTCTTTGTAATTTTATAACTCACATCCACTGCGAAGCTCAAGCAGTATGTTGTTTACACATCAGTATTTGTTTGCATTGCTACATTTTTACCATTCCTATTTAAAGAACTGTTTTCCTCCCCTCCTCCCTTCTACAACAATGCCTTGCAGGGAAACACTTAAGAATGCACTGAGAGCTCCCGCTGCCTATGCATGGGAAAGAGCACAGATTGCATGTGGAGATAGCCAGGTTATATTTCCCCCTTTCTAAATTCAAGTAAACTTCTTTAATTTATTTGGTAATGTGGAATTAGCTTTACATTTACAATAGGCCCTGTCCCTATGAACCCAGCAGAGTAGGAAAACACTTCTTAAGTTTTAAGGGCTTTAACTCTTGCATGTCTGGAGAAACTTCCTCTTTCCCATTTTCCTGCTCTTGAGTTCCTGCAGCTACCAAGAATAACACAATAATTGGAGGCGGGCCAGGCAAGCTGAGCAATTACAAACATAGGTCATACATGCATAGATCTGTACACCTATTTTATTTCTCACAGGTGTGAGGAGGTTTACATTTTCCATTTCTGTCCCTTGCCTTGCGCACACTGTGTTTTTCCTGAGCAACGTCTTCCTGTTCAAGCAGCTCTACAGATTCTCTTATTTTGGTGCCAACTTCTGTCCAACTGTGGCTGACAGCATGTAAGAGTTGCCCAGAACACTGCAAGAAAATATACCTTTGAGTTGCTTTGGAAGAATTTCATGGATGGCTGTATTTCCTCTCTTTTAAATACTCCTTTTCACTGTGAACTAAATTAAGTAATCTGAGCCTTGTTAGGGTTTTGGAGGACACGGAGCCATTACTCCATAAGACTAACTCAGTTTTTCAAGTAGCCAAATGGAAAGGGAAGCAAGATTGCCATCAGGGATTTAAGTTACTTTTATCAAATATCTGAGGTTAGGCTTGTAATCTGCACCTGTATGACACCTACTGCTACCAGGGCTCATGTTTGATTTCTTGATGCATCATCATGATAGATGGCCGGGCAAATTAAGTTATTTTAATCACCAAAACAACATAGCATGCTTATTCTCACTGCTCTATGACTTTGGCTCAGCAAGATCCAAAAAGCACACAGCTGTCCAGCTTGTGTTCACTTCTTCCAGTGATGTGCGAAGCTATTCAAGGTAAATAAAGTCCAGGTCATGTAGTGAAGCCGGAGAACTTTTGAGAGAGACACAAAACATGTCCAACCAAGAGCACTGACAAAACTCAAGTGTGGCATTCGATCCTACCCAAGGAACACAGGCAAGAAGAGGGAAAACTAGCTAGGCAGTGTAATTAATTGGTGAAGAAAATAAAACTTCAGTTGAATTCTTGAGTCAATGGTTCTGCTGATAAGCAACTCTGCAAGCAAGAAGCATCACTGTGAGGGATACCATTTCTGTCATCAAAGTTACACCACTGCTTTGAGTCTCTCCTAGGCCTCATCTGTCCCCAAAACCTCCTGAACAGTATAAACCTTGGAGAACATTGCTAGTTCTAGTAGCAGAAAGCCTATTTGCTGCATGGATAGCTGTGTTTTCAGTTAGTGGAGGATGGGCTTTAGTAGCAACAGTCTAGACTATCTCAACAAACTTGTTTTGCCTCCTGAAACCATAATAATCACCATTTTTCATCCCACTTGAGACTAAATATTTACTTTCTATTTCTCCAAACAAATTGAGTTTTATAACTAAAGAGTTAAAGAAACAAGGAAGGTTGTGTGAAAGCCTTAACAGTCTACACTCCAAGGACTTCAGTGTTTTTCTTCATTTCTCTGAATCTCTAATAAAAACCAAAAGATTTTTTATGGTGCTTTTTGCCATGGGACTCAGCTGAAGTCTCTGTGCTCAAAATCCTGAACCTAGTGTACAGCGACAAAGTTGTGCCCTGTAGTTTTTTTATCCCTTACCCCTTGGCCACATTTGATTCCTTCTCCTATTGCCTTCTCCCACAGCTGTAGAAATGAAGATATGCTGCTTCCCAAAGGCCAAGCCCTGGCATCATGCCTTCCCACCTCTTTCAGTCACCATGCTCTGGTCTGGAGATCTTCCTAGTCCTCATGTCGGCACAGGAAGGTTTTATCCCACACTGCAAGGCTCATCCTTCACAAGCAGGTGATGCATTACTATGATAACTGCCTAGTTAAGAGAAGTGGTAATATTATCGGCAGTAAAATAATTTATTAACCAACAATTTTTTTGTGAATTGAAGTAAATTCTTTTCAAACAGGGCAGTTACTTTCCCGTCAGTTATAAAGAGGGCCAGGCAGAGGCAAACCTACAAAAGCTTTCCTTTTCTAAGACCAATGCTTTGCACAAGCTGTCTACATTTTTGTTCAAAAATAAGAATGGATATTAGCAATTTCATACAGTGGTCTACCTCCACTTTGATCTCCATGTAGTCATTTATACCCATGTTAAACAACTAAAGAACAGCACCTGAAAGAGGCAGAACTCTGCACCTACTCCCTGAAAATGTGACTACAACACACACTGCAAATGAGATTCAGCCCTACTCTGCTGTACTGTACACAAAGCAGTGTGTGACCCATCAAAGGGATGATGGGAGGTGTATTGCCAGTGCAAGGAGCTGAGAAAGCTGGACAGAAAAATAACTGAAGCATCTGGTGGTTATAAAGAAGTACTTTAAAGTATTTTTGTTTTAACGGCAGAATAGGAGCACAATGAGTTTAGAGGGATAAAGGTGTGCAATACTTAGTGCTGAGAGTAGCAGTGGGACAAGATGGAAGCTTTCTTTATGTAGGCACAAATCAGCAAATTGTAATGTTTTTTTTTCCTACTCTAGAAAGTGAGATTTTACACCTACTCATTAATTAATAGGGCAACCTTCATTTGCACTATCAACAGGAAATACAAAGCCTAAAAACATTTAATTTCCTTCATAGAAGGCCTTATCACTGAGCAAGCAGTAGCTAGATGTACTGTAAGAAAAGTTATGCTAAATACCAAATTTTCACAAGAGAGCTTTTGACTGTTCAGCATTTTATCAGTACTGGAGTAGTGTGAATCCTTAGCATGTTTGCTGATGATACTAAACTGGAAGGTGCTGCTGACTGGGGGGATGAGAAGTCTTGCAGAGGGACCTGGATACATTGGAGCATTGGATGATTAGCAACATCATGAAGTTCAGCAAGAGAAAGTGCTGGGATCTGCAGCTGGGGTGGAAAAATACGGGTCACAGGCAGACAGGAGATGAGTGGCTGGAAAATAGCTCAACAGAAAAGGACATGGGGTGTAGGTGACAGCAAGCTCAGCGTGAGCCATCAGCGTGCACTGGCAGCCAGGAGGGCAAACAGCATTTTGGATTGCATTAAACACAGCATGGCCATCTGGTAAAAAGAGGTGATTCTCCCAGTATATCTAGCACAGGTATATCCTCACTTTGAATATTGTGGGCAGTTCTGGGCTCCATAATACAAAAAAGTTGCTAAGGGCCTTGACAGCATCTAGATGAGGGCAACACAACAGGTAACAGGGCTGGAGGGCATATATGTATATATATGCTGAACATGAGCCAGCAGTGTGCCTGGGTGGCCAAGAAGGCCAATGGCATCCTGGCTTGTATCAGAAGTAGTGTGACCAGCAGGAGCAGGGAAGTAATTGTCCCCCTGTACTCAGCTCTGGTGAGGCCGCACCTTGAGTACTGTGTCCAGTTCTGGGCCCCTCACTGCAAGAAAGACATTGAGGCCCTGGAACGTGTTCAAAGAAGGGCAACAAAGCTGGTGAGGGGTCTGGAGCACAGGCCTTATGAGGAGTGGCTGAGGGAGCTGGGATTGTTCAGTCTGGAGAAGAGGAGGCTCAGGGGAGACCTTATTGCTCTCTATAACTACCTGAAGGGATGTTGTAGTGAGCTGGGGGTCGGCCTCTTCTCTCGTGCAACTGGTGATAGGACTAGAGGGAATGGTTTCAAGCTGTGCCAGGGAAGATTCAGGCTGGATATTAGGAAATACTACTTCTCTGAAAGAGTGGTCAGGCACTGGAATGGGCTGCCCAGAGAGGTGGTGGAGTCACCGACCCTGGAGGTGTTCAAGGAACGTTTGGATGCTGTGATGAGGGATATGGTTTAGCGAGAACCATTGGTGATAGGTGGATGGTTGGACTAGATGATCTTATAGGTCCTTTCCAACCTTAGTGATTCTGTGATTCTGTGATTCTGTGATTGAGAGGAGAGATGGAGGATACCCTCCTGGAGAAGAGGAGGCCTCTACAGCTCCTTGAGGAGAGGAAGCACAGTGGGAAGTGCTTGGGTCCGTTCCTGGATACCAGTAACAGGACATGTGGGAATGGGTGAAAGGTGTACCAAGAGAGAGTTAGACTGGACATTAGGAAAAGCTTCTTTACTGTTAGGGAGGTGAGGTACTGAAACAGGCTTCCTAGAGAGATTTTTGATGCCACTTGCCCATCAGTGTTCAAGAGGCACTTATACAATGCCTTCAGTAGCATGCTGTAACATTTGGTTAGCCCTGAAGCAGTCAGACAGTTGGACTAGGTTATGGGTCTCTTCCAAATGAACTATTTATATTTAAGAAACTGTGGAGAAAGAGATGAGAGGGGAATTACCATATTTTAGATCCTTCCTGATTACTGACAGAATAGGTTGGAAGAGATCGTTTTGATTAAAATTATGCTAAGATAAAAAAGAAAACATATTTTCCTCGTGTTTTCTTTTTTTCTTTGTTTGACTTCAGAATAGAATTAATTACTACTTTGTTCTTTATCTGGCAAGTTGGAAGCTTCTAATCCAAGACAGCACTGCAAGGAATGCATGGAAGCAGAAGTAGGCACAGGTCTTCGGGACTTGGACAGAAAGATCAGCCACTTTTGGATCAGAGATGCTGGCAAATCATTGAGTCAATCTGTTGAGGAAAAGAACAAAAGGACTGCATACTGAATATCAGAACTATGTACTGCCTGTGCCACATGTCACTTACTGTCCAAGGTTATGAGACTACTGCACACAAAGTGAGGTCAAATAAGCAGCATCTGTTCCATCTAGTGCATTTCTGGACACATATGACCTCTCAATTTCACACCTGCACAGCAGGGCTTGATTTCATTTCTACAGCTGCTTCTGAAACTGTAGGCACTACAAATAATGCTCCTTTATACTTACTTTCTTCCCAGGAAAAATATTACCTTTTTTTGCCAGGTCAAAAGCAATCAATTTTGTTTTTAATCTCCTCTTCCACACTTTTTCCCCACTGCAGGATATAAGGACCCACTTTTAACAAGCCTAGAACCAACACCTTCTATCACACAACTAACTAGCTTAAAACTGCTCCAGAAGGTCTATCAGATTCATAGAGAAAGTAGCCTTAAAAGTCAAGTCTTAGAGTAAGAAGAACTCCAGTATCACATAACTAATCTCAGTTCCTACATTTGAAGCATTTAGGGTCTAGAAAAGACAGATCTCTGCTTATTTTCTACAGGTAGCACACAGGAAGCATATTGGAGAAACTACAGTTCTGCTCAAAAAAATCCTCATACTGCACAAGTGGGTGAAGACTCTACACAATTAACCCCTCTTCCTTGTAGCAAAAGGTAGTGTGTTTGATTACCTACCTCCACATTAAATTCACAGCAGGCACCAAAACACACATAAGGTACAACTACTGAACTTACGCACCTTGAGGCTCTGTTGTCTGCTGTATGAATTAGTTTGGCCCTTGATTATCAGTCAGTGGGTTCTAGGAGCCTGCTGTAAACAAACTGAGTTCTCTAGAAAGCAGCAACAGATATCAGGGAGATAAGACCTTTGAATGAAGAATTTCTGGGCTGAGAGAAGTCAGGCAGAGAGATGACCTAGATATGAGAATCTAATGCTTCCTCTTATCTTCTGACAGTGCTCTTATTAGTGCAGACCAAAATGCAAATTCAAAGCACCTCCTCACAACCCTGTGGGCTTCACCTCCCTTGCCCGTGCCTCCAGCAGTACAGGCAGCTAAGGCTGCAAGGGTAGGGGTTCCCTATAGACAAGGAGAAGTGAGAGTTCTGTGATACTACAACAAGGGTTTGAAAGTCATACATCTAACTGGAACATGCATGGGTGTTTCTTACAGCCTTGTCTGGGAGTCTGCTTCAGAAGGTCCAACATTCCAGACTGTGCTCCTCAGCAAAATCCTGGAAAAAATGGTCACTGAGAAAACTCGCAGCTAGCAGGAAACTTATCTTGTAGCAGAGGTAGTGAGTCAACTTGTTTCCAATTTCAGCATATTGTAATGGGACTGATGAGGATTTGGACAGATCACTCACTGATAACAAATACTGTCAAAGCATCCTCTTGTTCTTCACTGATCCAGAAGGCAATGTTTCCAAACCCAGAGACATTGGTTAGACGCATGAGTACACATGAGAGTGTGTGAAATTGTTGGAATGATGTGATATAGCAAGGATTTTATGTAATTTGAACTGATGCAGTTCTGAAGTACTGCATCAGTACTGTCTTATGAACAGAAACTGTTCTGTCTTATTACAGAAACAAGAGTTCATGGAGATGCTCTGAACATCTCTGACTGGAAGACTGAGATACAGAAAACTAAGTGAACATGTACAGGGCTATGTATGCTCACATTATGAGTGGCAAAGATGCTTTTACCAAGGAGTGAATGCAGCAAAATCTGCTGAACTGTCCTATTTCACCTGTTTTTTGCATTTTTCTTCCTAGAAAAGATAGCAGGTCTTTCAAATATGGTGAATTAGATACCTGATAAAATCCAATAGTCTTGTTTTGTCCCTGACTCTTATTCACAATTCATTTTTTTCCATAGTAGGATCACTTTTTTGCTCTGTGTACTACCCCTATTTACAAAGTTTTAGTCCTCTTTAGGCCAGGAGCAAATGAAGCTGCATGAATTGAAGAGTGGACCCAATAGTCAGGAGAAGTCTTGACTCTATGCTAGCCTATAGATATCACACCTTTTTTCAAGGTAGTTCATAAATTAATAAAATAGTAACAGCACGTGAAATATTACATATGGCATATAAGATGATAATGACAAAACCACACAAATCTTTCTCATAAAATCCCTTGAAAGTGATTGCAAGTATTTCAGTTTATTAATACAAATTCCGACTTACAGATGAAAAATATCCTGGGAAACAGAAATGATTTAATTATGCCTTTCTCTTTATAAAAATAAAAACAAAGCAAGTGTTTCACGTGGGTTTAGGTGAGACTTTTGCCAGAATGAGGGGTAATTTTTGACAGCTGCACTGGTTACTATAGGATATCCACCCACCCTTGTCACAAGTATTACAAGTGGAAAAAAAACAGGTGGCTCATACAGTGTATATCAATCCTGCCTTGACAGTGACTACTGTTCCCTAAACTGATGCCTGTACTTTCAGGCAGATCGATTGTATTCAGTCAAGGTGGTGGTGTTCATTCTGCAGCACCTTCTTGACCTGCAGGGTATTTTGCTTCTTTGCAATGCACTGCAATGACTGCACGGATAATACTCGTCCTTCTGGATTGTCATTTATCTGACAAGCTTAGATATTCATGAGTATGTCGACACCTCTTTGGATATTAGCAGAAGTATAAATGTTAGTTTATGCTAATAAGTAATACAATGAAAAACAAAGAAAAGGTCAGAAATTGTAGTTTTATACTGTGTGATTTCCCAAGACAAAATAAATCCAATTCACAGCACATGATTACAGTTTTCCAGGAGGTGTATTTATAGCTGCAAATATGTACTTTGGTTAACCCTATTGTAAGCACCAAGAAGGAAGGAGGTTTTTTTTTTTTTTCAGTTTTAAAGAAAAAGCAAGAGGTTAATTGGTTTTGCTAGCTGAAGGGCTGTGCACCAGGAAGTGGGAACATGCAATGAATGGAAGAGCTACAAAGACAAATGAGCCAGCCTATATGATGAAAACATCCACCTAATGCTCAAGGATAAAGAGAAAACAAAAGCACAAAGCCACCAATAAAATAAAATACATGCAAGAAATCCATGACTACATCAGTCATATTGATATTAGCCAGAATCTCATGCAAATAGTGATACCCTTCACTTTGAAGAGTAAAGACATATTGTTTCTTTGCTGCAATTGCTAGAACAGGGACTCATATTTTGTTTGAGACATTGCTCAGCTGTCATCATCATATTTACCCTTTCTGGCCAGAGACTCTAGATCCCAAACTAGATAAAAGCATTTCATCTTTAAAGGTTTGTGTCATGATCACAAAGAACAAATCTCACATATTTTTTCCATTTAAACTGGGGACTAATTATCTGTGTGAGCTAAAGAGCAGTGTAGTAAAAGCAAGTAAGAACAGACCTCATAGGCCTTGAAGGAAAATCACTAAAGGGACAGAGGTTCCACAGAAATCTTTTACAGACACATGAACACAAACTCAGCACAGAAGTTATACAGTACAGGAGTTCTTGGTAAGGAAAGATTCTCTACATATTTTTCTGATTTATCTGACTTTTTTCTGCTGAGTCACAAGGATCCCATGGGCAAAGAACACGATTTTATATAGGAAAATTATCTTGAATTGTCTTCTTTGTTCTATTTCTGTCTAGCTTTCTGTCTCTCTACTCTTTCTTCCTTGATTTAGTAGAAACTTCAGTCCTCCTTCAGCAGTTACCTGCTTTAGAGAATCTCTCAATCTATTTACCCATCACTTCTTTTTTTAAGGTCACAGATCGTATCCTATGCTGACTGAAAATTGGGCTTCATATCATCCCAAGCCAATAGAGCATCTGCAG
This sequence comes from Pavo muticus, assembly GCA_016647715.1. Classification (NCBI taxonomy): domain Eukaryota; kingdom Metazoa; phylum Chordata; class Aves; order Galliformes; family Phasianidae; genus Pavo; species Pavo muticus. Next base: position 1,446,755 of record JACDJE010000143.1, on the reverse strand, counting down.
AAGTCCATCCTCAGGAAAAGCATTATAGGCCATTTAATGTACTGACAAAACTTCTGTTACACTGCTACCGTTTTCTCTCAGTTCTTAATTTCTATTCACAGCCTTACAAAACCTCAGGGACGTGGCATTATCTCTGTTGTGCAGATATAAGTTTATATAAACCTATGGAAGGAATGACCTCAGCCCACGCCCGTATGTAACAGCAATTTCCTCCAGACCTGGCTGGAGCCAGGGTGCCCAGAGCTTCGAAAGTGTTTGATTGCATGGGAAATAGGCACCTGAACAGCTTCCAGTCTGGGACAGGAATATTAAGAGATGGATGTCTGCAAGATATTTTTGTCTGATTCTACACAGCCATAAGTACCTCAGGGTTTTAAGTTCCACTTACAGCCATGACCTTACATTAACAGCTTAGGATCACACCTTACCTGTGACTTTCATAGAAATGTCTGCTTGGATGAATAGGAGTTTTCAGCATGGATTAGACATAATCTTTTCCCTCTTTATCATGTTTTATTTTATTAGATGTTACAACTTCTCAGTTCGGTATTCTTACCAGTAATTGGGACAGTATAACACTTTGCTCTATATGGTATGCAGCAGTTTAAAAATTGATATCACTAATGCTGATACGTGATTTGGAAAATTCTGCTGTGTCAATTCCGTGGTGCTCTGAAGTGCTGAAGGTCAGACTCATCTATCCAAGTGGCTCTTTTCAAATGGACTTGAGGAAATAAGACTGTATATTCTTTGGTAGATCAGCAGTAAAATTTTGCTTAGTAACTAAAATAAAGTTTAAAAATTATTTCTTTAGGGATTCGAGCAAAAGTATAACTTTGAGAGAAACACGGAGAAGTAGACTAGCAAATCTTCATGGTCAAAATTTCCACTTAGGGTCTATTTTATTACATTTTTTAATAATAAAACTCCAAACCACAATGCACTGAAAAAAAGAGCGCAGCCAGCAGGTTGAGGGGAGTGATCCTCCCCTTCTACTCTGCCCTGGTGAGGCCAAATTTTGAACACTGTGTCCAGTTCTGGGCTCCCCAGTTCAAAAAAGACAGGGATCTCCTAGAAGGAGTCCAGCAGAGGGCCACAAAGTTGACAAAGGTCCTGGAGCATCTCCCGTATGAGGAAAGGCGGAGTAACCTGGGTCTGTTCAGCCTGCAGAAAAGAAGACTGAGAGGGGATCTGATTAATGCTTATAAACATCTAAAGGGAGGTGGGAGACAAATGGATGAGGCCAGGCTCTTCTTGGTGGTGCATAGCAATAGGACAAGGAGTAATGGCCTAAAACTTGAAAATAGGAAGTTCCATACTAAAATATGGAGCAACTCTATGGTAAGGGTGATGGAGTACTGGAACAGATTGTTCAAAGAGGTTGTGGAGCCTCCTATTCAGATATTCAAGACCCATCTGGATGCCTACCTGTGTGATCTATTGTAGGGTAACTGCTTTGGCAGGGGTGTTGGACTTGATGATTTCTTGGGGTTCCTTCCAACCCCTGCAATTCTGTGATTCTGTGAAATTTCTAGAGTGAAATTTCTGTTACTTCTAACAGGCTATGAATGAATACTTTTACATATACTCGGCACATACAAAACAATATATATATATTTAATCCAGTTCATACATTAAAAGACATATTAGAAGTTGCCTACTTGATTAAGCTCAGCACATTGCTATATGGATATCTAGACTTCATAAGAATAACTCATACAAAATATTTTGCATTAATATAAAAATATTTATCCACACTGTTTTCATAATATTTGTTGTTTGAAAAAAAAATATTAATCTGCAAAAAAAATATGTTAACAGTGGAATGATTTTGTTACCAGTATATCATCTTCATTGTGCTTGAAGGAATAGTTGTTGTACAAAATTCCGTGACTCTATCAAGTAATGATAAATAACCTAGCTTCCAGGTTTTCTATTTTTTCCCTCTTACCTAATAATGATCATTCTGCTGTGTTCACAATCATGTTAACATAAACATTTATGTTTCTTACTTATTACAAAGGATATATAGGGCATTTATTTTTTAATAACTCATTATTAAAAGGAATAGATGGACTATGAGACAATTCATCAGCTGAAATCTCCCTTTAGGGTCAGAAGCTAAGCTTACTCTTGTATTAAAAAGCCAACTTTCATTTGCTTTACTATCAGCTAACAGAACTGCCTCCTAGGAACAGAGATCCAGACACCTTGTTTTCCAAATAGCCCCTGTTTGGCAGTGAGTATTTGAAGTCCTGACCTGATGGTGAAATGAACTACAGAACAAACAATATTCTCTGTTTCATTAACTTTCAAGTCTATTTGAACAGGCAGAGTCAAGGCTGAGCATGAAAGGATTGTGATTTGTTTCCATTGCTGGGAGACACAGGATTTGTCCACGTAGCAGTGGCAGCATCAGGAATGGGGTGAATCAGTGGACTGGATTTATATGTCAGGGTCACAAGGTGCTGCCTATGACCAAGGAAAGCTGCCTTAAAGTCACCATGGTTATCTCAACACCATGCAGCAGCCATTGCTCTAACCGCAGTGTGGACATACCCAATCTCTCGATTTTACCTTCAGGTATTTGAGCAGTAAAGAATGCGGGAGGAACACCAGATGCAGCTGAACAGAGTTGCCATAAGTGAGATGAGTGACATGGAGTTAACTGAGAATGGCTGAAACGTGCCTTTTGTTTCTCTTAGAAGTTAGAAATATTCTTATGCAATCCACAGACTCCTGGCTTCAGGGAGAAATCTGTTTAGATAATAAAATCATTTAGATACATCTTCGGTGGTTTCTGCCTGCTGCAAATAAGCGGTGTCTCATGATACAAAGGCTGCCCTGACCCCAGCAAATGCACCTTGCCAGCATAATATCTTGCAGACATACCACCTTGGTCTTGGAGAAGAACATCTGTCTTAGATTCTATGTGCCTCTATCAAGCAGACTCCTTTATCTGCACAGTGTCTTCAAGCTTACGTTTCTCTCCGCTCATGTCCAATGGCAGGATGTTCCCAGTACTCATTCCTATCTAAACCAAAACAACTAGAATGATGAGAATGATTTCTGACTTAGTTTAGTTTAGCTCCAAAACATGCATTTTTCAATGCTCTTAAGTGACATTCAAGGTGAGATTTATTTTTGCTTGCTTTTCTTTTCGCAAACTGAAACTGGAAGGGTGTTGTTGATATAAGATCTGTTCTAGGAGTAACAAGAAGAATGCAGGATCAGAAGCAACAGATCAATGCAGATGAATGAAGATGGTGTGCTAACACCATTTTAATTTCACCACTTTAAAAAAAATCTAAAATAAGCGGGAGAATTTAAAAATGAAATGCTTTTTGAATGAAGAATAAAATCATTTTGGTTTTAAAAAGGGTTTTAAAAATTCCAAGTAAAAAATTTACACTTTTATTTTGTCTTTGTTCTTTTAACTGAACAGTTCTGTAAGTTTAGTACAACCTCCTCCTGCCCCCATTATAATTTTTCTCCAAAATAAGTGCTTCAGCTGAAAATTGACATGACTCTGTGCAAAAGAAATATGAAGAACGCTATTTTGTCCTTTCTAAGATTTACTTGGTTTCCTGGAAAGAGATGCCCTTCCAAGCCATACCATTTGATAGTCAGGTGAATTTAGGATAGTTATAATGGAATATAAGGGAATAAATATAAAAAGGAAAAATAAGAAAAACAGCAACAAAACAAACCAGAAAACAACTGTTTAATCGTTTGAGACTACTGTTGTATGCATGGTTGAAAAAGTATGAATTTTTATTAGCTTAACTACCGAGATGGCCAAAAAAGTAACTTCTCATTCACTTTTATGGGAACATTAAAGTCAATGATAAAACTTCATAGAAACCTAGTCTCATTGATGTCTATTTTTAAACCAATTGAAATGTAGCCCATAAAATGTGATTGCATACACTCTTTTTTTAAAAACCACTTTACATTTTATTTTTATTTATATGAATTAGATAAGCAAAGAAAGAGGAAATTAAAAAAAAGGGTGTTTATATTTAGATTTTTTCATTATGGTGGTGTTTGAAAAATCCCCTGAAACCTTCTATTACTATAAATAATGGAATCATTTGAGTGGATGATTTAAATTTTTTTTTTCCAGTTCTGTCTTTTAATCAAAAATTTTTAAACTTTTATTTTACTGCTAGGAAATATTTATTGCCATTTTAATTTAAAATTATGTGAATTACTTGAACTTCTAAAAGCTCTGCTTAATGAAAACTTTTAACTAAATCCTATTTAGTACATATATAATTAAAATGAACTGAAATGCTGTTAATAAGAGTGATAGACTCTGACACCAGATTTATAAGTTTCTCAGAACGGAAATAAAACTATTTGTTTGTGTTCGCATATGCTTGTGCATATTCCTTAGAAAAGAGAATGAGTTTTTCTTATATTATTGGATGAATTCACCTTGCAGTGCATAAAGCCTTCAATGCTTCATGTCGCTGGGGAAATGAGCAGTACCTATATTCAGAAATATCTGCTAGAAAGATCAGATTTTGCATTTTTTCCTATTTCAGGACAAGACAGAGAATAAACTGTACCATCCTCTATGCTAAAATTGGGCTAATCAGAGACATCAATCAACATAATTCCAGGGAAGAAACTTTGTGAAAAAATATTATAGTACACTGAGTTCTTTGTTGATTTTAATATTCAAACATGCACCACTGGCACCAGGGACTAGAATATCATACGGTATATGCTAAAGGATGTTCCACTCCAAGCAACATTTTCAAATGGCAAGCACATTAAAATGGAAGTGAGAGCTCTCCTTAGGACAGGTTGAACTGTATCATTGCTTTCCAGTGAATTCCCACAACTTGCACCGTGCAGAAGAAGTGAGGCAGTCTGACAGAAGGCAGAAAATATTGAAATAAGCAGTCAAGATAAATAGTTACCTTTTTCAAAGCTGCCCAGCCTTATTCCTTCTTTGCCGACTCTATCAATCTGAGAATGGGAGTGAGACATCATTTTGTAAGCAGAGGTCATATTGGAAAGAATGATGCCATGCATGACTAATAAAGTCCTTTGATTCATGAGGAAATTTTGATTTAAATTTCAAATCAATAGTCATCTCTACCAAAAACAAGTTTTGAGCAATAAAGAAGGTGAACTCTGCATTTCCATGGAGATAGTTTGTGAAGCATAAAATATGATGGGTCTAATCTTCTTTCATATGTCATTTCTTACCATCAAAGTACATGCTACTCCTTCCTAAAAGAGCACAGTGATTACATGAAAGCGATCTATATTTTCCTGTTGGTTATATTCTGCTCTATGTAGTTGTAAATAAGTTCCTTATTATCCAGTTATTAATATTACTTTATAAAGTTTTCTGGTTTATAAGTAACTAAGACAGGTTACAGTTCTAAAACCAGAATCGTTTCCGTAATAACTTAAAAGGAGAGAAAAGTGAGGCCATGTTACCACTAATAAAACCTTCTCATTAACATTATATTAATTAAAATATCCCTATCTTTATCTATGGGAAGTTTGACTTTTGTTTCCTGAGTAAGTTATAAAGCCTGCAGTCTTGGTTACATTTCACAGGAAAAAAATCTTTCCTTTTTTTGACTTTCTTTTGTGCTCAAAGTCTTTGCAAAGAACAGGTTCTTATTGCTTAGCACAACTGAAAGGTTTGGGCTATAGCAGAGAGACAGCTATAAATGGTTATATCAAAACAGATGCAAACGCATGTGGTCATCACCTCTTCTGTTTACATGAACAAGAATATATGGAATAACCAGCACCAAAGCTTTGAGGGTTAAAAACATTTTATCTGCTCAGGCAATAAAAGAAATGGAAAACAAAATCCCTTGTTAAAGCCAACATCCAAATTCCCAGTGGAGCAGCAGATAAAAGTGTAAGTTTCCATCAGATGTTGAGAATGGAAATATTTGGAGACAAGCTGATGGCAATTAGCAACAATAATGTGTCTTAACTGCTTTCTTATTTTTGTTAGTCATGCAGATCTGGCACAGAAAGTGCCTGAGCTGGATTATGCTCTCATTTGTGACAAACCTGTTAACCCAGGTGCAGCTGCCAGTCCAGATGTGCCTCCATGGCACCTGTGCAGATCCACTGTCTATATCCCTCTGAGGTATACAGTAAAAATAAAAATGTGATGGGAATTGAGGCACCTAATGGCAATAAAGTTGCAAAAATGTAAATGAGGTAAGATTTTGCTCTACTAAAATTTTTGTTACATATAAAATTATCTGTGCCAGACTGAGTAAAGACGGGTTTTCAGGTACTAGCACTGGCAGTAGCTTGAGAGCGCTGGCCAATAGAAAGCTTACAGAGCACTTTATCTCTGGGAACTTTGTGAGCAGATGCTCCAAACTCTCACAATGTTGCTTCCACAGGCACAAGTTTCAAATCATAATTGCGATTTAAAACTGCAAGCATGCACACGGCTGATTGCACATGAAATACCTTCTGCTGCCCGTCTGGGTGGCAGAACTGTTCATTTAACTGCTGGGGTCACTCTCCAGGTATGAATATCACATTAAATGATGGTACAGGATTATACAGATGACAGAAAGTACTGAGTTACTGAGGAATATGTTATGCCTTGACGAAAAGCGTGAAGAAAAATGGTACAAAAAATATCACATAGAAATTCTCACTCATACAACAGGAACCACCTTAAGCCCTCTTGCTATCCTTTCTGAAGACTAAAAGGTGCTCTGACCTTGTCTTCAAAGGCAAGCCCCAGAATATCTCCTGGCAAACCATAACTCTTCCTTCTCTCCCTAACTTTATGCCTGGTTAGAAGCCAGCTAAGGAGAAAGCAACAAACATGAAAGCTGCCACTCACCTGGCTTAGCACCTCTCTGCAATCTAATCATGGGTGCAGAATAAGAATCAAAAAAGTATTAAGTTGAATTCCGTGACATAGCTACAGAGTCAAAGAGAAGAAGGAGAGGAGATGTGTTTAAAAAAAACAAGTGGAGAAGGTAAAGCAAGAGCCAAGCCACCTTTCTTTGGCAGCAGCTCCACACATTTTCTTTCCTGAAGGAAAGGGAAAAAAGAATTTTTTTTCCCATTTGAAACTGCAAGGTAACCTAATTGTATGAGTGGATTTTAGCTCTGACAGCAAGGTTAATGATCCAGCACTTGGAAGTACACCAGGACACATTAGTGACCATAAGCAGTCATAAACTTGGCTTTACATTTAAGTAAAAGAAACCTTGCAGTACAGCACCTCGTCATCCCAGTGAAACATTGCCTATGTGCTGAATTGGGAAAAATAAAATCTTTGCATTCATTAACATTCTTTCCGGTGATAGTTGGAGATCGCCAATTTCAAAGCCAATCCCAATCTTATGTCAGCACCAACATTGTGTTTTTATTACCATTTTATTTTTGGTTTTGTTCTTTACACCTTGGAATATGGCAGTCATGATGCAGGACCCTGCTGTCCTGCCTGTTAAACTCAAAAATATCTAAATTCATAGGTTCAGAGAGGTGAAGGCCAGTTTCTGCTTTTAAGATGAGCACTGCAGCATTAGGTGAAACTTGTGGAATGGGAAAAATCACTCAGATATTTCTTTTATTTTGCAAGAATTAAAGTCAACCATTTGGACAGAAGTGATACCAGAGGAGGTGTGTGCTGCCATCTCAGCCTTAGGTGATATAGCTAACAACAAATAAAGTGCAGATAGCTGAAAAATGCCAAAGGAAAAAGCGGTAGGTCTAAAGCAAGGAGATAATAAACAGTGAGCTGACAGAGCAGAAACTTCCAAGGGAAATAAATCAGTCAAACATGGGAATTAAAACAGCAGAATTCAAAGAATGCAGTTAAACGCAGCTTTCAAGTAGTCTAGCCTGACAGAACCTTAGGAGAAAAAGATTATTTCAGTGAGAAGTGCTGATAACCTATGATGTTGCTCAAGGGGTACCAGAAGAAGCCTTTGCAAGTGGAAGCTGGGAGCTCTGAGCATGTCCCACAGTGACACACAAAAGGGGTGGGCTCAGACAAAACACTAGTGTAGCACTCGTTGAAAATGTGAACCCAGACCACCACAGTTCAGATAAAGAGAAAGATCAGAAGTTCAATATAAACAGGAAGTGATTTCATTAAATAAGCTCTCTGGCTGTAAGTAGGATATTGCTTGGGCAAAGCGTGCACAGGCAAAACTTTTCCAGGAACAAATATATTCAGTAGTTATCTCTGTTTATATTCACAGTAAATATACTTCCTTAATATATGTCACAATAATAGCTCCTAATTTTTCTCTCTTGCTGGATTTACACTTTTGTAAGTGCACTGGCTTCAACAGTGGATCTCTCAAATTTCAGTGGGGTGTGTGAGAGCATCTCGTATCAGCAGATTGAAGATGCTACTGCAGGCAGCTCAAGCACCTTCTGGTTTCACTCCCTCTTGCAAATTCCCGAAGCTCCTTTTATGTCATTTTTCATTTCTGAATCCTTCCAAATTTATTCTTTCTCATAATCACATTGGAGCTCACAGAATCATAGAATCATAAAATGTTTTGGGTTGAAAGGGACCTCAAGGATCATCAAGCTCCAGCCCCCCTGCCTGTGGCAGAAAACAACAACATTTTCTGAGCAATGGGAAACACAACCATCGTACATCCCCAACAGAAACCCTGAATGCTCCACTCTGGCTCCCTGCAAAGCTTTTAATTGAATTGAAGCCAGAACAGTTGCTTTCCAGGTTATTGGTCCAACTCCCATTGATGCAGGCTTGTGGTAGCCCAGGGCTCTGTCTTTCTCAGCACCTCTTCTTTATCTCAGGAGCTGCTTGTTTCTTGGGTTTTCATTTCAAGCTCCCACATGAGTACCACTGTGGACACAGCTCTGTCACAGTCACAAGGAGATGGGAGCACCAGGAGTTGCTCCAGCTGCCCTATGGGGCGCAAGCTGTGTGGCCCTGGGAAGGAGCAGCTCAGGTACTGCTTACTCTCATTAGCTGCTCCAGCTTCCCTGAGCTGCATTTCCCTCTCTGTTCCCTGCCTAGTGGCTAAGCATTACGGTTGCCTGTCAGTATCAGAGCATGAAGTTAGTGGTTGTATTCGCAGCAGGAGTATTTTTCTCAGTTCACATCAAAATCGATGTGTCCCAAAGAGCAAATCATGTATTCCTTTGTGCGTGCCTTAAAACCTCCTTGACTTAAGTGGTAAATTTGCTGGAATAAGGCTCTCTGTGTAAACTTCAAGGCCGTGAAGTTGCAGAAAATGATCTGATTTATTTTGGTGACATCCCCAGATGGTAAAATTATAATTATTTCTGTGATTATATCAGGTATATTTTTACAGCTCACAAGCTGTAGAAGTTATATGGGCAAAGACCTGTGATGTTTTCTGTATTTCTCTCAATACATCTTGTCTTACTACAATAATAGTTGCCCTTCTCTGCCTTTGAAATAAACTGAATATTTAAATGAAATAATTTTATCCTTGTTTCAACTGAGCTCCAGTTAATTCATCTTCCTCCATTCCCTATCTCTCCTTGGAAATGAGAAAACCCATACACAACACTATCTGCTCTTCACAGATGCAAGAAGCTATGGAAGAACAGGACTAAGAAGGGAGAGTTACAAAAAAGATATTTCACTGCTTCTGAAATGAGAATCATGTGTTCACATTCAAAGACAAGGAAATCAAGCAGATATCTGGCAACACAATGTAGAAAATACTCAAGCTGTATTTAAATAAAGTACCAGGAGCTAATTTAATAAAAATACTTATGTGAGTACAATGCATTCATGCCTGATTTTAAATTCAATGTCCTTTTAAGGAGAAGGAAGCAAGTTGAACTCATGCTTTAGGCATGAAGAACCTGAGTTTTTATTGAATGAGCTAACCCCACATAATGAGAAGGTGAGGGAGGGTTCTGAGTGCAGGCTGTGAGTGTTACTGCTCCCTTAATACCTATGGTCTTCAGTCTGCACCTGTCTGACCAGTGCTCGATGTACATCAACCCTGGGAGCTACAGACTTCTGCTTTGTTTTGGTAACTGTATTGTTTAGGAAGCCAGCTTGTGATGCTATGCTACTTTTGATTTAGAATTTCTGCTGGTTTTTGAGCTGTTACTGCCATATCTTTGTGGAAGTTACTGCTGATTGAGACAGTGGCCTGCCAGCTGTCAGCCACAGCTCTCTTGGAGAGAATTGCGGTCATGGTCAACAGCAAGTTGAACATGAGCCAACAGTGTGCCCAAGCAGCCAGGAAGGCCAACAGTATCCTGGGTTGCATTAAACACAACACTGCTAGCTGGCTGGGGGAAGTGGCAGGACCCAAGGAAATGCTGTGGAGCTGCAACAGGAGAGGTTCAGTTTGGACGTCAGAAGTTTCCTTACTAAGAGGGTGGTCAGGCACTGAAAAAGTCTCGCCAGGACAGTGGTCACAGCACCAAGCTGCTGGAGTTCAGGAAGCACAGCACCAAGCTGCTGGAGTTCAGGAAGCATCTGGAGAATGCTCTCAGTCATGTAGTCTGATTTTTGGGTGGTCCTGCGTAGACACCACCCAAGACTCAATGTTAGACTTGATGATCCTTATGGATCCCTTCCAACTTGGAATATTCTATGATTCTAGGTAGGGTATTTAGATCAGGCAGAGTAGCATGTTGATGTAATCTTGACATAGCCTTAGGGTATCCAGGGCCCACAAAGTCTATGGCCTATTCACAGCAAGTACAGGCATTTCTACAGGTGACAGTCACTCTAGTTTTGCTGCATTTACTGTGCTAGGATAGCCATACCACTCTGGGAGTGAACTGGACTGCCTGGAGCCAAGCTGGATACTCAACAGCACATGGTCATGCCATACAGGAAACTCAGCTTATTGAAAGTGGTTGCTGGTGCAGTGTGAGCCAGAGCCTTTCTTCTTGTCTGCAGATCCCAGCAGCAGCAGGTAATAACAAATGCCTGTGCTTCTCCCTAGGGAGGATCTAGCCAAGAAGGCTAAAAGATACGGTGAAGGAAACTGCAGATACGAGGCTCCTTTCCTGCCACCAGGGCAAGGTGAAGGTGAAAGGTCCTGAGTTTTGTTGTAAAATATATCCCAAATTTTGCCAAGTCAGCTCAGGCGCTGTCATTTATATTCTCAATCAGAACACTTGCTGAACTCTTAAGGCATTAGTTTCAGACAGGTGCAATTATTAGCTGGCCAAAAGAGAAAATGTGGTTTTTTTTCCTTTCTGAGTCTCTGATATTTTACACTTTTTTTTTTGTTTTTTTAAAGCATATAGTGATGCATAAAGTCTCTTTCTCACCAGGCAAAACTTGTCTTCTCTTCTAATTTTTTCTCAAAATAATTATTACAAACCACAATAGTGGCCAGAACTAAGTAGAAGGGCTTTTTTTTTTCTTTTAGTGTTGAGAATAGGACATGAGAGAAGATACTTTCTGGCTGATACCTAAAGAACAAAGTGTGGGATTATTTGCACAAACTTACCTTTTGCAGGAACCTATGTTATATTCATCAAATAAAACTTTGTATAGCTTCTTTTATAAAAAGTTATTATACATTTAAAGTAGAAATAAATTAGCAACAGTCTAACATACAGAAGCTCAGGAAGATCTTATTTAAATAAGTCACTACACATGGCATTCCAAAAATGAAAAATCCATTGTTGATGCTATCTTTCTGAAGATTCTATTTGCATTCAGTCCTAAATATAATAGCTAATTGTTAATTTGGAAAAAAAAAAAAAAACCAAATCAAATCTGGCTGTGAATAGAAGTGAACTGGGGTTCTCAGTTTGCAGGAGCACTAGCACATCTGGCTTGCTGGATGGAGCTGTCAATCATAAAACATAAAGGTGAAAACTGGAAGTGACATTTTAGAACAAGCTGCTGGTGATTGCTGGTATTTCATTTGTAGGCATTTAGTATACAAAAGAACCAATGCCTATTTTTTTTTCATGCAGGCTGAAAACTCTGAAAAGCTGGGGCTTCTAAGTAGGGGTTCAGCCCTTAAGCACCCTCACCCATATGTGTCTCAGGCTGAGCATGCAGAAACAGAACCCTCCTAAACCTGTACACAATCCTGGAAATGCTGACTTCCTAAATTTTAACCCTCCACTAATTTGATGCCTCTATTTTGTGTTTCCCAACTAGCTGTACCTGCAGGATCAACACCCTGCTAAATAACTTCAGCATCTCTAGAGGAACAACCTTTTCTCTGTACAGAAATAAATGCTGTCAGGCTGGCAGACTGAACAGGGGGAGTTTGCCTCATGCCCAGAGCCACCTGTCTTGGGCACCACATCCCTGACATTCAGTCTTCACTGCCTGTGGCTTTGCCTTCCCAGGCTGTTATTAGCAGGTGCCCTGCATTATCACATTCTGTTTATCTGCCAACAGATGCAGCAAAATTAAACCACATCTGCTTGATAATGTCTTAAGTTTCCTGTGCTGTTTAGGTCCCTCTGGCCTCTATCCTCCAAAGGCAGATTTAAGCTGCTAGTTTGCCGACGGCTTCAATCAGAGCTGCTTGCAGAGCTGTGTGCGTGTGTGAGCCTTCCTCTGAAGTCATTCTCTTGCTCCCTGTTTTCAACAACCAGCCACTTCAGCACAAACTGTTTTTGACAGGGGAATAACATGAGTATTGTGTGAGAATACTTAGCACGAAAGATGTTCACTTTGCTAGAATTTACTTAGGAAAACTCTGCCCAGAGCCCTGGCTGGGGAGCCTTGTCTGATATGCGGTAAGTGCAAATGGACAAATCATTTCCATTCCCCAAGATACAGTGCAGCATTTGCACAATTTCAAAGCCAGTTGGGAGGAGGAGTTTTTCATAGCCTTGGGGCAAGGTACTCAGAGGTGTTCTGAAATGCCAAAAGGATGTCTCAGTGGGCAAAACAAAGGTTATGTTTTGATACAAGAGAAAGAGCTCAGATAATCACAGGAGATCTTAAGATTTCCTCCTGCTGCTCTGCACTTGATGCTAGAAAAACATATGTTTAGTTAGCTCTCAGGAGGCATGAATTAATGCTATATTTGGCTGGGAATGGTTTTTTATTTGTCTTCTTCTGTTCAGCAATAACTGTCCTAGAGATGTCTCAATTCTTGCACAGGGAAGAATGTTTTTACTGATAAAATTCCCCTTGGAATAACACCAAGCAGCGTCCAATTCAGCTGAAAATATGCAGGCATATTACCAAATTATTAGCTGCTTGGAAAAAAAGAATCTACACATAATCATGATTTTTTTTTTCCTTTTTTTGGACTTTAAGAAGCAAATCCCATTCCCCTTTAGGCTACTCTGCAGGGCACAAGAAGATCCCTTCTCTGTCTCTATCCTGCAGCATACTCATTCCTCTGTGGAAGCCATCACTCATCTGGCCACTGGGGACAACAGCCATGTAACCAGCCTTGCTGGGCTGTGAACAGAGTGTTTTTTGTTTTCATTGCTGGTGCTAAGTAAATGTTGGGATTTTTCTGATAAGAGCATTTCTTTGTAATGAAAGAAGCCATGTGGTAGGCATGAACCTTGGTGTGCCCTTAATCCATTCAATGGACAAACTGAAGAGACAGTTTAGGATTCAGTGCCTTGCTCTGCCAGAGCAGATGTCTGCAAAATTTGAAAGATGTGATATCTATTCCAAAAGATAATGCAACTGCTTGTTTTTTTTTGTTTTTTTTTTCTCTCTGTGCCCTAACTTGAAATTCAGAAAGCAAAGATTCTCGGAAGTTATTTAATAGTAAATCATTCTGAGAAAGCTGGAAATCAAATATAATAGATATTTTCTGGTACTGAGATGTTCCTATGGATGAGGAAAAGAATGATGATCTCTTTTGCTCCCGCCGGATCATCTCCTACGATTACATGGAATAATAATTATTTAAAAAAAAAACACAACCTGAATCAGTCATCAGTATTTCTCCTAGAATGCTCTATGGTTCTTTCCCCCAAGTACTGTTTCCAGTGACAGAGAAAGGTAACTTGACTGGTTCTAAGGTGTGAGTTAAAAGACAGCACTTGGTTTCATTTCACCAAAGCTGTTGTACTACCTTTTCACTGTTAGGTTTTGTAAATTGTGTGTCATTCAACAGTCAGTTAACATTTCTTCTGTCACTCATTGGGCTGATCTGGCATCTAGAAATTTAGGTGTGGGCTATTTGAGTCTTAGGTCTAGCCACAGAACTGAGTTCCTCTATAGCTAGTAACATTTATATGAAGTTTCTTGTCTCTGCCATGACTACCACTAAGAAGCCACTATGCTTCTTCATTCATTTGTTTCCTCTGCTGTTTACCACCAGCCAACAGTGAATTTCTATTCCTTGGCCACCAACCACGATTTTCAGGGAGAAACAGCATTCATAGACGTATTTATCCATTTTTATTTATTCCTCAGACTATTATATCTTCCATATTTCAAGCCACATTATAATACGGTATACCTAACTGTCACGGTTTTGTGATTTTGGTTTTTCAGTATTCCACATCATAACATCATGTAGTGCATTGGGAGTTAAAGTGTTAACACTCTAATCCGGCTACCTGCCCCTACACGTCATGGAGGGG
>JACDJE010000143.1:1306844-1428872 GCA_016647715.1 Pavo muticus | reverse complement strand
TTCTTTGGATTCCCAACGAAGAGGCAAGTGCTCCGTTAACTCTCTCTCTCCACTTTGTTTGATTTATCCATCTCAATTAGATTGTATTATATTATATTATAGTTAGTAAAATAAGTTTGCCTCCCTAGAGGTCTGTTTGTTTTCTTTCCTTTTCCCTTCCCCTTCCTCTTTGGGGGGGGGGCTGGGAAGGGGGCCCTTGGGCCCACTGTCCCTGTCACGGGCATAGACTGGTCCAGGTAACCCCGTGACACTAACTCATCCCACCTGCAAAAGCAGAACACCAATGCCACGGTCCCCTGTCCCTTCCATTTGCCCCACACAGTCATTCTATGTGGAGGCCCCACATGAATGTCCATGTTATCTTCCTCTACTTTCACAAATTAGGAACCCAGGACATAGTTTGTGGTAATAAATAAGTAATAAAATACGAATATTGACTGTAGGCTCTGTTACTTCAGCCGCCTCTTCAATTATGTAATAATTTCAACGGAATTCATAGCGCTATTCTGGACATGGTGTAATTAAGATGAGAAATCTCCCCTTTCTACAGTGCTAAGTAAATTGTTATCAGATGGCATCTGTGTGATGATGTGAGTAGAAAGAAGCAGTGGTCCCAGCTCACCTTGCATATGGCACTTGCAGCAGATTATTACTTTCCTGTCACTACTCCCATTGCTTCTCTTCATACCGTGACTCTGTTTTTCAAGGGTTTGATCCTCACTTAAGTTATAAAGTTATCATATTTATACAAAAAATTAGAAAACCACATGAACATCTTTAGCAAATGCTTTGGTATCTTTCCTTTTTTTCTGTATCAACTATGGCACCTCTGCTTCAGACACTATGGTAGAATGCATTGTCCCCTGCTTTTGTCTCAGGCTGTGCATACACTACCTTGAACAGTTTTAACAACAGATTTATTTACTTATGCTTTTTCCAGCAGGACTTTGCAAAGACATACAAACATTTTCAGGGAAAATATAGTTACGCAAAATCTTCCAATATTTCCTTACAAAATGTGAATTCAAATCTTACGAACCTTATTTTTTACTTTTTTTTCTTCTGGTTCTGGTTTATCTTTCTCTAATCCCATTTTGTTGTTAGAAGGGAAAATGGATGTCAGAAGAAAGAAAAATTGTAAAATTAAGTAAAGGAAACTATATTAATAACTGTTCTGAAGACCTTTTATCTCTGCTCCTGGAAAGTTTTATGAGCACTGTTAAGCAAAACAGGGTTTTGTCTATTCTTTTAACAAAAAGAAATGAAAGGCTTTATTTATAGGCTCTTCTCAACAGGGGTGTCTCGCGTTTACTGTATACTCCGTGTCTACTACTGATCATGCTTTCTCTTCCAACTTCCAAGGCAAAGTTGCCTTCCCGAAGAATAGTAGCTGATTTGTAGGTCACCTGCTTTGTTTCCCTTTTGACTTCTTTCTACAGCTCTTCTCAGTTTTTTTCCGTGCTTCATCCCCCTCCTGCCCTTTTTCCATCCTTAGTTTCTAGAGGGTATTATAGTATTTTTCCTGCTTGCTTTTCAGCTATTGACTGACCTTTATTTTTAGCAAATTTTATTCTTCTCATCTGTTTGTAGGAAAGTGGTCGTGATTGTGGGAGTGCATCACAGACAGTGGATCATCATTGCCCTTTCTAATGGCAGTCTAACTTTTGCACTCTTAGTCTTGGGATGAATGGCAGAAGGTGATCTTCCTCTGACACCCACACATTTCCAGAGAGGACTCAGAGAAACCTTCTTGCCAACACCAGAATCAGGTTTCAATGAAACCATCTCATATGCTTAACTTAAAAACTGTGCTTTAAAAACACATCTGTAGTTAATTTTTATTTTTTTTTTTACTTTTCAGAGGCTTATCAGATGTTCAGATAACAGATTCAAATATTTTTGTTCCTACAGTTATGAGGTATAGAAAATCTTTTGCTTCCATTTCATGTTGTAAAAAGTGGTTTCTGCTCTTATGAGATTATGTGACCTGAAGTAATAAGTAAAATACTGAAAAAGAGAAAAAAATAGAAAAATGAGTATTGTTAACTGTTAACCTGACTGAAATATAGAGATGTAGAGTTGTAAACTGGTGTTTTTGCTCTACATAGATAAAATTGGAATAGGCTGATTACAAAAAGGAATTAAAAAGGTAAGAAGAAAGAAAGCAGTTTTACCATTTCATGTGATTGCAATGTCAGTATTAGAACTACCAGTTCAATACATGTGGTGTGTTTATCAAGAAAAAAATCATCATTTTTTTAAAGTAAGGGTATGACCATCATTCCATAGGTGAGGCAGAGTGGCTTTTCCACAGCACCTGGCTCAGATTTCAGCTACTCAAGATGTAAGACTACATGGATGTGCAGGTAAAAGGAACATAATCTTAGTTCATCAAATTCATCTGCTGTGTAAAACTGGGGCTTTGAAATAGGGAAGAAAAATGGAGAGGACATGGAGAAAATAATATTCAAATTAAGTGGAAATAACTAGAAATGAATCAGGCTGTCAAAACCAAAGCTTAATAGTGAGCACTTTCTTTAAACCTAAGCATTAATATAATCCCATATTTTACTTTATTTTTTTAATATCCTTATATGTAAAGTGGACTAATATAGCTCCAACAGAAAACATGGTTTAATATGATGTAGTGTCAAGGATCTAACAAAGTGATGGGCAAGCTAGAACAATTTAAGTCAAAAATAAAAAAGGCAGAACAGCATGATTTATAGAGAACAAAACTTCATCCTTGGTTCTGCTCCTAGTTCTATTAGCATGAATCAGAAGTAACTCCAACAAGACTGGAAGAGCAGACATTTGATGTTAAACTGTGTAAGACCTGAAAAGGGAACTTTGGTGCTCTTGTTATTTTCCATTTTCTTTTAAATGTCATCCTCCAGACTTTCATGTTTAGTGTTTTGTACTGTTCTTTACTAGGCTGTCAGGAAAAATGCTTATTTATACAGGCTCTACAATTTGTATTATTTAATTCAATGACCATCTGTTGGATAAACACCTAATTAATCCTCTTTGTTATTTATAGATTGTATGGCTATATGTTCCAATGAAGAGCCTTCTGGATAAATACTGAATGTCTGAAATATATTTTAAGGGTATTTTTAAAGTAAAACTAAATGAAATTCTTCTATGGTGCAGCAGAGATTGAAATGGCTTTTTTAATTTTTTTTTTTTAAATTGAATTCTACAGAAACTAAGGAAAAAAATGTTTGTCATTTCTTGCTGTCTTAAGCTTGTAACACAGAACCCAGACCCACAATAGCCTGTGACAGTGCTGTGAAAAGTATTGGACGTTCAAATTCAGGAGTACACAACTGTTGTATTCTAACATCCTCATGGTGAATAGGCTTTGGATAGGAAGGGAAACTCCAAAGGAAGAGAAGGAAGCCTGCCAAGGAATAACATAATTACTACTGTCATATTTATCCATGGACACCCCCAACAAACCATTTCACATGCTATGAACAGGGTCCCAATCTGATTTTATCAAGTGAAGGCTCATGGAAAAGAGCGAAAACAGACTGACAATAACTAGAGATCTTTGGCTTGCTCTGGCTGCGCAGAGGAGATAGATGAGTTTGCCATCTTTCCTACTTGACTCACTGCTTTCACTTCCTGCAACAGACAAACCACATTTGAAAGCCAGGGTGTCTAGACATACTGTCAAGCTGTTTGCTATGGATTTAGGGGCTAAAGCACATCTCTTCACCTATGGCAGCCTAATTTGCATATGTCTTTGCACAAGCTATTCAGCAGATACATTTCTAGAATGTTACTCCTTGTATATAGAACTGTTGGAACACATCAAGAGGAGGGCCACAAAAATGATCCAAGGGATGGAACATCTTTCGTATGAGGACAGGCTGAGAGAGCTGGGGCTCTTCAGCCTGGAGAAGAGAAGGCTCCGAGGTGACCTGATAGCAGCCTTTCAGTATCTAAAAGGAAACTACAGGAAAGGAGACGACAGACTCTTTAGGATCTGTTGTATTGTAACAAGGGGAAGTGGTTTCAAGCTTAAAGAGGGTAGATTTAGGTTATATATAAAGAAAATGTCTTCTACAATGAGGGTGGTGAGGCGCTGGAACAGGTTGCTCAGAGATATGGTTGATGCCCTGTCCCTGGAGATTTTGAAGGCGAGGCTGGGTCAGGCTCTGGGCAACCTGACCTAGCTGGATGTACCTGTTCATTGCAGGGGACTAGATGGCCTTTAGAGGTCCCTTCCAACTCTAAGGATTTTATGATTCTATCATTCTGTGATTCTATGTCCGAAGAGTACCTTTAGTGGAAGCGTAATGAAAAATAACTTGAATGCATAGAGTTTATTGGAGTGGGCAGACAATTGGATGATTGGAAGGCTTTTTCCCTCAATGCCTTCTTTGGCAA
This sequence comes from Pavo muticus, assembly GCA_016647715.1. Lineage (NCBI taxonomy): Eukaryota > Metazoa > Chordata > Aves > Galliformes > Phasianidae > Pavo > Pavo muticus. The sequence goes on along the minus strand of JACDJE010000143.1, from coordinate 1,424,474 downwards.
GCTACACTTAATCTGTTTGGTTTTTTTTTTCCTAATATTTTGATGAGATTAATAACATTTAAGATCTTGCAATTCAATTAGCCAGCATAGGTCTTCAACTAAACATTAAAAATTTATAAATGCAAAGATGTTCCCTCCCTACTAAACAGATATAAATTTGATCACCCGTGTCCTCACCTGGGTACAGGGGCATTTTGTTTATTATGTTTTATGCAGTATCTGCACAGATCTGGAAGACAGTGAACTGTTTCCTTATATTGGGTTACAGCTGTTCCTCCATGTTTTTTGAACTAAACATTCATCACGTCATTCTTATCAACAAATTAATATGTCTATTTTTTTAAGAACTCACTCAGAACACTAATTTTAGGAAGATATTCAAATGAAATGCAAAATTTCTCTATATGAAATCTACAGATACACTTGAAAATATCGTTTTGTAATGAAATTCTGCTTAATTACTGCAGCTTTACTGGGCACTTAACACTAAGAAGAGAGTGTGTAGAAGGTAATTCCCTTCAGCAGAGACTTGCTGACTACACCTGCTTCAGCAAATGAATCTAGAATACAATGTCAACACATCCCTTTGACTTAATGCCGCCTTCCTGCTCTCTTGGTGTCAGTATATCTTGCACAAGACTGACAAGTATATTAGCAAAATAACAAAATGTGAGAAGAAAATTGTCTTCTAGTTACTGTTTCTGCTGATGTATTAATTCATTTCACATCCAATGTGGTATCACCATTATGCCTAAAGAGATTTTATGAGAAGGCTTACTGAAGTGAGAATCAAGCCAATGAATCGTTTAATATGAACTAATGAAAACCAGATATAAAAGGCTTTCACAACTGGTTTGGAGCTTTAATTGTCAAGCTGATGTAAATTCACAGCAGTCCTAAGTAAAGCAAAGGAACTGCAATGCAGAAAATGGAATCACTTTGAGATAATTGGCTTTAATTAAATAGCCATAAAAGCAGCTTTGTCCTGCAAGATACTAAGTGAAATAAGAGTTTGCAAGGTAAAAGTTAGAATTGCTAAAGAATGGCGAGTGCATTATCATTTGCATCTTCTGCCTTGTACTTCAGCTATAACTGCTGTACCTTGTTATGACTTAAGTACTCAGTCTTGTCATAGTGGCATTTATTTTTGGTTGATCAAAAGATGTTTCTTAACAGCACAAACTGAAATCCAAACAAACCAATTATGACAGCTTCTACCATTGCTAACTGCAGCATTGCTTTTAGTGCCAAGCCACAAGCATGGAGTCCACTGCCTTACGGTGTTCATTCCTTGGTTGTACCTGATTGTACGTGTGTCTTGCTAGGGTGAAATATGCCCATAGACAAATAATAGTATGATTTCTGTGAGACGCTGTGCATTTGCACATTGATAAGCACTTAACAAAAAAAATTAAAAAAACGTAACACTTTTTCCTCTTGCTGTGTGGACTGTGGGTTCCAGACACGTTGTACAAGATTTGAAGTATTTTGCATTTTCAGAGAGATGGAGAGATTTTTGTAAAGTGTATTTTCCATTATTTCTGGTTAAACACCCACAATCTGAGCAAGTCATGAATGCAAGAGGAAGTTCCTAATGGTTGGAAATAGGTTTAATTATTTTGGACTATGTAATACTTCCACCAAAACTGGTGGAGTCACAATTGTATGTATATTTATACATAAATGAGTGCATTTTACTTAACAATCTTGAGAAGCAGGAGCTATAGTACATTTTGTGGAGTTAATTCTCTAATTTTTTTTTATTATTATTTTTTAATTGCTGTCACGTGCCTTCAGTGGGTATTAAATACGCAGTTTTACTAACATTTCCCACCTACTTCACTTTCATTTTGAATTGCTGGAAATAGTCAACCTGTGGATGCTGCAACAGAGGTTCAAGCCTTATATTCCTAAAATCCCCATGCCTGGACGGCATTTGTTTTTCAAATCATTGAAATTTTGCATGGTTCACATGAATTGAGAGAGATACAGTGAAACAGAATTCAGTGTTATGCAACAGCAGTTGTGCAGAAAGTACACCAAGTTTTCTCTTCAGATTGAAGAAATTATCAAAGCTTCATAGTCTGGAATTCAGTTTTTTATTATTATCTTTTAAACATCCCCAAGCTACTTTAAGCCAAAGGAGAAAAACCTAAATGATCCAGATAGACTATGGAAAGCACAAGGGATTGTATTGGTGCTAGTACCACAATGTGGGTAGAGCTTGAGGTCATACCATTGATACTACAAAACAGGAAGAGTTCGATATCACACCATCTTATCACTGGTCAGAAGACCTCCGTACCTTTTACTTTCCAGGCTTCATCACCATGGTGAGAGAAGGGTCATCAAAAGCTGCAGGAGGATATTTCATTTCTGTAACGTGCGTAGGGAAATGAGATGATCTATGCTGGTGTCTTACTATTCAATCGTGCAACCCAAAAGGACACAGGTGTTCCCTGTGCAGGTTGTCCTTTGTTGTAATTTTCTACTGCTCTCAGTTTGACAGAAGGGTGAACTACAGTTCTCTGGAAGTGTTTTGTGGCATGTTGAATTTCATCTTGTTTGTTGAAATAAATGGTTTAAAATGAGAGAAGAATAATGTTTGATAGGTTTTGCTTAGCATGCATGTTCATCCATCTCAAGGGCACATGGAATAGAAAGGTCTCTGATGAAGGTAACAATCCATAAAAATCAAATGTAACAGTGTGCCTAATACTTAGTGGCAGAATCAATATTTGAAGGACTTTCTGTTTTGATGCCTTTGAGTGATGCCGCAGAAATCTTACTGCTGCAGGGCTGATGAATGGAGTCAGCAGAGCTGATCTGACAAACACTGGTGAAAATGAACTCAGGATCTGGCCTCCCTGAACAAGACTGACTTTGATCGCTTCATTCATAAAGATAAAACAACTTCATGGAATCTGATTTTATCCATGGCACTTTTATATCAATTGTTATGTTTTGTCACATATTGGAAATGTGTTTTAGCCCACAAAGATCAACATTTTCTTTGGAAAGGTTTGACTTAGCTGGCCAACCTTGTAGATACAATAAACGTATCACACTTAGTATTCACTACTGAACTGGCAAAACATTCTGCAGAACCCAGAGCTTTCTATTCTTCACAGCTTCATTCTTACTTTCCTCTGTTGTGTGTTTTTGAAGGAAAAAAATAACAAAACTAANAAACAAAAAAAAACAAAAACAAAAACAAAAACAAAAAACTAAAACCAAAACAACACAAAGGAAAACAAAGCCAAACCAAACCAAAAGAAAACCGCCAACAAACAAAAAAATTAAATAAAAAGAAAAATAGCGAATTGTTGCAGCTTCCTGCGACACTAAGTGTATACCACTGTCCTGGAATTATGTAAGGACAAGCCCACTCCCAATAAAAAAAATGTACCAAGCCACTGCACATGATTTTAACCTGTTTTACATCTGCTTAACAGTAGCACAACAGAACACTTAGGTCACTCATTCGTACACTACGTCCAAACGTATATTGGACTGGTGATTAATCTAGTTACTTTTTATGCACTAGACTTTCGTGCATACAGATACTATGTGGCCTGATCAAAACTGCTTCATTTAGTTCTATAAACCAATTTTGGCTATAGACACTTATCTAAAATGAACTAGATACAAAAGTAGATACATGTTGTGTTACTGTTTAATGACATATCCTAGATACAATATCTCAACTTCCTGATTGCAAAGTGAAATTTACTTTTTGAGCACCCCTTTTTCTTTCCCCCCTCTGTTTACTGACCTAAGTTTGGTAGCTAGTCTTTGTTAGACCCCTGAAATAAATGACTTTGACAATATGTCAACTAATTCTTCTGGCTCCTGGATCTTTCCTTGAAACAAGGGAACACAGAGCCTCTGTGGCTCATACTCAAACTGTCCTCTGCTTATTTTTTTCTTCCATCAGTGTCTCTTGTATCTCACACCCACCTTACCTGTGTGATGATTAGATGAGACTAGGCTGTGGTTAGTTTCTAAATATATCAGTGTGTGAACTCTTTCAATTAAGTAAGGAATTTGGCTGCTAACATTGCATAACTCCCGTTTCAAGACAAGTGCATTACAATCATTGCAGGATTCATTTTAGACTAGCATGACCTCAAGGTCCTTCCTCTTGCCAAGGCCAGGTTGCTTCCTGCAGTTTTCTTCTGCTGTTTTGCAGGGCTTTTAGCACATTTCAAGGGAAACAATTCCCTTGCTGTAAGAAGTGCTACTTAGTTCAAATACTTAATGGATTTAAATTCTTTTCCATCCAGTGTCACACTAACAAACCTGCCTACTCTCTCTCTTCTGTGTTCAGGAAGACTATTTAAAGCACACATCCCTCACTGAACTAGGAAATGCCAAATCCCCATCTGATTGTATAATCTTAGTTGTCCCTTTCCCAGCATATCCTGAGAAAAGGGATGGCATAGGAAAAGACATGTAAATATCATTCATACTTTTTTCTTGTTCTTCTGTCTGTGGGCAGTAATCTCAAAGTCTTTGAAGCTGATAAACTTTGCAGTGGCACTGAGGATAAACTGCAGTACCCTTACTGAAGCCAGTGGCTTTATCAGGCCTATTTAAAACCTGTAAGAGAAATCAGGAACAAAGGAAAAACATAAGGTACAAATGAAGTCAAAATTTGGATGAAGATCTATTAACTTTTCTATTCTGGTTTGAATTTAATTTTAAAATTTCCAGCTCGCAGTCACATTCTCTGCTTCTCTTATTTCTCTCCCCAGTGGTGTTTGAAGTTCCTCTCAAACCAGGGTCTTTTCAGCCAGTTTTCAATCCTTTTGACTTCACTCACAACCAAACCAATTTGAATTGCTGTTATTTTTTTCTGTACAAGAGAGGTTATTAATGGCCAGCTTGGAGTTTATATGACTAAAGTCAGACCAGCTGCCCACAGACTTCTCATATTATTTGGTGCTTGTATTTGAAATCTCACAGAAAAGGAAAATTATTTTCTGCATAGTGCATCCAGGAACAATTGATAGAGTTTACCAGACTGGCAGAAACTGGAGAGGTGTTTAAGCAGGTTTTGGAACATTGTAATAAAGGCCTGACCCCAGGCCGGCTGAATTAAATTGAAGAAAATTCCTACTGATTTCTGTGGTTTCCTTGGATCAGCCCCTCAGTTGCTTAAGCCAGAGGACACAGTAAGGCACTTCAGTAATTAGCAATGCCTGACTTCTTAGCTGGTGACACAACCTCTGGGGGCAGTACACATACTCTCTGTTTTCTGACTTAGTCAACCTTAGGGCAGGAGCATGGAAAACTCATTTGATATAAGCACCTTAAGGTGATTTTAGAGCTCTACTGCAGTGCTGCTGGCCCTTTGGCATTAAAAGTTACATACTGACTTAATGTGATCAAGGATGCAAGATGAGCATGGACTGCTGTTTCTCCTGTGTATATAAGATTTCTATACTAATGGCTTGTATCAATAAGGAGGCTACAATAAGTAGCAAGGCCTAAAATAATGTTCTCTCAAAGACAGTAAGTGAAGTGCTGAATTTATACATCAAGTTTATTTCACAGAAGCTCTCATTTGTCTTGTGTCTTATTAAAACATGGCTTTTTCTGCCATGGCAATTTCCTGGTGCTGGACCAGTTTGTTGCACAATGTAGGGCACACACACAACACAGGTGAACAGCCTCCGGCCCCTTACAGATCATCTAGTATTGCTGTCAAGCGTTCTCATAGAACGGCCCCTTTCACCGACTCCAGAATGTAATTTTGTGGACAACCATGGAGTTCTTTTCCTGGTGGTGTGAATAAGAAGAATCTGACCAAAACAAATCAGCCATATCTTATATAAATTAAAAATATATTTTTACCATATATTTCTAAGTACTTAAGCAGCAAAATTGATCAGTTAAATAATGAATAAAAAGAGAAAATTAAGAGCTATAAACAAATGCTAAAAGTATGCTTTCAGGTGAGATTTGAAAGGAGATGGAGAGTTCATGAATCAGTTTTAAGTTTCAGGAACTACAGTAACAGTGTAAAGAACCACAAGTGGTTAGCTTGCTAGAGGGACAATGAAAATTCAGCTGTGCATATGAAAAGTTAGGAAACTGATAGAGAAGGAAAACATTCAATAAAATATGCTGTGGCAGGTTTGTTTGTGCTCAAGGAATAAGAAACCAGTTGAGAAATGAATATAGGGAGCACACAAGTGAGGCAGTACTATACCTTGGGAATGTGGAAAACCTCTAGAAATCTGCTGCTTGCCAATACTGCAGAGAAGAGAACTGAGCTAGCCAAGGTAGATAAATATCAATAACACAGCAAAGGGATCCAGCAGGTGTAAGAGCAAGTGAAGGCAGGTTTGGGCAGTGCTAGGTGATTGTCATGTCAGTAGGGTGCACGCTGTTTTCCCTGGGAAGAGATTGCTTTGGAGCATCTATTTCTTTACAGGTATCTTTGTAGTATTACTCCATTATCACAGTACCCCACAATTTTAAAGACCATTATTTATCACTAGAGATTATCATTTCAAAGGCATAGATCTAGTAATGGATGCACAGAATCAGGTAGTTGTATCACATGTGTTCACTTAGAGCACAACGGACCAGCTGAACAACGCTTGCATATTGATTAAAATTGCTTATTCTTTTCAGATTCGTCATACAAGGAGGTGAGATGTCTCTCTCAGCCCACAGTGCTGCAAATGACCAAACCATCAATAAAAATAGTAAATATACATCATTTTTCTTGGTTCAGTATTATTCCCAGGCCTGACCAGGAGTGATTGAAAATTGTGGAGATATCACTGGGGTTTTCCCATCAGCACTATGGGTGCTTAAGGGATTGACAGCTCTTCCTTTCTTTAAATAGGCAAAAAACCAGGATGTTTCTTTTGGAATTATCCCAGACTGACCCTTTTTAATTAAAGCTGGTCATAGTTATTACACACTAATCTTTAGATGCTTCTGAGAGACCAGTGAATTCAAGGCCTGGATCTGAATCCCAACCAGCTTCACGCTATAGGCACTGATGCAGGAAAAAGTGCTGTGCTATATTTTGTTCTGAAATTTTCCCCATTAATGTGAAGATGCACAATTAAAAGAGTCTGGAGTTTAAGAAAGAGCTAGTTAGTGTTTCTAGCCACTGTTTATACCAACAAAATTCAGTGTAAATTGTAGTCAGTGACTTTCTGTAAAAAGATCCCTTTTTTTTTTTTTTTTTTTCAGAAAGCAGTCCAGTTAGAGAAGAATTAGAATTTAACTATATTAAAATTTTATGACTGAAGTGTGATAGGCACATATTTATCCACACAGAGTTTCTCACAGCTCAGCATTTAGGTTGTTTGCTCTGCATTTGACATAATCTCAATAATATGAAATCTCCTAGGGATATTATACTTGACAAAACTCACACTTTTCTACTCCATTTTGCCATAAATTTTTCCAACATATATCCGTTATTTCAGCTTGGCAGACTCTAAGGAATTACATATCACATCAGTCCTTGCAATGAGGTATTCTCAGAACCCCATTCTGTCTTCTTTATGCCTTCGTATTTATAAGAGGGCTTCTGGTCCACTCACACAAGTTTTTGATGAGGCTGTACACATTGTTTTCCTTACATGTACAAGTCCAAAGTAATTTTTAATACAGCTATTCCTTATCAAAGTAAGCAGCATCTTTTATTCATGCCTAATAATCTACAGTCAAGTAGTGCAGACCAGAATGTTAATTTCTTTTTAAACTCTTAAACAATGAGTTCCTTCACTTTGTGCTTCTAGAGCCTTGTATAACAAGTGCTTCCCTTACGTATCTCTGTATTTTTTTTTTTCTCAACACTGTCCAAGAGCAATCAGCCTCCTGAAGAGAATTCACTTTCTTGTATCATTTGATATTTGCCCTATCCAATTCCCTATTTCCCTGCTATATTTTTCCCTACACTTCTGCTATTTTCTCATGATGTTTTCATGAGGAACCATTTTTTTGACAACGTTAAAAGTTCTTTTTCATGTCAAGGATCATCAGAGTTCCCAGGTATCACTCCTGCTAAAAATAGGGACAAATTAATGCTGTGGAAGAGTTGTTACTTTTTGTAGTCAGCGTGGATCCATTTGAGAGTGTCTCATGCGGTGAGTGCAGAAAAGCTGATTCCTCCATAGATCTTTTCAGATTCTCTACTGTAGCCTATCTGACTTGTCTGAACACTTTCTGAGGCCATGTAAGTGACAAGATATAATATATAATATGAATTGCTGCTGGAGGACATAACCGTGCCTTAGCTAGCTGCTAGACAGTCGAATTCTGAAACTCTTCCTTCCTGAAAAAAATGGGACTGTTAGATAGGCCTTCTTAGCAGTGTTTTGGTGTGCATTAAACTAATGGGTACCTGGAGGAGAGCCATCAAAGACAAGTATCAGTGCAGAGACTCATGATTTCCTCTTGTACTTAATGTCTTTCTTGGTATAACTGAATCAGAGGAATATCTTAAAATTCTGTAAAATGTTAAAGTTTTTCTTTGTCATGTGTTGTTGCCAGAACTTATTTTCACTGCTACAGTCTAATCACAGATCTCAAAGCTTTGATATGACTGATTAAGGAGGACAAAAGTTTTCTTAAAGCAAAGATGTAGTTTCACATTTGTAGCTATCAACATGAACATGATTGATGAGGCCAAATCCAGATATACTGTCCTCTGCTTTTTTTAAGCCCCTCCCTCTCAGTCTTTAATATGATCTAGTAAGTGGCAACTCTGCCCTTAGAAGGAGGATTGGAACTGCATGATCTTTAAGGTCCCTTCCAGCCCAAACCATTCTATGATTCTATGACAATCCTTATTTCATGCTTCTGTTGGATTTGAAACATTATTTGATTCAAGGTCAATTAAATTTAAAAAAATAAGGATGAAGATCTTGTCTTCATTTTGTATCGCTAAATGCATACTCCATGCAGTATAATTCTCCAGTATACCTACTTTTGTTTAGGATATTAAAATAGCTCCACACAGTCTCTATGTTTATTAGATTTTTCAAAGACTTGGACACAGAGTAATTTCAAACTTTTATAAAAATAAAATAAAGAACAACAAAAAGTAAGCATATGACTCTTCTCTTACTTGCTCATTACTAAGTAGAAAACACTGATGTTCAGTCACAGTATGGACCCACTCAGTTTAGCTTATTTAGGCCCAGGCACTGAGATTAGACAAGTTTTATTACAAGTATCTCGTGAAACAAGTGACACCGGCCTCATGAGATGTGAAATGCCCCGGGCTATTACTTTTACATGCTGACTTCTTGTTTCCACATTAGGATTCAGTTCTTACACATCAGACCAAAATGTGAGGGAACTGTGCCTATGTACTTGTACAGAACAGATTATTCAAGGTTGTCTAGAACACAGGTTCTGCCAAAGATTGGAGAATGCAAGGATGGATGTCATGCTTTCCTGTGTCATGTAATTTGTATTTTGAGGTAAAGAGGTCAAGTTTAAATGCTGATCATATTTTTCTAAAGACAAAATCTGGATAATTTTTAACCTGCTATTGCTTCAGCTTACAGACTGGAAAAAGTGAGCAATTTTTTAAACACATAAGGGGGTTCTCTGCCTGATGTAGATATTGGTCACTTGATGATCTGTTAGCCATTTAGCAGGAAGGTAACTTGCAAACAATTTTCTGTCCGTGTTCTCCTCCTCTCAAAACACAAAAATTATAAAGCTATCTTAATAAGCTTTCTTGAATAAGAAATTATAAAAAGTTAATTGAAAATCAGTTTCAGATAAAATCTGTCTCAGCTCACCCAAACAATTTTGTAAATTTTGTAAAATGTGTGGAGAATTTCTCAAAACAAAATTATCTTGTTGTTAGTCTTGCCATTACTATCTTACACATTTTTCCTAGTTCCACAAATGTTTGTTTAAGGGTTTTTATTATTTTATAAACCAAACACTACACTATTCATCATTATGGTATTATCAGACATAAAAGTAGAACTCTGCAAGATGCACCACAGCTAATCAGTAGTACAGAAAGTGGAGGATTTCAGTCAGAACTTTTTACTACTAGGAGAATGTACTTCTTCTATTGTACCAGCAACACATACTTTACTATAAAACAACATTTGTCTATTCCGTGATTTCAATCATGGTAAAACTTTCATTTAATTAATGTAGTCAATAACCTGATATACAAATATTATGCATTTCTTTTGCCTTTTTTCTTGTAGGTATATTCAAAATCCACTGGCTATTTACTGTGCTTAGATGTGATTTTGAAAGCAGATTTTTATAATAGTTTTCTTCTGCTGGTCTGGACAACTTGGAAGACTGGGAGACCTAGTTCTTGCTCACAGAATGAACAAACATTAGGATAACTACTATTCTTACCCTGTTCTTGTTCAGTGCAAAGTAAAAATGTAACCCATCTTGCGTTATATAAATAATTATTATTATCATGAGAGATTATTATATCTCCTTATCAACTACAAGATGAATATTTTGTTCTCAATTCAGTCATAACAATGTCATTCAGTTTGGCTTTGTAGTCCTATTGCCTATCAAGGATGCTCATGATACAGATGAAATAATCCCGTGACACTACTAAATGTAAATATTTACTACAGCTCTGTGAGTTACTCTGATAAACTTTCCAATCTGATCTTTATACTTTCATTACAATTACTCTTTCTTTTTGTTTCTTCATACAGACATTTTCCATTAAAAATGCTTTACAGTGCTAATGTTCCTCCACTTGTAACATCTTAGATCCAAACAGCTCCCAGTGCATATTACCAACTGGCATTATTGCACAAATAAAGTACTCTCTTTTGGAGTACAGCCATATCTGAAGGAAAATACATTCTCTAATAAGCACTGCACAACTATAATAAGCAAACCTTCATGACTAGATGATAACACTAGGCAGAGCTCTGACCAAGAGTGTAAACGTCCCAGAAATAGCCCCAGTAAGCAACAAATTCATCAGTGTGTTTTCATGTCATGTTTTCTGGGAAAAAAAAGTATTCTAGTAGCAGTGTCTTCTGAGGGCATATTCATTCTCCTTTAAGTATCCTTTAAGTATCCTGTTCTACGCCTTGGTAGCAATCAAAACTCCCAAGAGATGAAGAATATGGCTGCACAGCTTCTGCACAATGCAAAATCCTCATTCCTGTAACATTATCATATAAAGACAGGTCTGGCCCTNTTTTTTTTTTTTTTTTTTTTTTTCAAGATAAAGTTAATTTTGCTCTTTTCACATGTATCTTCATTATGCTGGACGCAATTATCAGCCCATCCAAATCGAACTCTTCATTTAATGCATTTAGGAGTACAAGTACGTATGCTCTGTCTCATTATTTCTCCATTCTCACTGGAATTATTGAAGAAAAGAGCTAGCTGAGGCATACAGTTGAGCGGCTAAAGTACTCAGTCTTTGGAATTCATTTACCCATATGTCTCCCTAATTATATACCATTTTTTGAAGTATTCAGCACATCTTCTTCAGCATGACTAGCCTTCTTTTGTCTACCCATTAGTGGAAGCACCATTATATGTGGCATTTGCTCTCAGATTAGCACAGTCTGTCTCCTCGGTATGGCAGAGCACCCAGAGAGATCAATCAAGCAGTGGCATTTGTGGGCAGTGGCATTTCTGCTTTCTATTTCTGGGGGCTCTTTCCTCAGCTCGGCTTGGACAACTTTCCTTGGAGAGCACGTGCTGTGAGAGCATCGCTTTTCTCTGCAGCACTTTTCCCCACCAGATGGCAATGCGACAGCAAGAGGCCTTGCATCCAGTAGGAGGGAAGCAAAGACTGCTTCCCTTGATGCAAGTCGTTTCCATGTGGAAATTCACCCTGTTGCAAGTCATTTCCAAATCATTTCCATTTCACAGATGATAGATGAACCTGGAAAAGTATTTTTGCTCAATTCTTTCCCCCCAGCCCTTTCCCTCTCTTTTCTCTTTTATTCAGTCTTCTGATTTTTTCTACATTACCTTCTCTTTCCAGCTAGAATGTTCATTTATCTTTCCTATAGTAAAGCAGGCTTTTATTCTCTACTTTGCATTGTAATCATCCAATGTAAAGTATTTTAAAGATACTCAGCATGTACACAAGGCATAACACTTTCAAAGCACTGTAAACAATACGCCCACTTCTGTGAGTTAGGTAAGAATCAGCAGCTTTGTTTTACAGAGTGAAGCCATCCGGTAAGTAATACAGCTAAGGAGAGCCCAGATGAATAGCATCCATAACTAAGAAGCTATTTTCAATCCTGAGCACTGACCACTATATAACAACTGCACTGCTGCATTTACAACTGTTTTTCCTTGTTCTTTTTTCAAATGCCCAGACCTGTGTTGTGTTTGTTTTGGAAGGGCAGTTCTTCATTTCATCTCAGAGTGTAGTATGATTTTATTTTGCCCTAATTGTATTTCAAAGCAGAACTCTGTTGCTGATTGGCTAAAGCAAAGATCTTCTTACTGGTATCTTTTTTGTAGTTCAAAGTAGAATTTTTTTATTTCTTTAGTTCAAAGCAGTGGTCTATCTCTTGTAGTCTACAACCAGGGGTCTTTTTAGCTCAACCCTAGATAATTTGTTCATCTCACCGAATTAGATATGCTATACATAAATATTCTGAACATGAACTCTTTCCTTCAACACAAAGATATTTCATCACAGTCAGTTTCTAAATCTTACTGCTTCCCATCACCTCCACTGGCTGGCCATTTCTCTCATGACCCCTACTCTTTTCCATTTCTCATCTAATAATGATGACATCTTCAATGCAGTCATAGACACAAATGGTACTTAAGCCACATTTTCAAATGGAGCTTGACAATCAGATAAATGTATTTCTGATTTTTGGGGAGAAATGCTTCTTTTGAGACTCTGACACAGCTAGAAATTCTTCTCATGTAAAGTACTATTACCTATACTGCTGAAAATATTTTCCTGACTTGTTTTCTCCTGTCTGAAGCTCAAAGGAGTTACTTTTCTGTGTTTCTCTTCCTCTGTCCTGGCACTCAAGAACCGTAGGCTGATGGCCAAAACTAATGACCAACTGTACAAGCAAAGTAGCGAATTCAGATACATAGAAGATACTGGCTAATATATCACTGTACTTTGAAAAACAGACTTTTTCCTCTTATTTTTGCATAGTGCCAGCCCTTTTCTGCACATAATATAAATGCCAAAAAAAAAACTTCAAATCCAGAAAAAAACGTTATTTTTAAAAAGCATTCCAAGAAATTTGTCTCACTAGGTATTTTGGGACAACCTAAAATTGCCAAATAAAATTTGGAGACAGAATCTTGCTCCACCAAATAGTTTAGACTCTAAATACCTTCCCTTTCAAAATGCCTCTTTGCATGTTACTGGGAAATATCTGTACTGATATACCAGCATTCTCTATCAGTATACTGCTGTACTGAAAAGAAAACAGAGAAGTAACAGTGAAACATCTTTAAACCTACACAGATCTTAGGAGAGAGATATGAAAAAAAGTCTGTAGAATGGGGACTCTGGGAGAGCCCCTCAGCTGTGGACTGCCTCTGTGTGATTGCTTCACCTACCAAATGCATCTTGTAACCTTTGGCTTCAGTGATAGTATTTAATGAGGAGGAGGTAGATCTGTACAGCAGAGACAAAATAATCCCTAGAAATCAACAGTTTTTCAAACTTTGCCACAGAACATTTGTGAGAGGCATTGCTCTTCTATCTACTAAATGGGTTTGATAATCTCTGTTTCATCGAGAAATTATAGAATCTTCTTATTTCAGTGTGATCTGGCTCCATCTACCATGAACACATATGTTGCCCTAATACTGAATGTGTAACAAATATATTCTGGACAGTGATTAGTAATGCAGAAAGAAGTATCATTTTAGGCATAGAAGGACGAAAAGTAGAAATCCTCCAAGAGATTTACAGTTTCAACAATTGAAATTTTTTCCTAGCTCACTGTGTGCGCTGCTGTCTGAAAGACAAGTGCCTATCCAATCTCAAATGTCACCAGGCCATTAAAAACAAGAGGCTCTGGGATTCCCCCTTGTGTGACTGGAGCTTTAGCTTCTTATATAATTGTCTATTTAATGTCTATTTGTGTGCTGAAAATTCAGTCTCAGCAAAGCAAGTTTTTTCACCTACTACTCCCTCTGCTCCCTTCTGAAGAAGAAAAAAAGATTTCCTGTGAAATGGCTAGAAGCTCTGTTAGCTTTCCTCTCTCTCTGGAGGAACTCAGTTTAGTCATGGGAGCGCAGCTGATAATGGCTATAGAAATAACACTTCAGCTCGAAGTTTCTTTAAGCACTACTCTGTCTGTCACCTTAGTATTCTCAGGAGTAAAAACTGTTATTCTACCTGCACTGAAAAATGTATGTTTTTGAAAACATTTCTCTCTCACCCACAAATATGCACATACAATGCCTACGTCTTTTGAGCAAAAACACACTTATCTATATACTCTTATTTAAGCCCTCCCCACATGTTTCTCCCATTCCTTCTTACTTTATTAGAAACAGATTTGTTATTTTTCAGACAGAATATCCCAGCTTTTTGATATGCGGGAATACAGAGCCCATCTTCTCAGTCTTACCTTACAGAAAGGGGGACAAAACTGCTCTACCTGGCAGCCTCAGTGACTCAGTAATACTACCTACCAACCTCTGTATCTACAGTGGAAAGAAAAGAAATGATGTTAAATCATTTTGCACATAATTCTCTTTGAACCAGGATACCATTAACTTCCGCAAAGGATAACTGTGGGCATAGCACTCATCCATAAGAACCAGCAGAGCATACCTCAGTGTGCATGCTTCCTTCACAGCTTATAGGGGCTGCCATGTTCTTCACCCCTTTTTTAAAGCATCAAAGACATGCATAAATCTAAGATCAGCACTAAGGAACGTAATTATTCCTTTGTACGTTATTTCATACGAGAAGTCTACATGAAGACAGACAGCTTACTTTCACATACATTCAGCTAGCTACCTGGAATCTTTGTTTTTCCTTTTGTAGCTACACCTAGCAGTAAAATAAAATAAATATAACGTTAGAAGTGGAGCCTAGATCTATTAAGTTCACATGGAGTTTGTCTGGTATAACATAGCTGCTGAAGGAGTTGAAATAGCCCACTGACATGCACTGTTTGGTACTGTGAAGAACACACGTTTGCCATAAGATGCTGAGCGCCTCCACAATGACAATGTCCAGCATTCCCAGGCCAGAAAAGAGCTGTGGTTTTGCTTTCTGACAGCTCTCCTAAAGGTGACCTGAGCTTTGCTGTGAAGCACAGCACTCACAGAGATTTCTCCTGGTCACTGTGGATGTCTTTTCCAATAACAGGATGGCAGCTTCAAGGAGGGTGGGAAACTGTGGGAGTTGCCTGGGAACTGCAACTACATGGTTCCTGGATCGGGTAGGATGGACACTCTCTTTACACTATGCCTGGAAAGAGTACCTCTATTCTTGGTCACTCAGTTCTCAAGGCAGTGCTTGCAAAACTAGGTCTGGATGACTCATTTGCTTGGAGTAATTTATCAAATTGATTTAGTCCCATTTCCTGTTTGTAGAACTATCTGCATGCAAGTCACGATTTCCTCAAATGTATTCATTATCCAAAGCTAATTTTGTTTAAGGATGTGGACAGAATACGAACTGTTCTCTATATTTGATCTCTTTTGTTCCAACAAGATTGGCAAATAATTGTAAGAGATCAAATCTATCATGTGTCTTCACTTCTGTTTCTTGACTGAGTGAAAGTAATATTGGACATGAAAGCAGGGGAAAAAAAAAAAAAAGAGAGAGAGATTTTGGTAGATGCCTTGTACATGGTTCTGAAAATGAGAAGACTAGGCTGGCTCAGATTCTAACAACATGAGGAAATGACCATTGGCCAATGTGAATTGCAAGCAATAGCATCACTGGGAGAAACTGCTGTACTGGGCTTGCTGCAGCACCAGATGCCTCCAAACAGACCTTTCATCTGCACAGACTGAGGCTGAGCCACTGTAGACCTGGTCCCCAGTAGACAGTCTGACCTGCTCACATCTTTGCATCTTTGCTGACAGCTTGTAAATTATTTTTCTTCACAGCCAACTATGGCAGATCATTCTTAAATGCCATCATAGATAATTTTTTTTTTTTTGGTGCCTGACTCATCTCTGTTGTATAGCAGTTATATTAGTAAATGCACTGAAGTTTCTGATTGAAACAAACAAGCAAGAAGGCAATCAGACCTTACATACTCCAGCAAACAATCTAGAAACTGAATTATAGATAGTCCTAAAGTAAAATGTATGAATGTGTTCAAGCTGATTTGTTGACTCAATTCCATAAACACCTCTTGGATTTTAATCTACACTCTTCTGTTTCGTTTTCTGTTTTTATGCATCTTTTTTTTTTTTTTTTCAATCCATATTTTATATTAGATTTCTTGGTGTATTTTGTCATACAGAAGCTTGTGAGTGCAGAACATTTCAAAATGCTCACATGATATGTACCTGGTTTTCTCAGGAAAAATAAAAAAAAAATCCAAACAGAAAAAAATCATAAAGAGTGAGAAGTATGTAAAACCCAGTAACAGAAGCATTTGCAGTAAGAAAAGCAACAAGACTTGCTATTCCGATCTGAACTAACCTCACATTCCCCATTATATTCTACCAAGGCTTCTCATTTTATCTACGTACTGTCCACCCCCCTTGGTCTCCTGCACTCCCCTGGGTATACATCTGTACATGGGGTTGGTGTGCTGAGATTTCTGACCTCTTCCATTGTAACTATAATGAAGCCTGACCTGTCAGTTAGAGTCTACCCACAGATTTAAGTGACTAGTGATGTTGCTTCCTTTTCTTCACAATCTACCTAACCTTAACAAGATTTAAAATAGCAACAACACACAAAACAACAAACAAACAAACAAAAGCAACCCAAAGCTGGAGTTTTAGTTTTGAAGGGGATGATGGGATTCACAAGCTTTTTAAGACTGGGAAGAGTAGTGTCTGAAACGATGCCACGCAATCCCTAAAATTATCTATCTACCTCAAATGAAGACCAGAAGAAAAGCCAACAGCAATACATTTAAAAAAGAGAAAAGAGAAATAGACAGCTATTTCTAGTGAAAGGTAAAGTAAATTGTACTGATTTTAATGGGCTCAATTTTGATGGATATATTAATGTGAAAATCAGCTTAGATGAAGAATTTACCTATTTCTCCACTGGTTTGAAATTCTGCATTTTTTTCCACAACTAAATATTCCCTCAGTTCTTCCTCCTTCTTGCTTTCTATCCTTATGTCCATCCTAACATACTGATGAATGTNCAACAAACAAAAAAATTAAATAAAAAGAAAAATAGCGAATTGTTGCAGCTTCCTGCGACACTAAGTGTATACCACTGTCCTGGAATTATGTAAGGACAAGCCCACTCCCAATAAAAAAAATGTACCAAGCCACTGCACATGATTTTAACCTGTTTTACATCTGCTTAACAGTAGCACAACAGAACACTTAGGTCACTCATTCGTACACTACGTCCAAACGTATATTGGACTGGTGATTAATCTAGTTACTTTTTATGCACTAGACTTTCGTGCATACAGATACTATGTGGCCTGATCAAAACTGCTTCATTTAGTTCTATAAACCAATTTTGGCTATAGACACTTATCTAAAATGAACTAGATACAAAAGTAGATACATGTTGTGTTACTGTTTAATGACATATCCTAGATACAATATCTCAACTTCCTGATTGCAAAGTGAAATTTACTTTTTGAGCACCCCTTTTTCTTTCCCCCCTCTGTTTACTGACCTAAGTTTGGTAGCTAGTCTTTGTTAGACCCCTGAAATAAATGACTTTGACAATATGTCAACTAATTCTTCTGGCTCCTGGATCTTTCCTTGAAACAAGGGAACACAGAGCCTCTGTGGCTCATACTCAAACTGTCCTCTGCTTATTTTTTTCTTCCATCAGTGTCTCTTGTATCTCACACCCACCTTACCTGTGTGATGATTAGATGAGACTAGGCTGTGGTTAGTTTCTAAATATATCAGTGTGTGAACTCTTTCAATTAAGTAAGGAATTTGGCTGCTAACATTGCATAACTCCCGTTTCAAGACAAGTGCATTACAATCATTGCAGGATTCATTTTAGACTAGCATGACCTCAAGGTCCTTCCTCTTGCCAAGGCCAGGTTGCTTCCTGCAGTTTTCTTCTGCTGTTTTGCAGGGCTTTTAGCACATTTCAAGGGAAACAATTCCCTTGCTGTAAGAAGTGCTACTTAGTTCAAATACTTAATGGATTTAAATTCTTTTCCATCCAGTGTCACACTAACAAACCTGCCTACTCTCTCTCTTCTGTGTTCAGGAAGACTATTTAAAGCACACATCCCTCACTGAACTAGGAAATGCCAAATCCCCATCTGATTGTATAATCTTAGTTGTCCCTTTCCCAGCATATCCTGAGAAAAGGGATGGCATAGGAAAAGACATGTAAATATCATTCATACTTTTTTCTTGTTCTTCTGTCTGTGGGCAGTAATCTCAAAGTCTTTGAAGCTGATAAACTTTGCAGTGGCACTGAGGATAAACTGCAGTACCCTTACTGAAGCCAGTGGCTTTATCAGGCCTATTTAAAACCTGTAAGAGAAATCAGGAACAAAGGAAAAACATAAGGTACAAATGAAGTCAAAATTTGGATGAAGATCTATTAACTTTTCTATTCTGGTTTGAATTTAATTTTAAAATTTCCAGCTCGCAGTCACATTCTCTGCTTCTCTTATTTCTCTCCCCAGTGGTGTTTGAAGTTCCTCTCAAACCAGGGTCTTTTCAGCCAGTTTTCAATCCTTTTGACTTCACTCACAACCAAACCAATTTGAATTGCTGTTATTTTTTTCTGTACAAGAGAGGTTATTAATGGCCAGCTTGGAGTTTATATGACTAAAGTCAGACCAGCTGCCCACAGACTTCTCATATTATTTGGTGCTTGTATTTGAAATCTCACAGAAAAGGAAAATTATTTTCTGCATAGTGCATCCAGGAACAATTGATAGAGTTTACCAGACTGGCAGAAACTGGAGAGGTGTTTAAGCAGGTTTTGGAACATTGTAATAAAGGCCTGACCCCAGGCCGGCTGAATTAAATTGAAGAAAATTCCTACTGATTTCTGTGGTTTCCTTGGATCAGCCCCTCAGTTGCTTAAGCCAGAGGACACAGTAAGGCACTTCAGTAATTAGCAATGCCTGACTTCTTAGCTGGTGACACAACCTCTGGGGGCAGTACACATACTCTCTGTTTTCTGACTTAGTCAACCTTAGGGCAGGAGCATGGAAAACTCATTTGATATAAGCACCTTAAGGTGATTTTAGAGCTCTACTGCAGTGCTGCTGGCCCTTTGGCATTAAAAGTTACATACTGACTTAATGTGATCAAGGATGCAAGATGAGCATGGACTGCTGTTTCTCCTGTGTATATAAGATTTCTATACTAATGGCTTGTATCAATAAGGAGGCTACAATAAGTAGCAAGGCCTAAAATAATGTTCTCTCAAAGACAGTAAGTGAAGTGCTGAATTTATACATCAAGTTTATTTCACAGAAGCTCTCATTTGTCTTGTGTCTTATTAAAACATGGCTTTTTCTGCCATGGCAATTTCCTGGTGCTGGACCAGTTTGTTGCACAATGTAGGGCACACACACAACACAGGTGAACAGCCTCCGGCCCCTTACAGATCATCTAGTATTGCTGTCAAGCGTTCTCATAGAACGGCCCCTTTCACCGACTCCAGAATGTAATTTTGTGGACAACCATGGAGTTCTTTTCCTGGTGGTGTGAATAAGAAGAATCTGACCAAAACAAATCAGCCATATCTTATATAAATTAAAAATATATTTTTACCATATATTTCTAAGTACTTAAGCAGCAAAATTGATCAGTTAAATAATGAATAAAAAGAGAAAATTAAGAGCTATAAACAAATGCTAAAAGTATGCTTTCAGGTGAGATTTGAAAGGAGATGGAGAGTTCATGAATCAGTTTTAAGTTTCAGGAACTACAGTAACAGTGTAAAGAACCACAAGTGGTTAGCTTGCTAGAGGGACAATGAAAATTCAGCTGTGCATATGAAAAGTTAGGAAACTGATAGAGAAGGAAAACATTCAATAAAATATGCTGTGGCAGGTTTGTTTGTGCTCAAGGAATAAGAAACCAGTTGAGAAATGAATATAGGGAGCACACAAGTGAGGCAGTACTATACCTTGGGAATGTGGAAAACCTCTAGAAATCTGCTGCTTGCCAATACTGCAGAGAAGAGAACTGAGCTAGCCAAGGTAGATAAATATCAATAACACAGCAAAGGGATCCAGCAGGTGTAAGAGCAAGTGAAGGCAGGTTTGGGCAGTGCTAGGTGATTGTCATGTCAGTAGGGTGCACGCTGTTTTCCCTGGGAAGAGATTGCTTTGGAGCATCTATTTCTTTACAGGTATCTTTGTAGTATTACTCCATTATCACAGTACCCCACAATTTTAAAGACCATTATTTATCACTAGAGATTATCATTTCAAAGGCATAGATCTAGTAATGGATGCACAGAATCAGGTAGTTGTATCACATGTGTTCACTTAGAGCACAACGGACCAGCTGAACAACGCTTGCATATTGATTAAAATTGCTTATTCTTTTCAGATTCGTCATACAAGGAGGTGAGATGTCTCTCTCAGCCCACAGTGCTGCAAATGACCAAACCATCAATAAAAATAGTAAATATACATCATTTTTCTTGGTTCAGTATTATTCCCAGGCCTGACCAGGAGTGATTGAAAATTGTGGAGATATCACTGGGGTTTTCCCATCAGCACTATGGGTGCTTAAGGGATTGACAGCTCTTCCTTTCTTTAAATAGGCAAAAAACCAGGATGTTTCTTTTGGAATTATCCCAGACTGACCCTTTTTAATTAAAGCTGGTCATAGTTATTACACACTAATCTTTAGATGCTTCTGAGAGACCAGTGAATTCAAGGCCTGGATCTGAATCCCAACCAGCTTCACGCTATAGGCACTGATGCAGGAAAAAGTGCTGTGCTATATTTTGTTCTGAAATTTTCCCCATTAATGTGAAGATGCACAATTAAAAGAGTCTGGAGTTTAAGAAAGAGCTAGTTAGTGTTTCTAGCCACTGTTTATACCAACAAAATTCAGTGTAAATTGTAGTCAGTGACTTTCTGTAAAAAGATCCCTTTTTTTTTTTTTTTTTTTCAGAAAGCAGTCCAGTTAGAGAAGAATTAGAATTTAACTATATTAAAATTTTATGACTGAAGTGTGATAGGCACATATTTATCCACACAGAGTTTCTCACAGCTCAGCATTTAGGTTGTTTGCTCTGCATTTGACATAATCTCAATAATATGAAATCTCCTAGGGATATTATACTTGACAAAACTCACACTTTTCTACTCCATTTTGCCATAAATTTTTCCAACATATATCCGTTATTTCAGCTTGGCAGACTCTAAGGAATTACATATCACATCAGTCCTTGCAATGAGGTATTCTCAGAACCCCATTCTGTCTTCTTTATGCCTTCGTATTTATAAGAGGGCTTCTGGTCCACTCACACAAGTTTTTGATGAGGCTGTACACATTGTTTTCCTTACATGTACAAGTCCAAAGTAATTTTTAATACAGCTATTCCTTATCAAAGTAAGCAGCATCTTTTATTCATGCCTAATAATCTACAGTCAAGTAGTGCAGACCAGAATGTTAATTTCTTTTTAAACTCTTAAACAATGAGTTCCTTCACTTTGTGCTTCTAGAGCCTTGTATAACAAGTGCTTCCCTTACGTATCTCTGTATTTTTTTTTTTCTCAACACTGTCCAAGAGCAATCAGCCTCCTGAAGAGAATTCACTTTCTTGTATCATTTGATATTTGCCCTATCCAATTCCCTATTTCCCTGCTATATTTTTCCCTACACTTCTGCTATTTTCTCATGATGTTTTCATGAGGAACCATTTTTTTGACAACGTTAAAAGTTCTTTTTCATGTCAAGGATCATCAGAGTTCCCAGGTATCACTCCTGCTAAAAATAGGGACAAATTAATGCTGTGGAAGAGTTGTTACTTTTTGTAGTCAGCGTGGATCCATTTGAGAGTGTCTCATGCGGTGAGTGCAGAAAAGCTGATTCCTCCATAGATCTTTTCAGATTCTCTACTGTAGCCTATCTGACTTGTCTGAACACTTTCTGAGGCCATGTAAGTGACAAGATATAATATATAATATGAATTGCTGCTGGAGGACATAACCGTGCCTTAGCTAGCTGCTAGACAGTCGAATTCTGAAACTCTTCCTTCCTGAAAAAAATGGGACTGTTAGATAGGCCTTCTTAGCAGTGTTTTGGTGTGCATTAAACTAATGGGTACCTGGAGGAGAGCCATCAAAGACAAGTATCAGTGCAGAGACTCATGATTTCCTCTTGTACTTAATGTCTTTCTTGGTATAACTGAATCAGAGGAATATCTTAAAATTCTGTAAAATGTTAAAGTTTTTCTTTGTCATGTGTTGTTGCCAGAACTTATTTTCACTGCTACAGTCTAATCACAGATCTCAAAGCTTTGATATGACTGATTAAGGAGGACAAAAGTTTTCTTAAAGCAAAGATGTAGTTTCACATTTGTAGCTATCAACATGAACATGATTGATGAGGCCAAATCCAGATATACTGTCCTCTGCTTTTTTTAAGCCCCTCCCTCTCAGTCTTTAATATGATCTAGTAAGTGGCAACTCTGCCCTTAGAAGGAGGATTGGAACTGCATGATCTTTAAGGTCCCTTCCAGCCCAAACCATTCTATGATTCTATGACAATCCTTATTTCATGCTTCTGTTGGATTTGAAACATTATTTGATTCAAGGTCAATTAAATTTAAAAAAATAAGGATGAAGATCTTGTCTTCATTTTGTATCGCTAAATGCATACTCCATGCAGTATAATTCTCCAGTATACCTACTTTTGTTTAGGATATTAAAATAGCTCCACACAGTCTCTATGTTTATTAGATTTTTCAAAGACTTGGACACAGAGTAATTTCAAACTTTTATAAAAATAAAATAAAGAACAACAAAAAGTAAGCATATGACTCTTCTCTTACTTGCTCATTACTAAGTAGAAAACACTGATGTTCAGTCACAGTATGGACCCACTCAGTTTAGCTTATTTAGGCCCAGGCACTGAGATTAGACAAGTTTTATTACAAGTATCTCGTGAAACAAGTGACACCGGCCTCATGAGATGTGAAATGCCCCGGGCTATTACTTTTACATGCTGACTTCTTGTTTCCACATTAGGATTCAGTTCTTACACATCAGACCAAAATGTGAGGGAACTGTGCCTATGTACTTGTACAGAACAGATTATTCAAGGTTGTCTAGAACACAGGTTCTGCCAAAGATTGGAGAATGCAAGGATGGATGTCATGCTTTCCTGTGTCATGTAATTTGTATTTTGAGGTAAAGAGGTCAAGTTTAAATGCTGATCATATTTTTCTAAAGACAAAATCTGGATAATTTTTAACCTGCTATTGCTTCAGCTTACAGACTGGAAAAAGTGAGCAATTTTTTAAACACATAAGGGGGTTCTCTGCCTGATGTAGATATTGGTCACTTGATGATCTGTTAGCCATTTAGCAGGAAGGTAACTTGCAAACAATTTTCTGTCCGTGTTCTCCTCCTCTCAAAACACAAAAATTATAAAGCTATCTTAATAAGCTTTCTTGAATAAGAAATTATAAAAAGTTAATTGAAAATCAGTTTCAGATAAAATCTGTCTCAGCTCACCCAAACAATTTTGTAAATTTTGTAAAATGTGTGGAGAATTTCTCAAAACAAAATTATCTTGTTGTTAGTCTTGCCATTACTATCTTACACATTTTTCCTAGTTCCACAAATGTTTGTTTAAGGGTTTTTATTATTTTATAAACCAAACACTACACTATTCATCATTATGGTATTATCAGACATAAAAGTAGAACTCTGCAAGATGCACCACAGCTAATCAGTAGTACAGAAAGTGGAGGATTTCAGTCAGAACTTTTTACTACTAGGAGAATGTACTTCTTCTATTGTACCAGCAACACATACTTTACTATAAAACAACATTTGTCTATTCCGTGATTTCAATCATGGTAAAACTTTCATTTAATTAATGTAGTCAATAACCTGATATACAAATATTATGCATTTCTTTTGCCTTTTTTCTTGTAGGTATATTCAAAATCCACTGGCTATTTACTGTGCTTAGATGTGATTTTGAAAGCAGATTTTTATAATAGTTTTCTTCTGCTGGTCTGGACAACTTGGAAGACTGGGAGACCTAGTTCTTGCTCACAGAATGAACAAACATTAGGATAACTACTATTCTTACCCTGTTCTTGTTCAGTGCAAAGTAAAAATGTAACCCATCTTGCGTTATATAAATAATTATTATTATCATGAGAGATTATTATATCTCCTTATCAACTACAAGATGAATATTTTGTTCTCAATTCAGTCATAACAATGTCATTCAGTTTGGCTTTGTAGTCCTATTGCCTATCAAGGATGCTCATGATACAGATGAAATAATCCCGTGACACTACTAAATGTAAATATTTACTACAGCTCTGTGAGTTACTCTGATAAACTTTCCAATCTGATCTTTATACTTTCATTACAATTACTCTTTCTTTTTGTTTCTTCATACAGACATTTTCCATTAAAAATGCTTTACAGTGCTAATGTTCCTCCACTTGTAACATCTTAGATCCAAACAGCTCCCAGTGCATATTACCAACTGGCATTATTGCACAAATAAAGTACTCTCTTTTGGAGTACAGCCATATCTGAAGGAAAATACATTCTCTAATAAGCACTGCACAACTATAATAAGCAAACCTTCATGACTAGATGATAACACTAGGCAGAGCTCTGACCAAGAGTGTAAACGTCCCAGAAATAGCCCCAGTAAGCAACAAATTCATCAGTGTGTTTTCATGTCATGTTTTCTGGGAAAAAAAAGTATTCTAGTAGCAGTGTCTTCTGAGGGCATATTCATTCTCCTTTAAGTATCCTTTAAGTATCCTGTTCTACGCCTTGGTAGCAATCAAAACTCCCAAGAGATGAAGAATATGGCTGCACAGCTTCTGCACAATGCAAAATCCTCATTCCTGTAACATTATCATATAAAGACAGGTCTGGCCCTTGGAAGAAAGTAAGGATGCCCTTACAAACATCACCTCATAATAAAGTTTGTAAAAGCTATTTAAGTAAGATAAGAGTGATATCAGTGACAGGCACTCATCTCAAGTTAATTCACTTAGCATCCAGTTTGATGCTTTTGAATGTAACCCTGAATTATCAGTAGCAACATATTCTCTTTGATACTGGAGAGATGCCGTAGAGAAGTCTGTTGGTACATCTGGCTTTTGGGAGCACAGTTATGTGAGATCCGGTTATGGTTCTTCTTCCAATTCATAGCATATGTGAACCAGGTCTAGAGACTACGATCCTCTAATTTTAATTCTTCTTCACTGAAATAATAAAAAAAGAATGGGGGATGCAGATTCTGAAGCAAGAACTGCAGTCTGCGTCTCTAAGGATCATAGATTAGATTTGTCCTGGAAGGAAGATTAGATTAGGCCTCTATTTTAGAAAAATATTGTGAAGTAAGGTTTATTTAACGCATGATTTCTTCTTCAATGTGAGGTGAATCACCACATATTACTTCTAAGGAGACTGTCTTCAAAATCAGATAGTTCATGGTGTGCTGAGGCTGGAATTCACATTTACATTTCCTGTTCTTCTGGAAAAGTTTATTTTTGCAGTAGATAGTAACTGGTTAAGGAAGACTAGTTCTGTACAGATATGTGATCTTATACCACCAGTAAAATAGCTGATTTTTTGACCCAAAAATAAGGGAACTGCTATGGCAATACATCCATATTTAACTGACATGATCCACAGAGACCCACAGCAAAAATTCAAAGCAAAAATCTCAAAGCACTACTTCGACAAAACTGTTCTCTTTGTAAAAGATACAAATACAATCATTCAAGGAGGAATCACTGGTCATGCTTCTGTACCAAAGAATAGATTATAGCTTCTGCTTGCATGTGACTAGAGAATCAGGAAATGTCTCTTCCCAAGTAATTTATGAAATGGGGAACTCAGTGTCCTATGAAGATCATCACTCTAATGCCAGAAAGCAAACAGCAGTCTGACCTGACATGCACTGATGAACAAGTTTGAGAGTGGAACGTGTTACACATAATTAAATATAGATCTTTACTAATCAATGGCAAGTATATAATTATGTTTCTCAAGGTTAGTTAGGTAGAGTGTTGTGAGGAGACACAATAAAGAGAGTCAAGAAGACAAACAAAGGGGTATTCTGCAGCACTGAGGAGGCTCTTAGCACTCTTAGTTGTTAGACCTGAAAGGCTCACACTGAAATTTTTGTCAGTAGTCTCATTAAGGAGCCACCATGCAGGTCAAGAAGGCCTCTAAGATTAGGCAAACCTACTTAAGCAATGCTGCAAAACCACTTCAACAATGCTATCTGTGTCTGTCTTGTTCAGGGAAAGCTTTTTCAGGGCTATCTGCATTTCTACACTTTGAACAGTTGTGAAAAGAACCAGATCAGATTCCTTGAGGCAGAGAACACTGAAATCTTAAAATAGTTTTGATAACCTATCTCTTTAAAATGACAAAAAATATTTAACATGAAGTAATAAAATGTTAATTTACCCGATGAAAGATATTGTTGCAAGCCTATCCTTTTTTTAATAAATGACTAAGCAATATGATAAAATATCAAGTAGATGTATATGTGCCAGTCTGCCCGTCAGACAGAAATGCTGAGGAATTGATTATTTATGGCAACTTTACAGTTAAAACATCAATACCTGAAATACTATCTTCTCTCAAATTACATCTGTTTAAAAAGAAAGTTCAGCTCTGAAACTTTTGATTCCCTCAACTTTTGCCCAGTTGTTTGGATACCATTCACTTGAAAATATTCCTACATGCATGCACTGCTTCTCAACAGGAAAGGAGCTTCATGCAGTATCCTGACAGTGCACACACACCCCTACTGCCTCTGCCACCACTTTCTCTAAACAATGATGCATACAAGCCAAAACATTGAATAAGAAGGTATAAAACCTTGTACGAAGTCCTGAGGCTCTGACATTTACATCCTTAGGATGTGATTCTGTAAAACAGCAGCTTTTCCTGCAACTGGATGTAATCAGAATTCCTTTAACCATATTTCTGTTGTAGCGATAATTAAAATATTGGATTTTCTTCCAAATATAAGTGAGTAAGAAGATAATGGGGAAAGGGGAAAAAAAAAGATCATAGTGTGAGTGGAGACGGTTGTTCTCTAAAGAGGCCTGGAGAGATAGATATTATATTCAGTGGGATTTTTTTAATGAAAGGTAGTTCACCACCTTCATAATCACAGTACAGAGAGATACTCTATTTATACAGATTAAGCTTGAAGGGATCCCTAAAAGCACCTATGCAATCTATGCTGTATTATATGCACAGTGTTTATATTGAATATATTCAAGAGAGCAAGAAGAAAAAATATTGAGATTTCACTTCTAGCCATTTACAACTGTCTGGTCTGAGCAAACTCTCTTTTTTTTCAACAAAAACAATAAAATTTCTTTGGGTTTTGTGTAATAATTGGAGACATTCTGATGAAAATGCCTTAATCCCTATAGGCATAAAATGTTAGTCCAAAATTCCATCATATTTTTACCAGAGGACATAAGTCAC
The DNA here is from genome assembly GCA_016647715.1 of Pavo muticus. Classification (NCBI taxonomy): domain Eukaryota; kingdom Metazoa; phylum Chordata; class Aves; order Galliformes; family Phasianidae; genus Pavo; species Pavo muticus. The sequence continues at coordinate 1,396,683 of JACDJE010000143.1, read as the reverse complement.
AAGGATGCAAATTAGTAAATATTTTCTCATGCAAACAGTTTTTATTTTATAAAAGTTTTTTATAAAAAGTTATATTAAGTTGTAACAATAAGTTCAGTTCAAATGCCACTTTGAAATCAGAATGCTTCATTCTTAATCCTTCTGGCATAACTTTCTCCCACTGAAAATTTCCTATAAATCAGGGTAGCTGTTTTGTTTCAGTAGCATCTTCATATTAGCACTATAGCTATATTAGAATTTGCCCATCATAATTTGTTCCAACCAGTACTGTTCATGAATTCTGATAAGACAGGATGGGGAATAACTGACCTATAAGTAGAAAAAATACTGGAATAAACATGCCAACAAATGCATTACATTTACTAAAGCACAGGCTCTGCAATAAACGGTAATCTTTTCCACAGACTCTGCAATAAACTGTAATGTTTTCCATTACACGCATATGCTTCACCCATGGGATATGGCTTTACTGGGTGAGGCAGAAAGCATGCCAACACCTTAACCCCAGCCCAAGAGAGCTGGTGCTGGGTAGACGTCAGCTAGCAGCTGCTTACATACTGACACAAAAAGTAAATGGAAGTAAAGAGAGCTGTGAGCGTCCCACTGAAAATAACTTCTTTTTGCCCGTAATCTTCTGAGAAGTTCTGAGAAGTTCTGAGAAGGTACAGTATTCCAGAGGGTGTGCTTCTGAGGTCAAGGGAGAGCCCTCATAAAGATGAAGAGGACATCTTTATTTATTTTCCCTTAGAAAACAGATTCAGAGTTTGACTCAGAAGTGATTAATAAAAGTAGCTAAATTAGATTCTTAATCTAAGCATATGTAAAGGACTCTAAATGGATATAAATTTAATGTCATTGAGATGAAAATTGTTTTAGTTTAAAGAGACTGGCATAATCCTGGCCTGTGTCACATCTGATGTGCCTGTGTCACATCTGGGCTTATGGCCATTCCTACACTTCAGTGGAGGGAGAGAGCAGCACTCCTCCACAACCAGGATAGGCAGGAGCCGGTGGATTTCACTCATTACTTCACTGAGAGATTTCAGTGTATGCAATTTATTAATTTATTATTTCATTTGTCAATCAGACCTAGACTGCTCATTGTTCTTTTTTTTTTTCCAGTACAGTTTCTTTTCAACACATCTGCTCTCCTTCACTCACCTGCCAAGACCAGACCTAATTTGTTGCCATGAAATTTAGTCACATTAAGAACAATCAAGACAAACCATTTTCTTGCAGTTCTTACTTTATCTTGCAGATGTTCATTGCTGTCACCAATTCTTGCAGGAGAAACACACCAAATTCTGGACACTGGCAAGAGAAGAGAGGGAAAAAAATATTCGTACGCATTTTGTCATAAAACGCACTTGAAAGTTTTAGATGCTGCAACACAAAGTATTCTCTTACTGAGCTGAACCTTAAAAAACCTTTTATTTCTTTTTTCAAAGTTTCAAATTAGACAACCAAGTGTGTTGCAATTGCTTCTGAGCTGGTTTTGAGTGCATAGTAATAGCAAGGCCAGTCCACCAGTGCCGCTTGACTGATGAAAGTGAGCATCACTCTCATTTGCCCTCATTCAAGAAAAGTCTTAATGGGAAGCAGAGCTCAAAAGCAATTGGCACTTTGAGAAAAATGGCTATGTGGAGAAGAGCACTTTTGTTAATAATAATTGGAGGACATACTGCAACATCTTTTCCAATTGTCTGAAAGTCTGCAGACAATCTTGAGCCCCATTTACCCCCCTTTGCTACCAAAGTAATTCTAATTATTGTATTGTAATGATCCCTACTTTAAACCGATGTTAGCAAGGACAGGACTACATTCAGTGTATGCTGAATTCCTAGTAAAGGTGCAAATGTCAAAAATTCAGAGAGAGCAGATGTTTAATTCAAGGCCCACTTTATAGCTAGAGTTCAAGGCTCTGACAATGAGAACAAAAACAAAAAGACAAAAGAAATGTTATTTCGACTCAATGTCTCACTGTAAAACACTAGAAACATAATGACATAATGTTAACTTCAGCAAAAGATAGAGAAGGTGACAAGGTTATTTCTTTTTATCTCTTAAGGTATCTTCTGCAACAAAACTGCTCTGCAGTTCAGACTACTTCATCTTCATACAGCTGCAGAAGAAAGAAGGTGAAAAAAGACCTTTCCTTTCCCACTTTCTTCCTTCTTTTTTATAATTTCTTCTTTCTTTTTTTTTTTTTCAGTATTACTCAGAGGTAGATTTCATCCAAGCTGAGACATACACAGTCTTTCAGGAAACATTGTACTCAGTAATTTCATAGATATGTTATTAGACAGAATTATCTGCAAGTACGAAGTGGAACAGTAAAATGTCTCAATTCCTGCTATGTAGCAGCCCTCAGTCAGGGAGAGGTGCAGCTCTACATAGCTGTTCTAGTGACAGAAATGTATTCCAAAATCTTTGGCATTTCAGAGGTACCCCTGTCTGTGCTGGCTGCTCACAGTGATTCTGCAGTTCTGATGTGTGTTGAATGAGTGAGGTAATAAATAAAAATTTGGAAGAACCACAGAACCATAGAAAAGTAGAATTGTTTAGAATGAAAAGGACCCATAAGATCATGAAGTCCAATTTAAGAATCATAACATAGAACCATAGAGCTGCTTAGCTTGGATGGGACCTTAAAGATCATCTAGTTGTAATGCTCTTGCCATGGGCAGGTTTGCTAACTACTAGATCAGGCTTCCCAGGATACCCCTCCAACCTGGTCTTGAATGCCTCCAGAGATGGGGCATCAACCTATCATCTGGGCAACCTGTTCCTGAGCTTCACCACCCTCTGAGTAAAAAATTTCTTCCTGACATCTAACCTCATTCTTCCTCCTTTTAGTTTAAAGCCATTCCCCCTTGTCCTGTCGCTATCAGAATGTGTAAAAAGTTGTTTTCCCTCCTGCTTGTGAGCTCCCTTCAAGAATTAGAAGGCCACAATGAGGTACGTGGCAGCTATTTCAGGCCAGTCTTCATCTGGGGTGCAGAGCTAACTTTTTCTGGATGAGGCAGGAGCTGTAACCTTAGGAGCCTGAATCCTTAAATGTCTGTAGTTTGTTCCTCCTTATAATGGAGTTCAGGTGAGGAACACTAGCATCATGTCCAAAGAAGGGCAATGAAGCTGGTGAAGGGTCTGGAATACAAGTCTTATGAGAAGTGGCTGAGGGAACAGGGATGGTTCAGTTTGGACAAGAGGAGGCTCAAATGACACATTATTGCTCTTTATAACAACCTGAAAAGAGGTTGTAGTGAGGTGGGAGTTGGCCTCTTCTCCCAAGTAACTACAAATAGGACAAGAGGTGATTGTCTAAAGTGGTGCCAGGGGAGGTTCAAGTTGGATATTAGGAAACAGTTCTTCTCAGAAGGAGTGGTAATGCATTGTAAGTGGCTGCTCAAGGTGGTGGTGGAGTCATCATCCCTGGAGTTATTCAAGAAAAGGGCTGATGTGTCACTTAGGGACATGGTTTACTGGACATGGTGATGATGGGTTGGCAATTGGGCTAGATCTTAGTAGTCTTTTCCAACCTTAATTATTCTATGTTTCTATGATTTTATGATTCTATTTTGCCTCAGAATATGCTTGCACACACTATTCTTGTGACAAGCAGACATATTTTAGACACACATTATAGCACATTTATCAGTAAGTTAAGAATAAGAGTTCACACAGAGCCTGCCTTCAGCAGCTATGGACATATCAAGATTTTCTGGAGAAATATCTGACTTTCATGCTGTTTCCATCATGAGGCTTTTTAATAATAATATTTTATATTTGGAGATGTTTTCCTTACATAATTGTTAGGGAAAGTAGCGTAAGAACAATAATAATTAAGCGTTAATTTAAATTCTTCGAACTGTCTCAGCAGGTGTTGTGGCTTCCTTTGTTTATATATTTAACTACCGACTTTATAAATTTCCTCAGTAACGATAGCAAAGCTCGCAAGTCCTTTGACTTTTGATCACTGTTCTTATACTGGGTCACTTTCCTGTGAAGTTGATCAGCTGCAGGATTTGCTCTTGTTACTGTCCAAAGTTAAACCAGTACAGAATTAAAAATGCAAAGAAAACATTTATCTCCTGTTTAAAGGTTTGATATTAATTTCATTTATTTGGGTAGATATCTTCTCCATAATACTCTGTTGAATACTAGTAAGTCAAATATATTTGAATGACTCAATGTGCAGTGCTTCGTATTTTAATTGCATCACTGAGAGATCCAACTGTTTGTAGGAGAAAATCATAGGATCACCAAGGTTGGAAAAGACCTCCAAGATCATCCAGTCCAATCGTCCACCTATCACTAATATTTCCCAACTAAATCATGTCCCTTAGTACAACATCTAAGTGTTCCTTGAACACCTCCAGGAACGGTGAATCCACAACCTCCGTGGGCAACCCATTCCAATGCCTAACTATTCTTTCAGAGAAAAAATTTTTCCTAGCATCCAATCTGAATCTCCCCTGGTGTAACTTGAGGGCGTTCCCTCTATTCCTGTCACTAGTTATGTGGGTGAAGAGGCTGAACCCCATCTCACCACAACCTCCTTTCAGGTAGTTGTAGAGAGTGATAAGGTCTCCCCTGAGCCTCCTCTTCTCCAGAGGAAATAATCTCAGTTCTTTCATCCGTTCCTCATAAGACTTTTGTTCCAGACCCCTCACCAGCTTCGTTGCCCTTCTCTGAATGCACTTCATGGCCTTAGTGTCTTTCTTATAGTGAGTGGCCCAAAACTGAACACAGTACTCAAGGTGTGGCCTCACCAGTCCTGAGTACAGAGGGATGATCACTCCCCTGCTCCTGCTGGGAACACTATTTCTGATAACATGCCATTGGCCTTCTTGGCCACGTGGGCACACTGCTGGCTCGTGTTCAGCCAAGCATTGACCAACACTCCCGGGTTCATTCCGCACAGTCTTCCAGTCACTCTGCCCCAGGCATGTAGTGTTGCCTGTGGATGTTGTGGCTAAAGTGCAGGACCCGGCACTTGGTCTTGTTGAACTTCATCCCATTGGCATCAGCCCAGTGATCAAGCCTGTCCAGATCTCTCTGTAGGTCCTTCCTTCCTCTGGGCAGACTGACACTTCCTGCCAACTTGGTGTTATCTACAACTTACTGAGGATGTACTCAATCCCCTCGTCCAGGTCATCAATAAAAATATTGAACAGGAAAGGCCTCAGTATAGACCCTTGGGGAACCCCACTTGTGACTTGTCTCCACCTGGATTTAACTCCATTAACCATCAAAATGCTACCTCTCTCTAAAAATATTGGAAATAATAAAATTCAAGATAAATTCCTAATGCCATTAGGAAACAAGCCAAAACCTATGACATGGGGAAGATGGGAAATACACTTTATCTTCATTTCTGTCTTTTTTTGTCTATTTCTCCTCTTCATTCATAATGTCCTACGTGTTTCATATGGTAAGTATGCAATACACTTATTCTTGATAACATGTGAGTAGACAAAATAATCAATCTATTTTATATAGGTCCTGTAGGGAATATTCTATTTGGAAAATATGTAGTCAGTTTTACTTCATTTTTTTATGTTTTAAAAATTTCAGAGTTTGCTCATGACTCACATTTTTAAAATAGATGGAGGATAACTACAGAATGTTTTAACAGTAAATTCTGATCCTTGGAAATGTAAAAGTGACACCAGCAACAGAAGTCTATAAACAAAATATATGCAGCCAAATACAAAGACAATACATGACATACCACAAATTTCTTGCAAGTTATTAGTTTTCAGTACCTCCTATTTATATAATTAGCATTTCATTAAATGTACTAGAAGGGAAATTCCAATTAAGTAATGACCGGTAAAGCCCTTAGGCTCTTAAAGATTAAAATGATAACAGAAGTGGATTGAATATTTGACCTTATGCCAATTAACACTGGATAAAAAACAATTGAAACAATGCTGAATCTGCGGTGGTGGGGAAACCACAGATTTCATTAAGATTTCTAAGAATTCACTTATGTCTGGTCGTTTTTAGCAGAGAAGTGCTCAATAATGTGATGACATCAGCAGTACAACAAACACATTAAAAATAAATAGCTGAAATAGCTGAAAAGTTACTACGTGGATGCAAGCAGGTCTATGAGCTATAAGTGGCCTTAATCATATCGTTTTGTATTGTGGTGGGGTTTTTTTTGTTTGTTTGTTTCTTTTTTTTTTTACCCCTGGATCGTTGCGTAGGTTTTAAAAGTACTGGGTATCATTTCTTCATTTCTTAGACAGTGAATCACTGCTCTCTCTCTCTCTTTTTTCTTTTTTCTTTTTTTTTCCTGCTTATTTTCTGTTATTTCATAATGTGCTCATAGATTTTCATGTGCATAATATGATTGCCTTGCCAGTCTCTCTTCTAATTCCTATAGCTAGTCACATAAACCCTCCTTCACAGCTTTGTCTTCTTGCCATTGCATCACTGCCTTGTCTAATACAGACCCTAAAAAGCATCCTAAACAGGTTTTACTCTAAAATTCTTTTGTGCAAGTCAAACTAACTTGCTGGAAGCCTTAGTGCTCTTGCAAAACTTAGTTAGTCTTGAGTGTCTCCAAACTTATATCCATTACATGTGTGCCCTTGTGCTCTCCCTTTAGCGAGGCACACCAATATTTTGATAGCATTCTGATACCTGCCACAGTGTTAAGATAACAGACAACTTAAAGAACAGAAGGAATAAACCTGAACAGACTGGACAAGATGTACAGGTAAGAGACCAAATTCTGCCAATTTGCTGCACATTGATATTCTCTGTAGTAAGTGAGCTGATCTACGTGTGTGTGTGCGCATATATATTTTTCTTCAAGCCCACGTTACATTCATGCCATGTGTGTGGTTTCTCAAAAACTGAAGAGTGAATAACAACCTATGGTTTCATCCTAAAATATCAAAGCTCTCTATACAGTAGCCACAGAAATGATCCACTTCCATTATACCAGGAATAAAGGTCAGAGCAATTTTCACCATTTTCCCTTTCTCTCAGCCTCTGAAATCAAAATCACCATGACAGCTTTCTGCAGCACTGAGCTTAAATCTTAAGTGGGATTATTTAAAAGATGTTTTACTGTTTTTCTGCTGTAGAAAAATAAGAAAGAGTTTGCAGCTATTACCTAAGGAATATCACTTTGGAGGGACATTTGTAACACACTTTCAGAAAGTGACCATTCCTTCTAGAGGTGAAATGCAAAACATCAATCACTTATTTTTAACAGAAAATGCTGTTATTTTGACAAACCGTACTTCTCTCTCTGAAAGTAAGTAGGCAGTGACCAGTGTATGGGAAAAGTTCTTGTGAGTGACTGCAGTGTTAATAGACTGACTGAAAGTACGGCTCCTGTTCAGCCCAGTGGGTGATCTGTGCCAATCAGATCCCTTTTGTCTCCTCCTACTGTCCCAAAGAGCTGATGGCTCTTTGTTACTTCTTGGCCGACCCAAAGAAATTTAGACAATCAGTTCTCCCTTTAGTGGGGCCAGTTTTCCCGTTTTGAGCAGCAAGTGAGAACAAGGTGAATAGCAAGCTCTTAACATTTGTTTGAAAGGATGGCAAATCCTGCTGACCGTTGTATTGCAAGAAAAATCTGATATAGTAAATCTGGGAGGACCATTTTGAAACTCTGTCTTTGATGAGAGGGTGTCATACCTCAAGGCTGTTGTCACTGCATATGAAAAACCAGGTGAAAATGTTAGGCACCAGTGGTATCTTCAACGGGAGGTACAATAGATAATTTTAACTGTGGAAATTCAACAGGAGTAATTGGGTCAGCTCATACCAGTGCCTTCTCTCATCCTGCTCTATAATTTTAGCAAAATTGTAGCGCTTTCTGAAGGACTGTTTTGAAGAACTTCCTGAAAATCCTGTGAGTCTCAGACTAGCAGTATAATTTTTTTTTCTGGTAAAACATGTTATCCTTCCCAAGAAAACCTGAATTTCTTTCATGAATATGCATGTGACTGTGCCTTTGTCTAGGCAGTTCATCTTCCCTTCTTACAGAATTATGTAAGACTGACAGGGAGGAAACAGGAATTCTTTAAAACAGTGTCTGAATATATAAGCGATACTGTGAAACTAATTGGTTAAAGAAAGGAGAACATGTTCCTTCTTGAACAATTTGTGATGTACCTGTTGGGCAGAAGTTAGCATTGGCAAAGTTGGAGGGGATCAAAAGGAGTGGGAGAAGGTGGCAGAACACAAAGCTGCAAGATCAGTCTCTGTCTAATATTCTCTCATTTTAGGGACAAAATTCCTAATACTTTGAAATCCTTTCAGGATTTCAAGTAGTTTTCTAGAAGCTGTTGTGCAGCACCTAAGAGAACCCACAGGGGAATTACATGAATTATAACACTAAATAAAATAAAAATAAAAAACAAAACAAACAAACTAAAAAACCCCTGAGTAGAATTATTTTGTTGCTGTAGTGCTGGATCAATATAAATAAGTATATCTCAGCATTTAATAATTCCATAATCAATATAAATACTGTAACATAATAAGGAAATAATAAATGACTCATAAAAGACAATTAAGACAACAAACATATAAAATAGATTTGATGGAAATCAAATTATATTGATAGCTATTATGGTGTTCTAAGTTACACACAACTTCTTTTTCCAGAGATTTACCTGTCCCACTGTACAAGTAACACACCAAGTACTGAAAATTTGCTTACTGAAAACATGTGCAGTGCATTTATTCATGTTTTACTATTTGCTGCATTTGTTCTCCCCCTCTCACTGGCCTTCCTTCCATGCTCTACCTAATAAGCATATTCTCACTCATCACATTTTGCTGCTACTGACTTTCTTTACATCCTCTCCATCTTGCCACTCCATCCTTCTTCTGTCTCTTCCACCCTCCCAACATTCACACACTCATTTTCCTTCTTCCATCCACTAGCTGCCATTGACGGATTCTCTTTTGTGCCAGGGGAATGTGCTGCTTCCATTAGCCCAACATCTATGTTTGATGAAAATCTTGGATTGTTTTGTGTCCATTTTAAGGGGAAAGGACAATCCTGCGGTTAAGGCATTGAGTTACTGTGGTAGTGTTCAGACTGTGTTTCCTGGCTTCCTGCCCAGTTAATGTAATATGGTTTTAGTGTAATTGAGAATAAGAAATGCCACACATGTAGAACTTTCAGCAAATCACTTGAACAAAATGCTTGGATGCCTGAAAGCTTTCACCAAGGTATTCCACTCTGCAATTCCAATGGGAGCTGAGGGCATACAACGCTGTGTAGGACACGTTCATCATATTGAAGGATTGAGCTTAGTTCACCACCTGCAAAATGGGGCTAATTCTTACTCAGCTCACATAAGGTTTATGATGATGAAAACAATCTATTAATGTTCATTATGTGTCCAGTTGCTACAGTAGTGAGTGCCAAGAAATAATTCTCTCAGTAAGATGAATGCCAGCTAAAATAATTCTGCTCTAATAGATTAAATTCAATGCAATGTCACCAATCACCTTCCTACAGCATCCTTTATCTTTCATATGCTCCCAACACAGTTCATCTTTGGAGGAAAAGTTTAACATGAATGTCTAGCCCATTAGGAATGTCTATCAAAGACTTTTTTTAAGCAGAGTAGTATGCTACAGCACACACAGCCACAGACATGAATTGTGCTGTTTCTTATGTCTTTTGGCTGTCATATTACAGGTGTGTACACAGGGCAGTAACAAGGCAACTTGCGTTGATGTCATGTTAGGTTCAGGACTGCAGATTCAATTTCATTCTTGGAAAACTACCTCTTGATACGTGTACATTATTTTTATTACTAATACACTTCCCTCTCCTAACACAACAGTTGCAGTCTTTGGATTTTTTTCCTTTTTCTTATTTTTTGACTCTCCTCTTTATTTCCCATTTCTTTCTCCTTATTGGGCACCCAGCAATTATTCTACATAATAGCCATTTCATATATTACATCTTCTAGATCTGCTAACATCTTTAATTTGTAGCTTAGCTAATACGATCTTACCCTCTTCAGTGCAAATTTTTCATGATTTCTGTAAGAACTCACTGTGTTTTGTAATTTTCTTACCTGAGCACAGAAGATAACTTCCACTTTATCAGCATTTCTGCTTCTTCTTAGAGCACTGGATTTACGTTAACATAAATGAAGCTCCGTTTTGAACGTAAGAAATTGAATTTGGCACACTTCTGATTTTCTGCTCAAATGTGCTCAAATATCTTACAGATGTAACAAGCAATTTTTGCAGAAGTAAAGTGTATCTCTCAAGTGAAGACAGAATGGCAGAACTGTAGTATTTTCTTAAGAAAAGTGGTAAACATGAAATATAGTGAAATGATATAATACTATTCTCCTCCTCTTCTCAAGTGGCAGAGCAGTGAACTGGAGGACTCTGAAACAGATAAATCATCTTCTAAGAACTAACAAATGTTTCTTTATAAAACAGTAAAACAGATTTGTGCACAGGTTCCTTCTCCAGTCAGGAGGATCTGGAGAACTTACCTGGGGTAAGGAAGGCCATGATGGCAGAAGGAAGGGGAGCAGTGCTGCCAAGGGACATTGGCAAAATGATCACTGTAAAGGGCGCTCTGCAGACCTGCCTTCCAGTGTCTCCAAAGGATGATGCTAACATGTGTAGGAAGACTCAACTGTTATAGCTCACATACCTGGAAAAGTGAAAGGCTAGGCTCAGAACAACTGGCAGATCATTCTATCCTGAGAACTTGAGACATCAAGGCTTTGAGCTTTATCTCCAAGCTTTTGCATTTTTTACTGGCTTTTATTTTAAAGCTGCTGCAGCTAGATTCTTTGTACACAGATCCTTATGTTGCCTTTGGACAGCGTAAATTCATCTTGCTCAGTGCAACTTGCTGTTTCATAGTCAACTCAGGAATCATTACTTTTTGAATGATAAAAGTGTCAACATTCAGATTAAACAAAACCAAGCCATACCATGCAGTGGTTCTGGTCAGAGGACCATTGTACAAATAGAATTTAATGACACATATAACAGCTTCAGTAGGTGCAGGCCTGTGCTCTTCTGCAAGAGTGCACTCTTGCACACCCTGTGTAGCCATCAGGCTGTGTTGAGCTGTATAAATCCCTTGGTTGCAGGGTAAATACAGCCTACTCATTGTAACAGAGGCATTTGCAGGCAGCTCCCATTTGGTACAGTTGATTACGCCACATGCATGGCCTTGCCTTTACTTAAAAACACAGAAAGGCTTTCTCATATGAATATCCTTTCTGTATGACAGTAAAAATGATGAATAGAGCTGGTGTTTTTGTTGTTGTTGTTGTTGTTGTTGTTGTCGTTTTATGAGAAAATAGTATAATAGCTTGAATGACCGTCTTCCACAGGCAGGTTCTTCCTGGTGTGCTGTGTATTGATCAGATGATGCTATGTCACTCAAGGATATAAAATTACCCACACTATTCTCTTCTTACAGTGCTAGTTCTAATAACTAGCATTTTATATGATAGCTTATAGAATCTGTGTGTTTTTCCAACTGGGATCATAATGGACCAGCGCTTCATGGTTCTAAGCAGTTCCTTCCTGTCCTGTACTCAAATGAAGGCAAAACAAGACAGAAGCAACTTTCATACTGAAAAACACACATTAAAACCTGGGTCATATTACTCTGGATGTTTCACTGTTGAATTAAACTGGCTTATTTGGAGAGGAGGTTGGAGGGCGGATTTTGTATCTCAGAGTTCAAGTTCTCTCTTTCCCAGATAAAGACCATGACTTAGATCTTCTTATCAGCAAAACAGTATCTCCACTTAGATCCAGCACAGTACCAAGCAATGCCGTGAGTTTTAACTAGCATTATATTTAATGGGAACTGAATGTTAGCAGCATGCTGACCTTTCATACACAGGCTTGGAGGTATTACAGCACAACAGGTAGCAACACGTTGGTGACCCAGCCTTTGAGAGGCTGAGGATCTATCAAGTGCTGCTGCTCTTGTGCAGCTACATCTCCTGATAGGCTTTGAACAGTCAAAGTTTGTACAGTAATTGGTGTCCTTGGCTGTGTGCACAAAGGCCCGATACTTTGGTTCATGTTCTACTTTTATGATCTTGGCAGAATACCCAGCCCTCAGGAATCTCATATTTTATTTAATCAGATTATCTTTGCAATTTCATCCCTTTCCTATCCTAATTCTTTCTTTTTCAATAAAGCCAATACACAAATATCAAGCTGGTAGAATGTGTTCTGTAGCTGTCAATCAATGGGCACAAAAAATACAAAATGTAAATAGTTATATCAGCAGACTTGCTTGCTGGAGTTATCTGCATGGCAGAGATGTCAAAGTATTGTTTCCAAGCCTGATTTCTACATGCAGGGAGTAGCAGAGCATGTCCTGGCCTCTTTTATCTTCCTCAGGAGAGCAGCCAAGTGGCATAATCAATTCTTCCAGGCTTTTGTCTTTCACCTGATGTTTACTTTGCTCACTGCCTAAGGCTTTGTTGTTCTTCTGCCCCTTAAAATGCATTTACTTTCTAATGTTATGAAAAGTAAATGTAAGTTTTGCACGGTGATATTTATATTATTGTATTATATCAACATGGAAGCGTATTTCTCCTTTTTACCAGTTACCGAAACAGAAAACTTGAGTTAGTCATTGAGAAATAGTCAAGCAAACAGAAAATTAGTGCTAAAAAAGTGAAAGAACAAGAAATAGCCTTCCTTGTACAAGTTAATGAGAGCATTTTAGTCATGCAGACAGTTTTGATGAGCTCATTTTGTGCATCCATGGCATATATTATTATGCCTAACAGAGGTCAAACATTAGAGCTCTTCTTATGGCTCCTGGTAATAAAAAAAAAAAAAAAGTATTTAGGACTGAGAAATCTATAAAACTTTTAAATAAATTCAAGGTGATTTAGCTGGCATATCCACATGAATAAAACAAAATTAAAGTGAGAAAGAAGATCAAGCTAGATTTTACTCTTGTCTTGTCTGTTTTTCTCAATGATTTAAACTCATAGGGCCGAGACACCACAGGATGGTGATAGTGACAGCCACGATAAAAAAACACTTCTTTTCATTCACATTACTTTTCTTTCAAAGACAATGTCACAAATTTGGGTTCATAGACATACAACGCTCCTTTAAGAGTAATACTTCTGTAAAGTGTATATTTAGTACTGTCATTCAGGAAATAACAAGTATTTCTAGTGAAATAAAAGGTGGAGATGGCAATGGACCAGTGATTAACAAGGCAAGCAGGAGTGGAAAATAAAATATCAAATGTTGTGAAGTGGCTTTCTGACCATTATTATTTAATGCCACCAACTTCCATGGACTCAAATTTTTATGTGTGCTGTGCTTTTTATTGAAGCTTCAAGTACAGGATGGAATCAGGGTCAGGTCCAGAATTCAAATGGAAATACCTGTGTGCTAGGCTATACACACCTACAGAGATGTTCAGTTACTGAACAGAAATAAATAACTCTAAAATTATTTTTATGATATGACTCTTACAGTGTTTTGTAGGGTGATGATTTTTTATTGCATTCCTCTTTTTTTACTTCCAACTGTTTTGGATTTAAATGTGTGGTTTATATATGTATCCTAGAGTAAAAGTGTAGCCTGCCCTAGAAAAGAGTACATTTCCAATACTTCCATTGCAGGTGAGAGGAAATGTAAATGTGGCCTCGTATATTATTTGAACAAAATTAAAGTTTGTTTTCAGAGGTTATTTTTGATAGACAGTTATTTCTAAATGGGGGAATGAGCACAGTTTAACAGTTAATATTAGAAGGAGAACATTGTAAGAAATAAATGGAAGAGCTGGAATTACAAAAACAATGTGGTGGATTCCCTACAGTTATGCTTACTTCAGAAACCCTTACATTTTATCTTAACTAAATGAATTTTCTCATCTGTATGCATGTTAACAGATTTTTGCAACACACTCTGCAAATTTGGATTTTTCTAGTATTTCTTTTCTTAAAATATGAGCAGTATATAATAGTGCCACTGTAATGAAGAATTTTCTATTGTCAGGGAATTAAAAAGTTGATGTGTGCTAATGAAATGTGATGGATATATGAAATATCAGTCCAAGAAATAATTATTCTCGGAGTTTTAAAACAGATGTCTACTTTTAAAAACAAAAAACTCTTGAATATTGCATGTCTAGAAATGGAAACAACTATACATATGAATTCAACCTGAAAGTATGAATAAAAATCACCAGTTCCTCTCTAACTTCTGAAATATAACTATAGAATTTCAAGTACTATATTTCCAGCATTTCCAGGATATAAGTGCCTGCAATAAGTAAACAGCAAACAAAATCACTCAACAGAAATTCAAAGTGAGAAGGAAGCCTCGCTAATGCCTCTAGGTTTGCATGAACGTCAACCAGCGATGAGCAGCTGGATGAATGCCTATGTCAGGAGCGCATGCATTTGTGCAGTCCTTGTTTTTGTTGAAATGCAATACTGAGCATGCAAAATATCGCTATTGACTACTCTTTGTGGAAGTCAATATTTACCTCTGGAAATCTCTCTTAATCAAGGAATTTTATCTTCTAAACACTCCATAGAAAGACTTCTAGCAGTCTCCACTATTAGAAGAATTGCCCTGCAAGAGTGTAAACTATCCTTTTCTTGAACTCACCTGGTTACTTTTTTGGTGTTGGTCAAGCTAAGCAATTGAGACTGCTTAGAGAACTCAGCTGACAGGCACTGAAAGGTCCTAGCTCTTTCCAGGAAAGGAAATTTTGAAGAGTCTTAGACTGAAAGTATACAGATCCTTTCCTATGAACTGTTAATGGAGTAGCTTACTGAACAGATTTCTGTAGTTTTCTGAGCAAAGGTATCATGAAGTATATTAATAAGCATTTTAACAGCAACTCAGTATTAGTAAAAGTATTTATCACAGTAGATGAAAAGAACACTTCTTGTTTAGAATGGCTCTTTAGGATGTAATTATAGCACAATACCAAAAGTATTTTTAAATACATAAAAATAAAAAGAACATGAAAAGGGTATCCCGTGTACGTACTACAGCAAAAGCTAGGACTGCTGTTGTCACAAGGATTCCCACTCCTCACTAAGGAGCCAGCCATGGTTTGTCTGAGTTAGGACAGCACTGGTCACAAAATTTGCAGGTGGGATGGGTTGTTACATTGTTCTCAGTGCATGAGCTACTTTAACCCCTATAACACAACACAATTGTATTGAAATGAAGGGCCAGGCTTGCAGTTTCCCATTGAATGACAAAATTAAGACTAACAATGAGAGCTGAAGCACAAAAAAGAAATCTTGATGAGAGGAAGGAGCTCAATCTGCTTTCTTCTGCTCTAGATTTAAAAGAAAAAAAATTGCTTCCTCATCTACAGAGATGAGGGAGGTATTATGTTTAAAAGTGCAATATGTGGGAAATGAATTCTAGCTTTTCAGGGAAACCTTGTGGATACAAAATCCTATTTTTAATTATAGGACACAATAACTTTTTCTGATAAGAAGATATTCTGAACTTAAAACTGAGACAGTCTCATTGTTAACTTGCATGTTTTACCACCAAGCTTAAACCCAACACAAGCCTAAGCTAGTCATAAAGCATGTCAAACTTTATATTACATTTCCTGCCTTTTATCCATTTGTCATAACCTTAAGGGTGTCCAAAATACCATTTTAATTAACAAGATTGTCCTTGCTCTTCTTCTGATAACATTGTATTACAATGAAATGTTAATAAGAACAAGCCTAAAATTACTATTACAGAAGACAGCGGATATACTGTCCCAGTTTCAAGGATTGTGCCCAGATGCTTGTGGAATGACACCAGAAGCCCAATGAGAAAGCACAAAATTATGCATTTACCAAAATCAACGGGAAGTAAAAAAAAGCAAAATGTCATTTGGGCTGACAGCTTTCAGCATAAGCCTTATGACAAGCATTTCCAGGAAAATAAAAATGAAATTCTCAAGGACACGCTGAATTCTCCCTTCAGAAAAGACAGAAGCGTTTTGGTGGAGAAAATTAGGCCAGTATTATTTATAACATATTTTCTTTTCTGGCGATACTTCTCAGAACCAATCAGTCACTCTCAATTCATCCAGGGAGCACCCTAGAGGAAAGTGCTGATCTAGCATGCCCAGGATAAGGATAGTGAAAGACCAAGGAAGTGTGTCCATCCAAAGGAAGACAACTCCCTTGTTCCCTAGGAACCAGGGAGGTTCCGCTAGAATTATGAAATGTTTTCATTTAGGAATAGGAGAAATATTTTAAAGTATATCTCAAGCACTTCAGGTCTATTCTTCATATAAAACCAGGATGAGGATCACTTACACATTTACAAATTTTGTTTGGGAAGAAAAATCACAAAGGCTTCATGGGACAATTTACTGTTAATGGTAAAATAAATTTGAAGTGCAAAAGGTTCAACAAAGATATTTTTCTACTCGGTGCAGTCTATTAATAACTCATTTCCTAACTGTTCCTAATTTAGGGGAAATGGGTATCTGCTAACCCAAATTATGCTATGAATTTGGCTTTCAAATCAACCTAGATTGTATTAAAGAGGATACTAAAGCTTATTTAGAAACTCATTAAAGATAACTGCTGGAATTTGTTGTATTATTCTAATAAAATATTCCCTAGACTCAGGGAATTGCTTTAGTTCTTATGATTTAAGCTGTTCTGATCACTGTACTACACGTAAGCACCCCTTGCTTCCTAGAGCTTTTACGTACCTCCTTTATAATGTGGATAAAAACGTGGAAAATCAATACAAAGATGATTTCAATGATTTTCCTACAGTTGTTCCAAGATTTACTCTTGCTGTGATCTGAGCCACTCTGATGAATTAGAAAGAAATCAAACAATCTGTAAATAAAATAACTCTGGGCAGAAGGCATAACTGTTGGAAAAATAATGTATTTTATAGATGTTACCAGAAGAACAGCAACAACATATTCAAAATCCTCTTTTTAAAACTCAGCTTTGTATATGTGATATAGGCTTCTTTATGTAGCCTTTTGTAAAATAGTTTAATCTTAAATCCATCTTTGAAACAAAATGAGGCTTTAATAGTTTGGTAGGTAAAGATGCGCTTGTTCCTGCATTGTGCAATAATGGAAAGAGGACTACAGGTTTTCTGGCCCATACAATAAAGGACATATACAATGCACATGAACACAATGAAACTTCATTTACAATCTGAACACAATGAAACTCCATAAAATGAAAATGACTGCATGAAATAGCAGTCTGAGAGAATTTTAGTTTTATTTACTGAGGATGCCATAACAATTTAGGCATATAATTTTTTTTAAAATGATGTCATTATTTTGATTAAAAAAAAAATCCAAATCTCACTCCTTACATTTGACAGTTTTTTAACAGTTAAGCTTCCTGAAATACACGTCCACACTATCTGCATTTTCTTTTAACATTTCCAGAAATATTTTTAAGGAATTGTGAAACCAAAGTGCTTAAACTCAGCACTCCCTCTCCACCCCCCAACTTTTATTTTTTTCAGTTAAAAATTTAAAAAATGTCCCCAGTGAATTCAGTCAAATCACAATGTAAGAAAACATGAACTTGGCAGTGTTGACATCTATAATGAAAAATCTTTTGACATTTGCAATGAAGTATTCTGAATAAACTTTCAAAATTACTTGGAGAACTGATGAGTAGTTCTGAACAGTTACACAACACAATCACAACATGATTATGAAAATTAACAAATCATGCCTCCCTTCAAGCCTTAAAATGACTAATAAATAGAATAAGGTATTTTCTTCAAATTATTTACTAAATTTCAGGATGAAAGTCTTATGCTTAGGTATATGTCTAGAAAAGGCTTGAAATATTTATATTAGCGTATAAGAAATGTCACAATCCAGGAGAACACTCGGTTAGTGAGTCATTTTTAAATATCATTCTTTTATTTTTCATTTCCTAAGCATTGTCTTAAAGCAAACCATATTCTTAAGCAGTGTGCTGAAGAGTATGAGTGTGTAGACCACTGTAGTAACCACTAGAGACTTCAGAATTCAACTTAAGAGAAGTTATCTCAATTACCCATATAAATCCAGTGGTCTCTGAATGAAGCCATTCTTTGAAGTAGTGAAAAAGCATTACAGAAGTTTTTATAAACTGTTGTTCATGTGAATTTTCATTAGGTATAATTTTAGAATCATTCATGGTAGAAAAGACCTCAGAGATCATCAAGTCCTTAAGTTTTACATGAGTAAAGGACAGTGATAGAACTTATCATGGTGAAAGTTTAAATTCACAGCAAAAATCTTTCGGGAGTTCATTTTTCAAATTTGTATTGCATAATTATCTTTTCTCCCTTAAATGATTTGTGCTCACAGAATTATTTTTTTTTGAGCATCAGTGAGCTTATTTATAAACAGCTCTTGGCACAGGGCAGGAGTGTGGAAGAGCAGAGATAAACCTAGCTATTACTATATTGTACATTAATTAGCTCAACAACTTCATCAGCCTAACCGTTGTCATCCAGGCTACAAAGCTCCAGGCTGAAAACTCAAAACAACAGAATATCATATTAAAGTATATAGAGTAGGTGTAGTGGAGATATTTATATTTATTATTCTTGTGACATAAAGTGTTTATGAAAAGCTCATGAATACAAAATAATAACTATTTTATTCACACAGAATATTAATAATATTAATTTTAGAAAACAAAGCAGAAACATATTTTGTGGGAGGCACCCTGGGAATGTATTACCTGTGTAAATTGGCAACCTGCTCATAAATTAGTTTAGCTGGGAAATGAAATAATACATAAGAATAAGCTTATAAATATCTTTCATTATTGCACAGAATCAAAAGTTGCACAGTTAAAGCTACACAGTTAATGAAGATACACAAATGCTATCTTTTTCCATTTAGGCAGTGTATTCCTCAATTTAATTATTCCTGACATTCATGAAAAGATAACTAAATATGACATTAGCTCATTTAAAATGTCAGATTCTGAATTACATGAGAAGAAGGGGATAGACTAGATTACCAGGTAGATGACAGGGAAGGCCTGGGCATTGAATACGATATGTGATAACTTGTTCTTTCCTTCTTTCTAGAGTGTCTGCCACACGTTCACTGAGAGTTCACACAACGCATTGCAAACAGTTTGAAAGAGAGAAGAAGCAACTTGTCCTTCTGCATCAAATTAGGGAAAGGAAAGGCTCAGAAATGACAAAGAAACATTTCCATGCATGCTTACAAATCACCAGCCAACATAATCATTTTTTCTTATGAATTTTAATTAAGTTAAGGGAAATTAAGGGGTACTCATACCTTCATTACTTATTTATGTGCCCTAAACATACTTGTGTCATTCTAGACTTGAGTAGATCCCTTGTGATGAGCTGAAGTGTAATCCTGGCAAGTTTGATGGACTTGCCTTATGGAAAAAGTGTATCACATCCCTGAGTGGCAGGGGAAGGCACACTTAAACAGCTGCTACTGAGGCAATAAGGCTAAGCTATTGAATTCAAGACAACAGTTAGACTAATGCTTTGTCATTATTGATGATGAACAATTTAGAGTGGCAATCCACTCATACTGCAATGAGAGTGCATGATGCTGTAATTTTATATTTTGCATGGACTCATTTAAATTACCAATACGTTACAGGTATAGTAGAAAATTGGAAATACATCTTCATCATCATATCTATGCTTATTACCAGTAATGAATAGTTGTTATGAAATAACATTAGAGCAATGTATTTAACTAAATGAGACCAATGCATATACTGTCTGGATCCCAAGGGCTGCATGCACCTTTGCCTTGAAATCCATCCTTATATTACTCTACTCTTAAACACTTAAACAACTCCACTGTTGGGTAAAAATGATGAAGGACACTTTTCAATACCCTTCTAGAAATCTAGCGACTCAAAATGGCATTTCATCATCAAGTGTCCGCTACTTTATGTGCTAACAGCCTTTCTCAGCTTCCTTTAGGCCATCTGCTTGTTTCAGCTAGCTCTTCATAACACCAACCTCTCCTATTCTCGATCTCAGACATTTCCTGGTAAAATTCTCATCAGTGCTCAGACTGATAAGTACTCATACCCAGACATTTTTGTTTTACTTTCTAGAAATAGTTCTCTTGCCTTTTCCCACAAATATTTTTGTTAGAAGAGCTAGAAGTATCAGAAGACATTGCTTAAGCAGAGATTTGCATTAGTTCATTTATGGATCAGGGAGTGCCACTGGAAAGTTTTCTCCATTAAAATTAAGTGTTGAAAGACTAAGGGAGAAAAATCTGAAGACTCTGACAGGCAGGACTGGATGACGTACTCAAGAATGAAAATAACACAGTGAAAGTAGGAAGCAAACTACATGTAAGAACGTTTATTTTACTTTTATGAAGTCCTTCATTTGCTATTTCGAAGCAGACTTAACAGGAAAATGTTTTGCTGCTGCTCTTGTAATATTTAACAAATGCTTAGCTACAAAACTGCTAGCTGGGTGAAAAGGCATTGTACATGTAAATGTGTATGAGTGTGAATATTTGAGTATACAAGCTCTTATTCCAGATGTACAGAAAATAACTATTACACCAGTAAGTCACACTGTTGTGAAGCACGAGGTTGAAGGCTAAGCACCTGTAGCCTTTTAAGAAATGGAAGCTCTCATCATGGTCCATTGCTATGAAAACATGTCTCATTAATTTACTCAGTCATAAGGAAAAACAAAAACTTTAGAGCTGGGTTACAATGATTGTAAATCTCATGGTGATGAGAAAGATGGGGGTGGGAGATATGCGGAAGTGGACAAAGCACCATACTTAAGTGTGCTTGTTCCCAGAAAGAACCAGTATGCATCTGGCAGACAGGAGGCAGAGCCCTGACCCTTTTCCAGCAGCTGCTGCATAGGTGCCAGAGACAGGTGGGCATCCACTGCTCCCTGCACATAGCAACCAGGCTGTGCACTGCTCCTGCCTTAAAGGACTAACAGAAACCAGTTAGCCTTCTTGTTCATTTTTAAGGAAGAATACTTTCAAATCGGTAGGTTGATCTTGAGATGTTATTGAAAAGACAGGTGGACAAGAAAGGAGGGGTAAATAGGTGACACTTCCTTTCCAAGATTTATAATTTGCTGACAAATACTGTTGTGCTGGAATATTCTTAACCACAGAGCAGCTTGATACTGTGAAGTCATTTTTTTTTTCTCTAATGATCAACTAAATAGATATGGAGAGGCCAACTTGAAATACCTTGGAGGGTAACTTCAAATACCTTGGAGAGTTGGGTTGGCAGAAAAGTTTTTATGAAAAATGGATTTTCATTACAGTTATCCAATATTTATTGTAGTGTTCCTAACACTTTGTATCCAGATATTGCACAAAGCAGAATCCAAAAGCCACTAGAGGTCTAGCTGTAGCTTACAAGCAAAGCCCCCTAACAAAAACTAAATTTAAGGACATTTATCCTTCATATCTTAAATTCTTTAGAACACGTTAAGCTGAAGTCACAGTCATTTTTACAGTACTGTAGAAAAGATGTTCGTTCCAAATACGCTGGCAATGAAAATCTGAAATTTTTAAAACCGTATTTTCAGCTACTTCAGTAAACCTGGTCAAATAATATGTGACAGGATAGATTCAGTTCTTTCTTCAGAATAAAGTTTAGAGTTCACTCTAGTCATATATGTGTGGGATCATGTTGTTATTTGTATACAATAATATTTAGGAGTTCATTCATTTTTGTACAAGAAGCTGTTTGTACATTATTTCATATACCTGCATATATATTTTTATTAGTTCTTATAGATTTGTTCAAATAGATTGTGATATCACCAAGTATCTATTTTTATACTGACTTCAGTGGACTTCTGTTCAGGACTCATTCTTCAAGCAACAGAACAAACTTATTCATGTATTAAACAAGTCAGCAAAACATCAGTTTACAAACAGCCATAAGGCCAAAACCTGTGGGTAATATATGTAGTAAACATACGCACAGATAGCAGGATCAGTTTCAGAATTATTCTCTTAGAGAAAAAGTGAGGCTACTTCTAACTGATAGTACATTCACAACCAATATTGAAATTACATCTCCTTTTACCTCTGTTCTATGTAAGTCATATTCAAACTTTCAAGCACTCTGAAATAATGAGTGCATCCTTTTCCATACTTCAACTCATTTTCACACAATACCTTGCACTCTACTTAGCCATGGCTGTAATACATGTTGCGTTTAAAAAGCAACTGTAGGAACTACTTTAAATTACATCCGTCAACCATAAAGGAAAGATTATATCACAGTGACAGGAAAAGCAATTACAATAATCACTATCTTTTATGAAGTTTTAAAAAATAATTAAAGCTAAAATCTATCACTGGCCTTATAAAAGTAATCATCTGGTTGTGGTTTTTTTAATTCTGCATAAATTAAAAATATGACTTGTTAATTAATAACTTCATTTATACTTGCATTTGATTGCAAACAGATTTGTGAATGTGTATATGGATGACCTTTTAGCTCTGATATAGAATAGACATTTTATTAAACAGTGACAAGCAATAACGCCTGTTGTTCTGAGGAAGGGAAGGATACCCTGTTGGCTGTCATGCTTTTGAGAAGCACAAGGGATTGCCCTGTACTCAAATGGTATAGAAGGTAAAACTACAAAAGAACAACGAATTAATTAGAGCAATCATTTTTGAAGAGCAGTTCCAAAACCCATTTTAATTAGCAAATAAAGCAGAGTGCTTGGTGCTTAAGAACTATTTTTGCTTTCTGATTTACTGGGTGACGGCAGTTGTACTGTGGTTTGTAACAAATCACAAAATCTAGTGCCTCATTTTGCATATAAAACACATTAAAATACCTTCTTCCCCATTCTATAGGGGCCTTTAAGATGTATTACAATGGTGAAGTTTGTACAACCCAGCACAATTATTTTCTAATTAGCATCTTTTAATGTTGCATTGTGGCCTGAATCAGTTTTAGCATTGTCAAAGAGTGCTAGAAACAGCCCTATCTGTACAAGCCAGGCCACATGTGACAAAATTAAATTGGCACACTTCACTGTACAGACCTTGTGCTCCTGGCAGCAATAGCCAGCTCAATACCTCAGAGAGTAGGCTCAGCTGTCACTCACTGACCCATTAACGCCCTGGTTGCATCCTGCAGTGTCATATTCCTCATTCACACAAAGATAGTGCTCCCTGGAGATGCCAAATACCTGCAGGAATGAGAGGACAGCAGTGACAGCAGCACTATCAAACAGGGCAGCAAACAACATAGCACAGGAGCGCCTTGTGCCAGGATCCAAAACAGAGACTTGCAACTCACCATGCTGCCCTGGCAAGCCAGGTTTAAATGGGATATCATTTCTAACAAACTGTCCCTTCAACATCACGCATACACACTCTTGTAAGAGACCACTGCTGAGCACCTTTGGTTTACTCAAGGAGCACAGCAGGCTCAATTCATGCTGTGGACACATCCAAGGTGGCGTACTTAAAGCAAACACCTGCTGATGTTTCTGAAATGTAGGGAGGAACCACTGTGAGAATTATAAGGAAAATTATGCATAAAAAATACTGCCTCTTTCTTTTCTGTACCCAGCGTCCTGTCACTGACTGTACACAAAATCTTTTAAGCAGACTGAAACACACTGTCTGTCATAAAGAGAGTATTGCTGTAGGTTTCTGTGGAGTTTATATGACATTGGAAACAAAGCCACAGGCACAGTTCAGCACAAGAGTACCAACACCACTCTGCCTGAAGAGCTCAGCCACCACTCCTCAGGGCTTTAACACAGCACACATATATGACCTAGGCCATACTCTATGCACTGGGAAATTAAATTGCACCTTCCCTATAGAAAGGTGTAGGTTTGTGTACGCTCATTTGTGTACATTCACTTATGAGAACAAGACAAAGTGTGTGTGCACACAGGCAGAAAAATGAGAAAAAGAAAGACCAATAAATCAGTCTGAACCTTAATGGAAAAGATAAATTCAGGCACGATCACAGCCGTGAGGTGAAAAGGAAAGTCGCAATTCCGTCGACTGCAGGATGTGCAGGATGATCCAGTAACAATTCCTAACAATTCAGTAACAATTATATTCCTAAAGATTCATACCTCTCTCTTGCTCTTTTCTGCTCACAGACATCCATGCCACAGCCAACACAAAAAAGGCACAGAAAAAAGGCAAGAAGTTTATGGGAAAATGAAAGGCAAAAATAATACTTGTTCACAAGAAATAATTCAATATTGGTATTGTTGCAGGGAATTCTTGCTCCATGCATTGCAGACCCCTCCTTCCAGCCTCTAGGCCACGTTCAATGACTGACATAAAATACTGAGAAAGAATCCTCCCCCTAGGTTTTGTGAACAGCAACAAAAGCAAAAAACCAAAGAAATAAACAAAGGGTGGATGCTTGACTTTTCTTATTTTCCCCACACAGAACTGAAAGATAGATTAAGTCTGCTGCTGCTTAAGATCTAACATGAAATTATTTTTGGTTGACAAGCCAACATATGATCTCCAGAAAAGAAAAAAATAAAAGCTCAGATTGCTTATAGAATTTAAAATGTTGGGAAATTGTCTTTACTCTGTGGTTCATCTAAGAGATTTCAGAGAATTTTGTCTTCTGATTTTTCAGTATCTAGCTTAGCCCACCACTTTGATCTGGTTCTACTCCTGTTTCCCAAGCCTAGTGAGCACTTCCGGCACGTGCTCCAGTGAAGTACAAGTTTATTCCTTGCTGAGTCAAAATAAATGCTTATTTTAATAGATTGTACAGCATACCCAAACAGGAGCCAATGTCTTCAAGAACATTCCTATTTGGAAACATGACCCAGAGGAAGCAGATATTGTGGGGCTGGATGTTTACTTTGCAATAACTTTAAGCCAAACTCACTGTCTACAGAGCAGTACACACCTTCTCTGGCACGGAGCAATGACTCACGTTAAGTGAGATTATTTCTGTGCACGTTCCCCAGCATTTACTTTGCTGGACAGGCCAAATTATCAACACCACTAGCTTCTAACTATGCAATCAGAAACATCTGGCTTGTCATATTGTACTCTCAGTGAGATTGCACAGAGGTAGCGGAGCTTTAGACAGTTCAAGATTATAGATGCTTTGTTATATATACAATTACAAAATTTCATAATAATGAGTTCTGGAATTGAAATGACATATGCTTATATTATACTATTATGTATTAAGTTCTCATTTCAGAGAGAAATTAACTGGAATAAAATACAGTACTTCTTTTCTTACATCACTGCCTCTGTGGGGCTGCTGACACCACTAGACAGGAAGGATCCTGCTCAGGCACTGAAGCCAACTAAGGGGATTCTGCCTGCTTGCCTGCTGAAATGAAGCAGAACAGTTGAGTATAACAGTGCCACATTATATATTCTCACTTTTCTTTGGAAGTTGAAAAGGAGATTTATTTATTTCAACACAGTACTACATCTCTAAAGGTTATTAGTAATTTAAGCATATGAAGGTTGACTATTTCAGGATTTTCTGTGACAAATATCCCTGTGATATAATTTCACTATAGCCAGTGAAAGTATGGGAGGGAAGAATTTGGCCTTACGTACATTAAAACCAAATGTTTCTGTCATTATTTCAAGTAGGTTAAACACTTGCAGTGTTAAGTTTCCAGGTTCAGGCTGCATTGCCAGCTTAATGCAAAGCTCTAATCACATATCCTATAAAGTGCGCACACACAATCAGAAAGAAGAGAGAGGTTTAAGCTGATTCTCCTGTCCTTAGCCCTCACTTTGATGTGGCAAGCTGCCCTCACACACTGCTCTTCTCCATGCTGTAGTCACTACCAACGGACAGTTTGAAGAACATGAAAGCTTGCAAAGGAAACTTACTGCCTCTGGGGGAAATGCAGCAGCTCAACTGCAGTAATCTTCCTTGGTTTTGAAGCACACCTAGGCTGTACTATATCTGCACATCTTCAGGCTGGAAGCTGCTGACTGTGGTGCTGTGCAGAGGAATCACAGGAGACTACAGTGCTCCACCTCTGCAAGAAGCAGGCAGCAGTTTCCGAAAGCCATAATGTCCTACAACACAGCAAGGTGAAAAGCACATGGTCCCACCATACACACAGCTGGAGAATGTGCACTGAATGGGCTCACATCTAGCAGGAAAACTCCATGTTTGTGACTACATCAGTGCTTTGAGTGGGCAGCAATGAAGAGTGCTGAAAAGCAAGAGTGCTATGATAGAGAGTAAGAGCAGAAACCTACAGCTTAAGGTTGGGCTTGACTCACAGAGGTAAAGGGAAGGGATTTTACTCTTATTGCAATAGAAAACAAAGCAGGTTTGTTTAAGGGAGAAAGATTCAGAAGAACAAAAGAAGAAAACCTGCTGACATTCAAGTCAGTGCTCACAGAAGTGTAGAACACCAAGTACTCATGTTATGCCCATTTCCTATACATATTTTATTACTTTTTGGTACTTAATATATACACACAATAAAAATCAGTGTAAAAAGTAGCTTATGCCAAGAAAGGCAATGTGCTCAGATATACAGTGTTTTTGAAGTATTGCTTTTATATTTAATCACATTGTACATTATTAATATTTTATTAATGTATTCCATTTGATTCTTATATATGTGCATGTACATACATATTCATATCCACACTACCCAAGTATTCATGTATATAAATATATACAACTAAATGCAAGAGTGTGAAAGTGGAAATAAATAAGCCAGAGTACAACAAAGCTGTCACACTGCTACTTCCACGACAGATAAAGAAATGCACAGAATGAATAATCAATAAAGTAAGTAGGATGATCTGAGTCCCACAACCTTCTGGACAACGAGAAGGGGATCCATTATACCCAGACAGGCCTTATTTAGTTCAGTTTCTTAGGCTGTTGAATTCTTCTTGTTACACCGCTCAGGAATTACTAATGTATTGTCTTAGCAATTTACATTTCTCTATTATAGTTTAGGTTACCTTCTTTTTTGACAAATGCTACATAAAATATTACTTTGCAAAAAGAGGGAGCAATTATTTTAATAATATTTCGGGAAAGTAGAAGCTATTAGATTTCACTTGAATACTTTAATTGCACGTTAGTGAAATGATACTGTTGCTTTGGGAAGTCTATCATTTCCTTCCATTAGAGACTTGTAGACTGCCTGTTCCAGCAAAGCCCTGAAAAACCTCCACCAAAGTTGTAATATTAGTAGCGGTAGCAAAAGAACAGCATCTCATTTGATGAGTGGAATTCTCCTTTTTTGGAGTACTGCAACATTTGGGGCATATGTGACAGAGAGTTCTGATCTCTTGTGTGCAATAATGCTTTATGATGTGCATTTGTGAGGTTCTTGTCAGCATATCTGATAATTTTTTGCAATATTCATATTTATGAGTGATGGTATTTATCACAGTACTTTATTTCCAATGAAATGCTACTCATTCAGACAATCACTTTTGGAAAGAAATCAGAGGGAATATCACAGATCATTAAAAGATCTGGAGTAAGACTCTCTAAAGAGAGAGAGTCCATAATGCATTGTTCTATGTGCAGCTAGGTTTATTTATGTGGATCTTTATCTGCCTCAAATAGACCTAGACTGCTTCAGTCTTCATCTGTAAGAAAAGTGCCACTCCTCAAAGTGGGCACCCAAACACAGCAAATACTGTGGTGAGCTCTAGTAAGCAGACAGGCATGGAAAGACTGAAGACAATTTCTAGCTATATACATTTCACCTGTAAGTTAATTAGCAATGATGTTGCTAAAAACAAAGTGTTTACTCTGATTTAACATACACACAAAAGAGCATTTGGGAATAAAAAAATATACTCCAAAACACAACCATAATTAGCCATTCATAAATAGAGAACCCACAGCAGCACTCTATCTCATAACAACATTGAACAGAAATCTTCTGAAATGCTGATGTATTTCACCAACATAGTTTTCATCTTAATTGCAGCATTAGCACATACAATGGCCTTCTGAAGGACCTACAGGCAAAAATAATGTGACAAATACTTTCAAAGGAAATCTTACCAAGATTTTCAGTCATATTTTGCTGCATCAGTATAGTTGCATGTGTACGTGAACTTGTGTAACATTTTTCCAACCAGCTCCTAAATTCTAAGCCTTTTTAGTTTCATGCATCCTCTCCTAATAAGCACAATTTTGCTTTATGTGGAAGAAACGTGATCTTTCTGCCTTTTCTTCTATAAAGTATAGCAAAGATGGTCCACTTGCTGTACACTATCATTTTGTATAATTTTTCTCTAGTGCCTTTGGATATTAGCAGTCTGCTCATCTATGGTGGGAAGAAACACACTTCCCAGCTACATCCCACGATTAATGGGTAGCTAAAGGAATGATTCTTGTTCAAGTGTCCACATTTTCTGTGCATGTTCCAATCTTCAGCACACAAGCACTTGACATTCTAAGCAATGGCAAGCAACAACAGTATCTACTAAAAGAGCATTTGTTGCTGTATTCATGTTTCCCATCCTGAAGCAAAACAAAGATTGGAAACACAGCTTATATAGCATGAAGTATAGCATGTTATTTATAACATGAAAGAGGAGCGAGAGAGCTGAAGACTTACAGAACCCTGAAGATGTCTTCCGAAGTGAAGATCATTTGATGTTTACAAAAAACTGCCTTTTAAGTAAATCTGCTTATAGAAAGCAATTTGCTGTTCAGAATTAAGTTTGTGAGTCCAAGAGCAATAAGTCATGTCTGACAAGATTTAGCAGCATCCAATAAAAAGGAGAGTAAAGTAAGGAAAGTGGGAAAATTATTCCAAGTCTCACCCTAATCTGAGCAAAGTTCATTCAGTCTGTTGATAGGATAGCCTTCTGTTGCTGCTTTGTAGTGCACACGTAAAATTCCATAACCAAATGAAGCCTATGAACTGCACAAATCTCCACTAGTTCTTAAAAGAGAGAGTGTAAGCAAACCCTAAATATCACATGATGTTCAATTTCATTCAGAGAGGGGGGGAAAAAGGTAGGATGAATTGTACTGCTTAAAACTCCCTCTGTAAGCTCACATTTCCAGGCATAAACTGAAACATATAATTTCTATTTATTATGCTGACTCAGGCATTGTTCTAGGAAATTTAATTTAACTACTGGGTAATTCCAGTTGCTAGTAGAGAAAGCTTAATGTCATGTTTGTTTAAAAAGCAGGAATAAAAAGATACACATTTTCTGTGACAAAAAGTTTGTTGCAAAATTATGTTACAGTAACATAAGCAATACATTATTGCTCTTCTCAGTGAAAAATATAATTCATCTAAGACTGAAAAAAACTAAATGCAAAAAAGAAACAAAGTTTTCCATGAAA
The DNA here is from genome assembly GCA_016647715.1 of Pavo muticus. Lineage (NCBI taxonomy): Eukaryota > Metazoa > Chordata > Aves > Galliformes > Phasianidae > Pavo > Pavo muticus. Next base: position 1,367,356 of record JACDJE010000143.1, on the reverse strand, counting down.
TAAGGGAAAAGACATGCATAAGAAAAGCAGCTATGAATTCTAGTTCTTGGCGGATTTTTTGATTTTCCTTCTTTTTAATAAGATAATCAGAGTAGAATAAAGAGTAGAGCTGGACTACGTTTCTCCAGTTATACCATTAGTTAATATGGCTCTACAATGACAACAATCTGGGCCAAAAGCACTACTTCTGGATGCACTGTTTCATTTTGATGGTCCTTATGAAATCCGATTTTTATGGACTGAACTCTACTTTTGATAGTCAGAAACATATCTATGTTATTTATATTCTGTAATAATTTCATGTTACATATGTATTGCTATTTACATTCTTTACAGTTTCTCATATGTTTTGATTGTTAATACAATGAATCATTTCTATCTACTCTGGATGTTCATTAAGGGACTCAGTGGTCAATGTCAATAAAACAAGGATTTTAATTCAGTTTGTTTGATCATGGCAACAATCCTTTTTCTTCAAGAAATCAATATAAAAATAACTATGATGACCTGTTGGTCAGTTCCATACAGCATCATCTTGATCTACATTCACACTGGTGTTAAAGCAATAGCAGTAGTGTTTCCATTATTACTACCGAAGAGCATAATATACAGAAGAACGTTACTGAAATAACTTTATAAATAACAATACATTCCTTACAACTTATTAAACAGAGTTAGAAATCTGAGCAAAGAACTGGGATGCTTCTGAAATTACTTTCTCATTCTGACTATATTAACTTATCACATTCCTAAAAAAAGTTTTTATTCATATTCTATCAGTGAAAAAGTATGGAGCAGGTGGCTATGTTATGTCAGGGAAGGAGAACAGCAGCGTGAACACTCCATTTATTAACATTATTCATAGACTTTCTATTGTAAACTGCATTATACTTCTTACTATTCAGCATCAGGGTATGAAAAGTGCACTCAACCTTCAAAAACTCAATGACAACTTGCCCTCTACCCAGCGCTTTTCCCTGGCAAATACTGAAAAAGCCACTCCTAGAACTCAGCATGTTATTTTTTAATTCACTTATGTTTCCACTTGAAGAGGCAAGCCAAAACAAAATATTCCTTCCTCAGAAGCACCACGGGAATAAGTTCCCTCCCAGCTTCAATAATTATTAGGAAAAACACATTTCTCGACTCCCTCTTACACTGAAATTACAGCCTGCTCATTAGGACAAGCCTTTATTCTGCTTCTCTTCACATAACTCGCAGATGCAAAACTGCAGGTCCACTGAGACCAGCAAACAGAGTCCACAGCTGCAGTGGTCCTCCCCTGCTGCAGAGAGAGTGTGTGGAGTCAGGATCAGGCCAGTAGCAGTACAACTCTTCACAGCTGAGCTCTGACTATCCCTCTGACCATTTCTTTACAATTTAGGTCTCCAGGCTCAGATGAGTTCTATCATACATGTACAGAGTAATTGCAGTTAACAACAGAGGAAATTCAAACAGCTGTTGTCAAGTCCCTAACAGCTTCAACATTTGATTCCTCACTAAAGACCAGGAAAAAAAAGAGGAAATTTACACCTTTAGTTACAATTAGTACTATCTAGGTTTGTATAGAAAGCAAACTTAGTCATAAGGGCTTAAAAATTGGGAAAATATATATTGGAAAATATTTTCCAAGTATCATGTAACAAACAGTGTTAAAATGCAGTCCTCTTACTAATTGGCAGAGTAAGATAGCTAGTCAAATTCTTTTAGCATTATACTGTATTTAGTTTCTGTCTTTTGACCAGACAAGCTGTGGCCATATTTGCAAAGGAAGCAATGATAGAATTGTGAATGAAAGCAAAATGTATTGTGAATAGTAGTCTTTCATTTTGGAAGATAACATATTTGACAAAAGGAGAAATGAGAGAATTGGACAGCTCAAATTACACACTGTAATGAGCCTACGCAAAACTTCACTGTGCCAGGGGAATGATATGAAAAAGAAGTTTCTTAGACTCAGCAACAACAACTACGTGCTGAGTGGTTTTAGATACCCACAATGATGTTTATGGCCTAACCATACAGCCTAAACAGAGACTTCAAGATAAAACATTAGCTGGAATAGCCAGAAATAAACTACTTGCTCTTCAAGATGAAAATAATCAGTTTTTCAAGAGAACACTTTCTTTGCAGAGCCCTGCTATGTGCTGATCACATCTTCATGCCTAAGGGAGCATCTTACAAGGAGTTAACCCTGTTAGTGACTGATGAATCTCTCATGTGTGAAGAGAATTTTTCTTTTACAGGTGATGCTACATAATTTATTTCATTCTCAATTCTGCCAAATTGATTATCTGAAGCATAAAAAGTTTTCATAAACTAAGGTTCATTTTATATGAGTGCATCAAAACTGTCAACAACAGCATACTGCTTATTCATAACAGTTAAAACTTAAGCGTCAGCAGAGTAAATAGTACTCACAACACAGACATTTCCAGATAGTCTTAGGAAAATAAATCTACTTTCTTTTAGAAATCTTTTTGTTTCTCACAGAAAGTTTCTACTTGTGCTTCAGGTGAATATTCAGAGAAAATAAACATTCATCACAGCCCTTCAGACTCCATCTGCTGCAAACCAACACTTCGTGAAAAGTCAAAAGACCCAAAGCCTTTGACTTCAGATAAACCAGCTCAGAGGCCAGCAGATGAATCAGCTTACATGCTCAGACAAATTTCTACCCCAAACAATTGAGCTTATGAATATATTACTGTTTTCCATAGTGTACGAAACTGTTAGAAATAACTAACATGATGTCTGTCTGAATTTCTATTCTCAGTTGTGTAGTAATTGAAAAAGAGCAGATCTGATGACAGAATTACTTAAGTAGGGAATCTATTTTTCTGTGGTGTCTTGGTGCCTGCTTTGTGTAGTTATCCAGGGTTTATATTTAGATTTGACTACAGGAAGTATTTAAAGAGCACCAGAACAGTTGTACAGTTCCGCAATACTTTTCCGTGTTAATTAAAACTTGTAATTGACTCTTGGTTTTCTTGCATTTCTGTGGAAGATTCCAAGCCACATCAGTTTTTGATTGATTTTTCTATCTTCCTGAGCATTCTTTTTTTGATCTTTGTAACTGACTGAATATTAATGTTTGAATTGATATTCATTCATTAGCTTCATCTACTTGATATTGCTGTATTTTCCTACGGTTCTGCGAAGGAATAGGTCCAGCCACGTTACTATTTCCCTCTGAACAGGAGAGAAAGAGTTTCTAGTGCTTATTTGAGTCCAGCAGCACTTTTTCCACCTGAACATTTCCAGTAGACCAGCCCATGTATAACTAATGTGATACTGAGCCAATGATAAACAATGTAAATGATTACTTCAAGATGTGAGTTAAATCATGTTTGTTTATATTCTTCAGCTTCACAAAGTTTACATTCTTTACTACTTTTACAAGAAGCTTTCTGCAAAAGCTCTGAAGTGTATGTAAAATCCCTGAAGAAATTCTGGCCTCCAGAAAGCCGGGGGGGGGGGCACAGAAATAAAGAATACTCTTCACCTGAGAGTTTTATCTGTTTTGCAATAAGGGAAAGAACATCCTTTATTGGTATAGTATTATTAGCAGAGCTTTCGCATTTTATTATTTAACATATTACAGTTTCAACGTTGTTGTTTCTGTCCTTCATAGAACATGTCCTGAAAGAAGTCCAGTTGTTAAACTGCTTGTAAATTATGTGAGGGCAAAAAAAAAAAAAAAAAAATCATTACTGTTTAATTAAAACGATAAAAATTCATATCAGAAAAGTGGACACTCAAAATCAGATAAAAAGTACAGCAGCACAGTGTTCAGAGCAACAAAGCTCAGATTCACTCAGAACAAGAAAATCATTTCAGTAAGCATCACTTTATCCCATTCAGTGGTGTTGGCAGTCTCACACCCAAATGTTCATGAAAATGTTATCTGTCTAAAAATACACAGAGTTCTGATCTTGTCCACATGTGCTGTGGATACAGTTGTGAAGATGTCTTTTTGTGGAAGGTGTCAAAGCACTATGTGCTAGATCTCTGATCTGCGTGGGCATGGCAATCTAGTGAAAAAGCCTATGCTTTAAGGAAGAGTGAAAAATTTCAGCCGCCTGTGAGGAGAAGCACAAGACAACCCATAAAATTCAAGGTGTTCTGTCAAGAGATTCCACATGATTAGGAGAGCCTATTACTCTGAAAAGATCAAGTCTCGCTACATTTCAGAAGGCCAACAGAAATGAAACTTTTTATTCCAGGTTAGTTCTGGAGCAATGGAAGGCAAGGACCTACTTTTAAGGAATATCTCATGGTTATGATCCTAGACACTACAAGGGAAAAAAACAAACCACAAAGAATTAAACTGTTTTAAACAGCCATTTGTTAATGTTAAATCTTGAGAAGGTGGCTTGTATCTGAGACTTCTCTACCATTTTCTCCACTGTGTCTACGTAGAGTACCTAATGCCTTTTAATTATTCAGTAATGCTAAATTTCACTTTGAGAAAAATACAGAACCTCTGAAAGCAAATGATTTCTTGTCCTACTTACAGCTATTATAATGGCTCTTCAAACTTAGTTGTTCCACATGCTTTGGATCCACAAAAGTTGATTCATAGTCAATACAAGTTCTACCAGTCCAGATTTCACCATTTATCTCCCTCAAAGCCTTATGTTAAAGTAATACATTAAATCTGGGGATAATATTTTGTAGTCTATAAAAATAAAAGTGAATTATCTTAAACTGTAGCATCTAAGTTGGCAACACTGTGCAGCTTTAATCATTCTGATAGCTTTGTGATTTTAGAACTCTATCAAACATTTTTTCAGACTGAGATTACTATTTGGTCAAGACAGTCAAGATGATACTTCACAAGTAAGCTTAACTCTGAGCTTTCTAGCCTTCTAGTGCTTCCATTTTGAATCAATGATAATTTAACTGTGAGAATCAATAGCTAATAACAGTGCTAAATTCCATTCAAGTATAATTTGATTAATCTAAAATCCTGTTAACCAGAGTGTTGTGTCTCTTCTTAGGCCAGCAATGTTGTGTTATGCGTATGCCATTGTAAAGATAGGAGGCAGCTGATACAGTTTAACCAGTTTAAGATCACCCAAAAAATGTAGTGGTCACAATTTGGTAATTAAGAAGAAATAGCTTATCTCTTTCCAAGGGTTAGGACTTGCTGGAAACTCCCAACAGGGGCAATATCCTAGAAAAGATTCTTCACTTTTGGTTGTCAGCCCTTAAATGAGGTTAGGGAGGGCTGGACCCAGGGTCCACACCTTCCAGTTGCACAGGTAAATTGCTTGCACCTGTTCTCACAATGCCCTTTTACCAGGTGCTCAATCACTGGTTCAGGCTGTTACCTAACAGTTCCCATACAGACATGAATTAATAAAAAAAAAAAAAAATTGTTTATTAACAACCTCTTTAAGAATCTGCCTCCCAAGGGTTTCATATGGTTACAAAAATATCATCACAAAGCCTACATGAAGTAACTAAGTATGACTCCTAATTTTACAGAAGAAGAAATGAAGATACCGGGAAACTAAGTGACTTGTCCAAGGGCACACAATGCATCAGAGTAGCAGACAAAACAAGAAATCCTTGTCTCGTAGGCAATAAGAACAAAACCAGAACTGCACTGACGCTTTCAACTGTTCAACATTTGCTGGGATGAAGTCTTAAACTGCATTTTACCTATGCCTTTTTAAAAATTTATGAAGCTTTTGAATATATAAGATTATAAAATTACATACAAAGGCACTTTTAAAAGTCTGTTTCAAACATAATAACCTAAACATATTCTCCCATTGTTCTGAATACTACATGAAGAGTCTTTTCTGCACTTGAAGTGCACTCCAGGCAGAACAGCCCAGTCAGAATATACACACTTTTATTAAGTGAAGCATTTTTCATAGTATGTCAGTTTTTCAGCCAGAAATTGGTGATTTGAAAAAGCTGCCCCACTTAATATATTTAACTACCTTGATCACAGTGCTCTATCTACAGTACACTGTAACATAAGAAATATGTATACTGGCAGCAGAGCAATGTCAAGAAACTACAATGATCTCTAAAAAAATCCTCTACGTTTGGAATTTACATAGTGAGTTATTTTGATGTAGTGCTGGTTATTGCATTCTGAGCTTCTCTCTTTTATTTATATTGATTGTTTGACATGTACGAGATCATTAACGACCTCAGAGAATGTAACACCAAAATAGCCATGTCAGTAGAAAGCAATGGGACTACGCTTCTTAGAACTGCAAACTTTGAAGCCAGATTAAGTGTTTAACAGAACAAGACAGGAGGGAGGATGCTACTTGCTGTATAATCATTTTGTGGCAGGTGCACTCCATGGTGTACCCTGCAGCCTTTGTCCTTTAATCATCTGCACAGAAGGATCTCCTAAAGTGTGCAGAGGGCTCTCTGTAGGAGAGCAGGGCACATGGCGATGCTGCACTGACAACCTGATCTTGATGTGAAAGGACACAGACAAACTGTTCACCATACTGTTCCACAGAGCAGACACAGATGTAGCCAAGCAATTGGTTCAACAGTTGCGTTCTGTTAGTTCATATCTTCCTACATGCCTTCTAGAAGAAGTGATTTAATTCTGCATTTAAGACCTCTGAATTCCATAGCTATAAAAGGACAGTATCAGCTCTTCTTGTCTTTTTAATGTTCTACATTGTAAGTTCTCATTTTAAGAATTATACATACGAGCAATGCCTTGCATAATATGGTTTCAGTTTCAGTGGGGATTTTGATGAAAAATGATGCTAATCAGCATATCTTGAGCCACTATATTATATGGTCCAGTGATATGTCTATTTAATCCATGAAACAGAACCTGAAATCCTATTTGGAAATAATTTCTATTTTAATCATGTCAAATATATGAGTACATTGTACACTGAAATGTTAATCCTATACAGTAAAGTTTGCCAAAATTAGGAAGTACCAGAGTTATGACTGAATATGTGTTTCAGACTGGAATATTCTCTTTAATAATGTATTTTTACATTATTTACATTCACCTATGTATTTTCTCGAAAATTCCTACATTATTTAGGTAGAAATACTTGTTCAACTGGCTAACATTTTTTTCTTTATCAGGCAACATGTACTTTGTACAGCAGACTTATTTTCATCTTTACAGAATATAGAATAAGCATCCTCACAATCCTCACAATCTATGACACTACAGCTAAATTATCCAAATCCTCGTCTTTGCTTACTGTAATAGCTCTATGAAGTAAATGTGTAATAACAATTCCATTTTAGGACAGCAAGAGTCCAAGGTATGAACTATAGTTAAAAATTCCTACCTGTTTTGAATGTTCTCTCTTCTTTGGCCTAGCTTCCACCAGGGAAGGCAAGACAAAGTACATGGCCACGCAGAAGGGCTACTACTGACATCAAAGTTAAATCTCATCGTATTTATATCTTATTCTCTACTTACATGCAGAACATTATCCATTTATGAAACACTGCATCATACATGATAATAAATAATTTTAATAAATGCCTCTAATGATCATGATAAATCATAAATTATTTTATGTTTTAATTTCCTTGGGCAAGTATATAGAAGCACAAAATCTCATTTTCACTGCTGACCTGGGGTGAGAGCACAGCAGCGTGACATTTACAACAGATACTTCAACTATAATTACCAAACAGATAATATATCAATTTAATTAAAATCCTATAGTGATGAACTGCATAAAGTATCAAAAGAAGTTAACTCAGGCAAAAACAAACAAGAGGATCAAGGCAATCAGTTAAAGCAAAATTAATTACAGTATTTGTCCCACCAATTCAGAGGGCTATTTGTACCTCTGATACAAGAGATCTTGCTGCAGCAGACTTTCAGAATGATATCTAGCCACACTGATACTGCACACAGGACTATCTGGAATGTCAAAATGCAGAAAGAAAAAAACATCCAAGTTGGAGTTCATATAAAGTTTGGTGAAAGAAAAGTCACATCAATTCCTGAGGCTTATCTCCTGATAAAATGAAAAATTAAATCAAGCTATGCCTTGGTGAAATTCCTTTTACTTTTTTTTTTTTCTTTTTCTTTTTCTTTTTTTGGTAAAGTTTCTAATCTACAACTATAATTTTTGAAAAAATAAGTCTTGGATTGGTCCATCTTGCATATTATCAAACTTCTCAATACTCTTTATCAACTGCTGCCTTTGCAATTCTTTCCGTATGAGGCACTTCTCACTTACCAGATCAGGGGTGACCAAAGTCAATCAGCACACATCCACAGAAGAGTACTTCGTCCTCACAGTCTAACATCCAACCTTTCCATCAATTCATTTAAATTTTTCTCCTTCCTCCTGTCTTAAGAGCAATACAATCTCCTTCAGGTTTTCCTCAGGTAAAATCTAAATATTTCTTCAGTATCATCTTATATAACACTGAGGGTGCTATAAATACACTAGGGCGGGGGAGCTGTATTTAGGCACGCAATCTGAGGTTTGAAGTGGGGAGAAAAGCGTGAGTAACTGCAGAAACAACAGCAAACTATCTGAGCAGTTTTCCTTAAAATTATGAATTCAGCTCTTAAGTCACTGAACTCTGACAAATAGAGCTTCCTCTCCAAACAGTAGTATACACATGGGTTAGGTTATGTGTCATGTCGAGAGTAACTTTTACATGTGAAGTATCAATAAGATTTGGTAAATGAAAATTCTTTTACTTTCCCTCCTTCCCTTCTTGAAAGCTGCTACAATTTCTTATCACATGATTGACGATTGACTATTTATCTCACCTAACATTAAGATGGTTCATTTTACTGGCTCCATCAGATTAAGAAATCACTCTCCATCATGCTTTCAACAATAGCTCTAAAAAACATACATGCAGTAAACCACATTTTTAATGAAACCAACGTGAAAACTTCAAGTGAAAGCCAGGTCTAGGTTTAGTGCCAAGAAGAACACTGGCAGCTTTCAGAACAGGATACAGCATAACTGGTATGCTAAGTACAGGACCAGACGCATCCTATACCATCACTATGAGGACAAGTAACAGGAAACGCTGCTGGGAGCAATGTGGTGCTTTGAACAGCATCCTCTTTGTTTCCAGTGCAGGGACATGCCTGTGTCCGCTCAGACAGAAGGGGCTCCAAAGCTGAGAGTGGTTTTCTGGTGACAGAGGGTACCACAGTTTTCTAAAACGTCAAGCAGATGTCAGGCTTTTCAAATTTGTTATTGGAGTTGATTCAAACCAGCAACTCTTACTTGCACAAAGACTGCTTTAACCACAACACTATTTTACTTGGAAGACCCTGGAAAACAAAACTGTGCCAATAGTCTTTTGGCTGAGATCTGGATTTCCCTTTTCCAGGCAAGCGTTCCAGGCTATGGATTCATCTTCAAGTTTACTTTTTCTTCCTGACCTAAGAAAGACTACTGTCCTGCAACAGAACTTCAACAAGAACAATGTGTGTGCTTGTTCAGTGTTACCTATTGGCAGGTGAATAAAGATCCATCTTCACCTTGGAAAAAGAAAAGAACCATTGCACAGGATCAGATGCACAGCAGAACTGAACTTTATTCGCATCTGCTACTTCTCTAAGATAAATTCTCTAAGCACTTGGTAATCAAATTGGGTTCTCAACAGCAGTAACAGAAGTCATAATTGGATTTTGGGGGGATCTGCTGCTGTTAGTATGCGACAAATATTTTGAGAACACTTCTTGGTTTGAGCTTCTCAGGGAGTTTGGAAAGAAGCTGTTTCTGGCTTCCGCTGAGTGTTGGTACAAGTCAGTATCAGCTGGGCATCCTGTCAAAACTCTAGCATTTCTAGGAACGTAGAGATGAGAGCTGTAGGGAATTTCTCCAAGAAGGACCAAGCTACTGGAATTTAAGCAATTCTAGGTATAAGGAGCGATAAATCCGAACCTTTCACAACTGCAATTTTGAACCCTGGCACTTAATCTTCGCTTACATTCTACTCTAAGCAATTTATGTTTGGATTTAACACTTTTTATTTCTAAAATATCCAGTAGTAGTTTTAAGACCCATGAGGTATTCATTCTCTGGAATGTGGAATTTTCTGTTTACTGTATTTCACTTTCTGTGAAAATCATTCAAGTTCAGCATATTTTACTCCATTTTTACAATAAAATTGCAGGCTTTCTTCATGAAAAACTACTTACATAGTATTCAAATTCTACTATCAGAATCAGAGAGTGGGAGAAAAAGCAGTTCTAAAACACTGTGTGCTGGAAAAAACATGGGCCTAGTCTGTAGAGGCTGCTTTGGATTTATTTTGGTTTCAGTGGTCTCCAAGGGTCTGCTGCTTCTCAGTAGAAGTGAGCTGCAGCTGTGTCCTAATGCCCCTTTCCCTCCAGTCACCTTGGGATATGGTAGTGGGCCAAGCAGAGAGGTATGCTTCAGAGGCCCCTCTGACAAGAATGTTTGTGAGGGTGTTGATAGGGCAGGAAGTGCAGAGGCCAGCAGAGAGACCCTAGCCTTAATTCTCTGTGAATAACAGTCAGTAAGAACAAGCAACAGAGGAGCCAGGGTAGTCGATCCAGAGATAAAAATAACAATCCTGGTTTACGTTCTTCTGCTATCATTTCATCCCTTACCTATTTCTCTACTGATTTTACTTATAATGGTACTTACTGAAGCTACGTTATAGAGGAATAGCCATTCTACTTTCTTTCCCTTTGTGAACCCACATAAAGCTATGTTTAACCAATCCTGTGGGTGCAAAGGATACCAAGCCATGCTCGGGACTCATCCTGCCTTCTGGATGAGACAGCAGAACAGACAGCAGAACAGCTACAGTGTGGCAAAGCACAATACTGCTTCTATTTCCCCACTAAGCCAGCTGTCTTACCTATCTGTGACATCTGCAGCATGGTGCAGTACTTGGGGGGCTGTAACAGGCTGCTTTTTTCCCCTACATGCAACTGGTACTTCCTTTTGCAAAGTTCCCATTGTCCCATTGTAGTGTTGTAATGCTGGACTATTTGTTTAATTAAGTTTCTAAATTTAATCTTCTAAATTCTTATTCATTTTGAAAATCACAGAATCGTAGAATCCTGAGTGTTGGAAGGGTCCTCTGAAGGCTATCTAGTCCAGCTCTCCTGCAATTAACAGGGATACCACAGCTAGATAAGGTTGCCCAGGTCCTGAGCCAGCCTCAACTTGAAAGTCTCCAGGGACAGAACATCAACCACAACACTAGAAAACCTGTTCCAGTGCCTCATCACCCTCACTGTAAAAGATTTTTTCCTTATATCTAACCTATATCTACCCTCCCTGAGACTGAAGTCATTTCCCCATGTTCTCTTGCCACAGATCCTACTAAAGAGTCTGTCCCCTTCTTTCCTGTAGCTCCCCTCTTGAAAGGTTGCTATCAGGTCACCTCAGAGCCTTCTCTTCTCCAGGCTGAACAACCCCATCTCTCTCAGCCTGTCCTCATAGAAGAGGTGTTGAATTCCATGGATCATTTTTTGTGGCCTTTCTCTGGACACACCCCAACAGGTCTTTGTCCCTCCTGTACTGAGGACTCCACATCTGGATGCAGTACTCCAGGTGAGGTCTCACCAGCACATAGTAGAGGGGCAGGATCACCTCCTTCGACATGCTGGCCACACTTCTTTTGATGCAGCCCAGGAAATGGCTGGCTTTCTGGGCTGTGAGGGCACACTGCTGTCTGATGTCCAGCTTCCCATCCACCAGTATCCCCCATTTTTTTTCAGCAGGGCTGCTCTCAATCCTCTTATCCCTCAGCTTGTATTGGTAATGCGGGTTGCCTTGACTTAGGTGCAAGATCTTTCATTTGGATCTGTTGAACTTCATGAGGTTCACCTGGGCCCACTGCTCAAGCCTGTCTAGGTCCCTTCGAATGGCATCCTGTCCCTCTGGTGCATCAACTGCACCCCACAGCTTGGTGTCATCGGCAAACTTGCTGAGAGTGCACTCGACCCCACTGTCGATGTCACTGATGAAGATATTAAAGAGTACCAGCCCCAGCACTGACCCCTGAGGGACTCCACTCATCACTGATCTCCATCCATACAAGAAACCATTGACTCTCTGGACTTGATCCTGCAGCCAGTTCTTCGTCCATCGAACAGTGTACCCATCAAATCCATATCTTTTCAATTTGGAGAGAAGGATTTTGTGGGGTACTGTGTCAAAGGCCTTACTGAAGTCCAGATAGATGACATCAGTGGCTCCTCCCTTGTCCATTGATGCAGCAACACCATCATAGAAGGCCAGTAGGATCAAGCAGGATTTGCCCTTGGTGAAGCCATGCTTGCTCTCCCATATACCAACATTTTCAGGGGAAAAAAGTGCTGTACCTGAATGCCATCTTAATGCATAATAAGACAGCTAATATTGCTATGATATCCTTCTTTTTTTTCTCCTACAATTCAACTAATACTTATTCTGTTGCTTGTTCTGATTTATAAATATATATTCTGGTTCTCAAAGATTAACTCCTTTTCCTACTTTAATCCTTTTCCACATTCTATCTGCACACATTAATAATTTTCCAAGGCATTGCTATTCCTATTATTCTATCAAATAAATCTTCCCATTCCCTACATTTGCACCTCAAACCTAAGTCCTAACAGATATTTCTCTTCCCACCATTTTCTATGCTATTGAGGATGTGATAAATGAGTCAGTCATATCAAACAATAATATTTTAAACAACTTCCAAGAATTCAACATATAAACTTTTAAAATAAATAGCAAAAGAGAATATGAATTATTATGAATAAAAAATGGAATGAAATCATGTCATATGTGTCTTAAAGAAATGGGGTCAAATTTTCACAGTTTTTCAAAGCTATTAAGCAGATGTATTTCCCAATTAAATGTAAAATCCTTAAACTTGTAACTCCAGATCCGCATTTACAAGTTCCAGTTACATGGACTTGCATTTAAGCAGGGTGCTTCAGCTCTGGGTTAGAATATCCTGGGTCATTGTTCAAGGTACTTTGCATTAAGCTTGTACAGACTAAGATAGAAGATAAAATTGCAGGATTCTTCTATATTTTCCAAGACCAACATTTATTTTCAAGGTGAAAGACTGTAAATGTGTACATAAATTAAAATAGCAGTCTTTCTTAAGAGCTTACTTTTAGCAAGCAGTGTAGCCTGGTTAGTGCTACTCCCAGGATGGGAAATGGCACTGGAGAGGAGACGAGTTGTGCTTCTTGCAAATATGTGCAAATTTACTCCCTATGAGAAACTGTGGTTATTTACGTTATCAACATTCAGAAGAACAAGGCATGCTTAGCTAGTTTTTATGTCCAGATGGAATTATATAGAGCCTGATCTTGAATTCTGGCCCAGTGTCTTGAAGAAGAGAGGAGGTGGCAAAAATGAGACATTGCACTCCAGTTTTAAGTGAACAGGAGACATTTAGATATTGATGTGGGGTGGCATAAGGTACAATTTTGATCCAAGAAAATATAACCACAGACACTTGGCACATCAGAAAGAAAGCTTCTGTCCTTCTCAGTCAAATGTGAAAACTCAAGGAGAGACATTTCCATAATTTGTCAACGGTTTTATTGGTATTAGCAGAAAATGGGGAATAATGGAAATTCCAACAACAACAACAACAAAAATTGAAATGAATTATAAATAAATGGAAATGTCTAGAACTTGGTCTTTTACATGAGCTACAATGCCAGTGGGTGATTCTTTCAAATTCCACTTTATCTCTGGGGAAACAACTACAACAATCACAAAACAACAAAATCAATAAAACACCAAACAATATCTATAAAGAAGTCTTGTTTCAGTTTTATTCTTAACATTGGCATGCAGAATTGTAACTTGAAAGATAACACAGTTGAGGTGCTAGTCTCTGGTAAAATAATAGCCACTATAAACTCTGATAGGTGTATCATACCCATTAATTATCAGCTTGGCTAATTAGTATTGGTAGTGATCAATCTTTGCTTTTATAATTACTGCTGATGGATGAACATGGTCTGTTTTATTAAAAATTATTTCAGAATGATATAGAGGAAATCCATAACAGCTACACTGTCTCTGAAAAATGATTTTAAAAAATCAGATATGATAGAGAGGCCCTTTGGTACAATGAACAACAGATTCTACAGAACAGTTTTTGTGTTTTATGTAGTAGGTGTGACAAAACATCCACAGGGTATTCAAGCTCATCAATTTACAAAAGCTAGCTTTCCAGTGGCATCTATTCTAGTTTTACCTCCAAAAAGAGAAAACTCATGGCCATGCATATTTTGGTGCCAAAACCTAATGAGCAATAAACTCAGAAAGATCTATTCTGTAGTTCTGGCTGTTTCTGAAGAATGAATGCAACAGAGAAGAGACACAATTATTACTAGCAATTCTATTGTACATGGCAGAGAAGTAATTCAATAAATCATTGTCTGTGCTTAATTGTCTTAAGAAATCTTAAGGGAATTTGAGGAAGGTTTTGTTTGTTTGCTTTTTAAAAAATGCTGTTTTACCCATGTTCATTATAGGTCAAATTCTTATACCTTGGCATAGCCTTCTGGGTATATTCTTCCATGTTAAAGTGTGTATAATTAAAAATGTTAAATATCAGAAAGGAATCTATTGAGAAATTTTTACATGTTGTAAAGATAGGCATTTGCTTTGACATTATTAGATGAAAAAAATGCCTATAGTCATAGGCTTCCTTTAAATGCAAAACAGTAATTAATAACACCTTGTCATTTAATTATAAGTCAAGATTTGTTTTTGAGATGTGACATTTAAATTACACACAGTAATAATGAGCAGATAAAAACTGGGGAAAAAAAAAGGAGTAAACAGTACTGTTTTGAGCAGAAAATGTTGTTCAAGATTCCAAACTTAGAACAAATTATTTATTCTCTTAAATAAACCCAATGGGAGTAGATTCACTTATATATAGCAGGATGGTTTACAATGGGTAACAGTTAAGATAGTCTCCAGAAGTATCAGACAATGGACAGAAAAGTTCAGAGTTGTTTGTTTTTTTTTAACTTTGTGACAGAAGATAAAGTGATGCCCTTGAAGAAGACGTGACTGTGTCACGTGCCATAGACCAGTAACTTTTATGTGAATTCTCCTCAGTATTTCTCTGCCCTTCCTGAAATGAGTGCCCTGTATGGGCACAGATCAAGCAAAACTCAGGGAAAAAAGCATGGGAGCAAATGGGTTCCATCCAAACTGTCTGAAATGCTAACCAGGACCAAAAAGTGAAATGCAATGTCTTTTTTTTTTTTTTCCAAGACACTAGACTGTTTCCAAACAACCTCTGAATAAGCAATTGTGCCTCAACTGTGGGCTTTCTGCATAGCCTCATGGCCTGTAAAAACATCTCATGTATTGAAAAACTGATCCATCTCCCTCGGATTCCCCTGCCTTCCCAAAGAAAGGGGAAACAGGTTTTCCTATGGCCAAATTATTAGGATTAAACTTTATAATAATGACTCATAGGGAAACATTGATCAAGGTTCAGTAGCTTTAAATTCTTACCTTAAAAAAGAAATTACTTTACATTAGGGCTTTCATGTGATATGACTGATTGATTAGGATACAAGGAAAAGAATCTTTTACACAGCTGATGATAATATATGTGAAACAGCACCACTGTTCTTGTGAAGGGCTCAAAAATGAACACATGAGTTTTGAAATGTGGTCTCTCCAGTGTTGAGGACAGAGGGACAATCATTTGGCCCTGCTGGCTCCGCTATTTCTAACACAGAACAGGATGCCATTGGCTTTCTTGGTCACCTGGGCAGAGTGAAGGCACCTTGACCTCAGCTTGGCACCTCATACAAATGGTATTTTCCCTTTTCAGTGACAAAATAACAAATTGACAACAGTTTTCGTGGCACTTTTCAAGTGAACATCTCCCTTTTCTCTAGATATATTTTTATTTCTGACAGGTTTTGTATTTGGAAGAACAAGTAGGAAATGTGTAGCTACTGCTACTTTACAATTGTTTTTTAAAAAGAAACACTCTTTTTAAAAAAAAGAGGTTATTTACAGAACTAGCTGCCTAATGACTTTTTTTGACTGGTCAAATTTATTTTATGCCCATGAGGTAGATCTTACTGACTTGTGACATCTACCAGAAAGGAGAAAACTGTTCACTCACCAGCGTCTTGGTACTGAATTCAGACAATACATTGCTCAGAACTCAGCAAGTTGTTTCTAAACCCTGATCCTAAAGTCAATAAAAGCTTTATAGGCTTTTTGACTTTCCCCACAGGAGAAAAATAACTGTGAGTTTGTTGTTTGGAAAGGCATTGATTAGCATATTGTTGGAATGGAGTGTTGACCTAACGATCACGGGCTCAGCATGAACAAGTTTTCTAAATAGAAGTATCTAGCAGAACAACTACTCATTTCTCCATCAAGTCAACCCTTATTATTAACTATTTCCTTAACTTGGGAGTTCTATATTCCAGTTGTTATATTACACTTACAACTGAACAAAAGCAAAATAAGATTGATCATCTGGTAAAATCAAATTATTAGCTCATTAGTAGAATAATTCTTTCAATTTTTTTGTTCAAACCCTCTTAGAAATGAAGGCGTATTCTCATCTAATCTGTATTTTTCAAGATATTTACTTAAATACAACTGGAAATGATCATGAAATGGCTCAAACATGTCAGGACAGTCCCAGAGCATCAAAGAAGTTTTCACACATCCAATTCAAGATAGTTGACCATAGTTGACATGGGACTCCTGTATTTGTAATATTCCCATTAACCAAGATGTGATGCAGAATTCAAAATGATCATTATGAGCTTCTTTGACATTTAAAAAGGGTTTGCTTCTCTTGATCTTAACAAAACAAAACAAAAAGAAAAGAAAAGAAATTCATGCTGAATGAAAATTTATACAGGCCTGTACTGGGAGACATTTCATTGCACTGTGGCATTGCAGTGAAACAAAGTGTTTTTTTTGGTTCTGTAGAGAATGGAAACTGCAGGCTTTACATGTAGAATTAAGGTCGTATGAGACGCAAGAGTACTGCACTGCCCTCTTTTTGCCTGCCTGGCCTTGGTTTGCTTTCACAGAGAGGTGGTCCAATGTTAGTCCCAGTTCCAATTTCAAATTCATGGGGCATCCACACTTCCTCAGGGAAGATCTAGATTTAAAGTACTACTGTTTATGTTGTGTTTGAGTGTATGCTGTATGCTTGATGTTGGTAGTGGAGTTATACTGAGGATATGAAGAATGAGAACTTTTAGCAAAAAAAGAATTGTGTAGATTTTAACATGTACTTCTGTGTCATTGACTGAGGACAGGCTACATTCCTCGCTCAGAACTCAGAGAAATACTTCTTCAGCACCTGCAAAAGTTCGTGATCATGCACTTTAGAGGGATCAAATGAACAACAAAATGTTGGATAAAAAGACTCTGTGTATGCCTTATTATGTATTCACTTCTGTGGATGACTGTAAATTGGTCTTACACATACTAGCACAGTTAGAATGTGCCCCATTGCAAATTTGTTCACCAATACAAACCAGAAAGGATTATGGCATATACATACCCTTTTGGTATACACACCCCCTTTCTAAAACAATAAAAGACTGTGTGATTCTTCCAAGACCCGAGTTTATTTATAAAGTCTGCATTAATTAGCATGCTTTCCCACCTTATGGCAGAATGCTAAATGCCTCATTATCTGATTATGTCTACACTATAACTCGGTATCATTCTCACTTTTATACAGAGAGCACTGAGGCAAAGCATGAACTGACTGTTCAAAGGGCAAATTAGAGCCGGGACTGAATGCTAGCCCAAACCTCCATGTAGCAGATGATACTTCTATCATTTGGCTCTGAGACTTACTCCCCATAGAAGTAGAGAGGAGATTTTCCAGAAGTAGAGATTTTCTTAAGAGCAATGCACCTCTGTAAGGTCACATACTGCCTTCACAGTTCGGTATTTAAAAACTGAAAGAAGACTGGCAGATGAGATGAAGGACAGAACTCTTAATGAAAAAGTGGGCATTTTAAGGTGGTGAAAAGGAGAAATCCTTCAAAAGGGAGAATTAAAGTAGTAGAACAAGTCATCACGGTTACACTGACATATAACTGACATAAATGAGATGAAAAAACACTGGAGTAATTTCATCTTGCTTTCAGTTTATGCCTACCATGTTTATGTTCAGAAGTCAGTCACACATACTTTAGTATAGAGGTAAAAAG
The DNA here is from genome assembly GCA_016647715.1 of Pavo muticus. Taxonomy (NCBI): domain Eukaryota; kingdom Metazoa; phylum Chordata; class Aves; order Galliformes; family Phasianidae; genus Pavo; species Pavo muticus. The sequence goes on along the minus strand of JACDJE010000143.1, from coordinate 1,349,178 downwards.
CACTTCTAGGAATGGATTTGTCTGTTCAATATTTATGTCTTGAAATGAAAGAAATTGCTTTCTATTAGTTCCTTTTCTCTCTCTTCCTCATGGGGAAGCAGAAAATTTCCACAGATGTAGAAGTATATTACATTGTTACATCCCCAGCCGTTTCTCTGCAATAATGGACGTATGCTAAGTGTGAGTAAGCATCTGAATAAATCCTGGAATATTTTCTAAATGTCAAATGAATGAATCCAGGAGCCTTTACTTGTTCCTATTCCCTAAGCTTGTTTGTGCTCATTTATGCAGCATTTTTCTTTCCAGTTTTTCATCCATTTTTACCATCCTCTCATTGACTCTGATATCCTTGAATTTGCATATCAATTTCCGTGAAACTTTATCAAAGCCTTACTCAGATCTCAGTCAATCAGATCTATAGCATCCCCAGTCTCAAATTTCTTTGTCCCACTTGCCACTTAATTAATTCTTTCACATGCTTCTGACAATATCTGCTTCTAAAAACCCATGGCTCTTGGCTACTCCCTAACAGACTTCTATCTAACAAGCTAATAAGTTAATCCTTTATGTATATTGCTACAAATCTTTCTCAACCCAGCAGTTGTGTCTGTTGTCTGCTTCACAGCTTTAGTTATCGGCAATGTACAAAATGTCAAAATGATACAATTCTGGCAGTGTCTGATCAAGTGAAGGTGTCCTCTTTGTGAGCTGTATCTCTTTGGTGTTAAATTCATAAGACAAGATTTAAGATATGCTCTGTTGTCCCGAACTGCTGTGGCATCACTGCAAAATATAGCAGAGGGAAGAGAGGAGAGAACAACTAAACTGATTTTAGAGGCTCTTTGGTGAGAACAGATTTATGGTTTTGGAGAGGGTTTTCTCAGAATTGGAGAAGAAAACAGTCCAGAACAACATTAAAATATAAAGTAATTCATTCCCTAAACTAAAATTTACTACAAGTTCAGAAATATAACGAGAGGCATTTTGTTCTAAACCTAGTTTTTACCCTCTTTTCTAAACAATCGCTGCTCATTAGTGTCAGGGATACTGAATGAGATGGACTGTTTGATGCAGTATAGCTATCTTTATGTTTTTGCAACCTTGTTGCTCTACCCTGGACTCTCTCCAGTGGGTCTGCATCCTTCCTGACTAGTGACCATCAATTCCTAGCCACTTTAGCTTACACTGTCAAAAAACTCCACGTCAGAGTCAAGCTGCTATGATGTTGCACTGCAGAGGGCTGCATTGTCACCTTCTCTGTCGCACTTACATTTCTACTTGTTGTTCATATGCCTTTGAGACCTCAGATTAGACACAATGGCCTGAGAAATGGTTCTTTACACTGAAATCGTCTAGCTGCAGAAATATTTCACAGCCCATAGAGTTTCTTAGGATGGTAAGTAGCATCTGCAGTTAGTCCAATTTTTCCATTACACTTTGAGTCCTACCAGTCATTGCTATCTATTATTTTTATTAACATTATTCCTATCTGTTCCGTTATAAGGACTCCAGTAAAACAAGTTCAGCTCTCTTATAAATGCTTACATCTCGCCTAGGACACCTTTACTGTTTTTCAGGGACTCGATTTTTCCCCCATTCTTCTTTTATCTCCAAGGCTACAAGCCTTGGCAACAGGGAAAATGGAGCATCTATTTATAGAAGCAATGAGTGAGGAGTGCAGAGACCTAGAGATGGACCAATTAGTAACTACTCTGTCTCGTTAGCATTCCATTTAGGATGGAATAGAAAAAGGCAAATCTGAGGATCATCTGCATGAGATGCTGGAAACAATGATTCCAATCTGATACTGCCTCAGGGAAATACATAATTACAAAACAGTATGGGTCCCAAAATGGGATCTTGTAGAACCTTGGCATTAATGAATGTTGCATTAAAGATAAAGAGGCTTAACTGCAACAAGCTTGCTCCCCTGAAAGAAATATGATTCATGCCATGCCAGATAATCCAGAAGAGATACCTAATCTTTGCTGCAGAAACTGATGTTATTGATACAAAATACTGCAAACAAATCCTAAAATAGGAGACTAATATGTCCCTCTGCAGTAAATATGTGGAGAGAGGTCTGCTGGATGCTTCTATTAAGCATTTAGGGTGAATGACAACTTCAGAATGACAAAAATTACTTACACATGTTGCTGAGTAGGGGATATTCTGCCACCTGAACTACAGCCACATCTTGAATGAGTGGATGCTAAAACAGTAGATACAAAAATGGTGGACTAATTACCCCTAGGAAAAACTAATCAGTTTAGGACTATAAGCAAACACGTAAAATGAAACATGGTTAAGCAGACATAATTCTGGAACAAGTTGATAACCTGCAAGAAACAAAATTAGTACAATACTTATTACAAATAACCACTTCAGATTAAACATACCATCTTCTATTTCTGTATCACTGAGTAGTATGTCAGTTCAAACAGACCTAGGTCTACTTTTTCCACAAGAGTTTATTCAAACAATTTCAGTCTTCCTTATTTGGGAAACATCCATTTTGAAAACAGTGTGATGATTACTCATGCTGCCCAGACAACTACTATTAGAAATTCTACTGCTTAAAATTTTCTTCATGAAATAACAGTAAATATGGAGTGGTAAATAAACACAGCTCTTAATGGTTTTGTTCTTCCACACACTCTGAGCACAAGCATAAGAACAAAGAATCCGAGTTTTGTGGGTACCCTTCAAAGGATAAACATTACATGAGATTTAAAACTGTATAGTATTCTGGAGGATGTTTTCTTTACATTTTGAATGAAAGCTGTGATCACTTGGAAAAACTTGTTACAGTGCCAAGTACTCCCTGTTTATGAAAGCTATGCATATTATCTAGGTCATGAAAACAGACACTGAGCACTGAGAAAGAATCAGATGGGAAATGAGGCCTTAGCAAAACATGGAGAGTAACAACACCAAACACAAAATATAGTTAAAAGATTGGACAAAAATATGCATTACTAAAAGTGTTAAGAAATCTAAGGTATACATTTTCTTCAAGCAAACCACGTCAGAGAGAGGATTGAGCAAATAGGTAAAAAAAAAAAAAAAAAAAGTCTAAATCAAAGATATTCCCCCTCAAATAAAGAAGGAAAGAAGGAAAGGGCCTAGTATTGATGTTTTACAGCTGAATACATAAAAATTCTCCTGCAATTTTCCCTGTAAAACTGTTAATATTCACCCATCTTCTCATATCATCTTTACAAATTAGGCAAATATGAACTCCTGCAAAGAAAGGAGGTTTGTTTAGTTAGGATTTCATGCTCAGATCCTTTCTGGTGATTTCTCCTCCAGGAGTTTTACCTAGAAAGTGTATAGGTTGAAGGTCTTTTTTGCTTAAATTGGCATTAGTTGAGGAGAGTTTGCAGTGGGTAGAAGCTATCTGATCTTTCTAGAGACCCCTTCTCATTCTCCTCAAATCACAGAATCGTAGGGATTGGATGGGACCTCAAGAGATCATTGAGTTCAACCCCCTGCTAAAGCAAGCACCCTACAATAGGTCACACAGGTAGGCATCCAGATGGGTCTTGAATGTCTGAATAGGCGTCTACAACCCTCTGAACAACCTGTTCCAGTGCTCCATCACCCTAACCATAAAGAAGTTCTTCTTCATGTTAGTACAGAACTTCCTATGTACACTTTTTAGGCCATTGCTCCTTGCCCTACTGCTACACACCATCAAGAAGAGCCTGACCTAATCCATTTGCCTCCCACCTCTCTTCAAATGTTTATAAATATTAATCTGATCCCCCCTCATTCTTCTTTTCCCCAGTCTAAACAGATCCAGGTTATTCAGCCTTTCCTCATACAGGAAATGCTCCAGGCCCTTTATCATCTTTGTGGCCCTCTGCTGGACTCCTTCTTGGAGATCTCTGTCTTTTTTGAAATGGGGAGCCCAGAACTGGACACAGTATTCTAAATCTGGCCTCACCAGGGCAGAGTAGAGGGGGAGGATCTCACCTCTCTGCCTGCTGGCCACGCTTTTTTAAAATGCACCGCAGGATAGCACCGGCCTTCTTGGCCACCAGGGCACACTGCTGGCTCTGGCCAACCTGCTGTCCACAAGGACCCCCCCAGTCCTCCACAGAGCTCCTCTCCAGCAGGTCATCCCCTAACCTGTACTGATGCATGTGGTTACTCCTCTCCAGGTGCAAGACTCTATACTTGCTCCTGTTAAACCTCATCAGGTTCCTTCCTGCACAACTCTCCAGCCTGTCCAGGTCTTGTTGAACAGTGGCACAGCCTTATGGGTTGCCAGCCACTCCTCCCAGCTCCAAATCATCAGCATAATTGCTGAAGGTGGACCCTATCATCCATGTTGTTGATGAACATATTGAACAAAACTGGACCCGGCATTGATCCATGGGGAATACTGCTAATTACAGGCCTCCAACCAGACTCTGAGCTGCTGATGACAACCCTCTGAGCTCTGCCAGTCAGATAGTTGTCAATCCATCTCATCATCCACTCATCTATCCCAGACTTCCTAAGTTTAATAACAAGGATGTTGTGAGAGACAGTGTCAAACACCTTGCTGAAGTCAAGGTACACAACATCCACTGCTCTATCTCCATTTATCCAAATATTAATGACATCATAGAAGGCTAACAGGCTGGTCAAGAATGATTTCCTCTTGGTGAATCCATGCTGACTACCGATAACCTTCTTCCCTTCCACTTGCTTGGAGATGGCATCCAGAACAAGTTCCATCACCTTTCCAAGGACAGAAGGGAGGCTGGCTGGCCTGTAGTTTCCCAGATCCTCCTTGTTCTTTTGGAAGACTGGAGTAACATTGGATATCCTCCAGTCATTGAGCACTCTCCTGTTCTCCAAGATCTTTCAAAGATGATAGAGAGTGATTCAGCAATCACCTCTGCCAGCTCCCTCAGAACATGTAGGTGCATTCCATAGTGACCCATGGACTTGTGCACACTGATTTTTGCTAGACATTCTCTGATCTGATCCTCCTCAATTAACGGGAAGTCCTCCTTTCCCCAGACTCTCTCTCTTACCTCTAGTGTCTGGGATTCCTGAGGGCTAGTCTTAGCATTAATGACTGAAGCAAAGAAGACATTCAGAATCTCTGCCTTCTCAGTGTCCCCTGTTACCAGGACACTTACCTAATTTAGTAAGGGACCCACATTTTCCCTACTCCTCCTTTTACATTTGACATATTAAAAAAAACCAACAAAACCCTTTCTTGTTATCCTTCATCTCCTTTGCAAGATTTAATTGCAAGAGGGCCTTAGCCTTCCTCATTGCATCCCTATAGGATCTGACAACATTCCTATATTCTTCTTAGGTGGACAGGTCCTTTTTCCACATTCCATGGACCTTCTTCTTTCCTTTTATTTTATCCATGAGTTCCTTGTTCATCCAAGTCTCCTGCCACCTTTCCTTGATTTCTTACACAGATCTTGAGCTCAGAAGAAACGGTGTTTAAGTTCCAAACAGCTCACATGGGTCCCCCTACCTTCCAATGCTCTAGCCCATAGAACACCTCCAAGTAGGTCTTTGAAGAGGTCAAATTTGGCTTTTCTGAAGTCCAAGGTAGCAATCCTACTCATTGCTTTGCTTCTTCCACACAAGATCTTGAAGTCTACCATCTCACTATCGCTGCATCCCAAGTTGCCCCAAACCTCCACATCCCAGACCTGCCCTTCCTTCTGAGTAAAAACAAGGTCAAGTAGCCCATCCCTTCTCGTCAGCTCCTCCACCATCTGCATCAGAAAGTTATCATCAGTGCACTGCAGGAACCAACTGGACTTTGCGTTCCTGGCCATGTTGCTTATCCAACAAGTATCAGGATGGTTGATGTCCCCCATAAGAACCAGCAACAGGGATTGCAAGGCTACTTCCAGCTGTTTGTAGAAGGCCTCATCCACTTCCTCCTTCTGATCAAGTAGCCCGTAGTACACACACACAGCAGTGTCGCTGATGTTAGCCTTCCCCTTAATTCTTACCCACAAGCTCTCCACTTGTTTATCATTCCCCCCAAGTGGAGCTCCATACATTCTAGCTGCTCTCTCGCATAAAGAACAACTCCACCACCTTGCCTCACCAGCCTGACTTTCCTAAAGTGAACATAGCCATCTATAACAGCATTCCAGTCATGTGAGCTGTCCCATCATGTCTCCACAACCACAATGAGATCATGGCCCTGTAACCACTCACAGATCTCTAGTTCCTCCTGTTAATTTGCATTCATTGGTATACAGGTACTTTAGGGAAGCAGAGGGTGCAAGTATCTCTAGAGGGATGCAAGAATGTTTAAGCTGGGCTATTGTAGTGTTATCTTCTCTGAGGAGTCCTCACAAGAACCTACTGGACAATTGAGAGGTTTTTCTGCATAGTTTACTAGAAAGACAGCATTCTCAGATCCTTCTCTGTCACATGGAAATCCACTGCCTTCCCACAATGAATCTAGTTCAAAGCTCTAGTCATCAATCCAGCCCATTTTCTCCCCAGAACACTTTTGCCCCATCTACTCAGTTACATTCCACCTGGCACTCACATACTTGGTCTCTAAAAGGCCCGTCCATGATCATAGTACCCCAAACCTTGATCCTAATACCATCCTCTCAGCGAGTAATTTACTGGATCTATTCTCCTTCTACTTTCCAGGACCCAGCTTCCAGTCAGGAGGACAGAGGAGAATGTCACTTGTGCTCTCAATCACTTTAGCATCTTTCAAAGGGATGTAAAATCCCTTTTAACATTCTGTAATTTCCTCGTTGCAACCTCCTGTGTTCCTACTTACATGACAATAATCAGACAGTAGTCTTCTTTTATAAGAAGTATTAGAATCTTCTTAACTTCTCTGACACACATTCCCAGAAGAGAGCAAATCTCTCTAGAGAGTTATCTGGGCAGCAAATGGGGTCCTTAGTGCCTTCTGGATTCCAGAGCTCCCCACAGCTCGAGCTGTTAATGTTCTAGTCTTTACTCTCCTCAGCATTTTACAGTCAGGTAAACTTTAATTTCACCAGAAATCAAACATCACTCCTAAAAATTCTCCTAGGCAATCATATTTCCTACAAGAGCTTCAAATCATTCTTGTCATCCACGCTTTTCCAGAACCTCTTTAGCTTTGTGCATGGAAAGTACTGAGTGTCCTAGTGAAAAAAAAAACAAAAACAAAACAAAATAGATATTCAGGACTTTCCTGAGGGGATGATATTTGCTAGTTTCCAAAACAGAACATTCACTTCTCAAATGGTTAAGGTCTAGACTGAAACATAAGCAAAATCACATCACCAGTCTTTGAGTGCCTCAGAAGTTACCAGAACCTTTACATCTAAAATTTTCACACTCCTTATTCATTTCTGTAGTCCTCAAAGCAGGGGCATTGTGTGAATGATCTGGAATGGCACAGAACGCTTCTAAGGTAAAGAAAGCATTAATAAAGCTCACCAGCAGAGTTGTGTAATGGTGTTACTTAACTCATACCTTGCTAGTTTCCTTCAGTAACTTGCCTAATAAAGGAATGTCAGAATGGGAGGATTCAAATCAGGAATGTTAAAAATAGGTATTGTAACTTAAAACACTGCTTCTATTTTGTCTTTTGGAGGAGTGATGCTAGGACTTCTCATGGTATCATTCTATCAACGGAGAAGAAGGTCACAGAAGTATACGTACACAAAAATACGCAAATATGTGCATATATATACATAAATACTCAAGTTATAGGGAAGAAGATAAGTGAACAAGAGGAAAGTGAATACTGCTGTGTTCCACACCATGAAGTTGTTATCAGTTAGGACCAAGCACTGTGGTTTCTAGGCAGAATACATTTTTCCAAAACTAGTTGCTCAAACTCCGAAGCCTCCTGCTGGGAACATCCTTCTTCCATCTAATCTCTGCTGACAGAGAGGAGCTGGCAGTCACAACCAATGGATCTCACCTGCTGTAACTGGCACCTTTGTTCCATCTCTGTTTCCTCACACAACTTCACTATGAGCCTGACCCCAGCTGCTCTGGCTGTGTTGCAGCTGTTCTCCACACAGCTTCAACAGCCCTTAGCATGATTCTTTGCCAGTGTCTTCCACAAGCAACTTCACTGCATTTGACCAGCATGAAGAAAACAATATGGGCATGTATTTGTACAGGGATGGTAAGAGTCAGTAAGGAGAGCATCTTGTAACAGTAAGAAAAGCTGTGGTTTGACTGCACCCAAACAAGATGGGCTATTGCCTCCAAAAACTTCTGCATTTAATATAAATATTGACAGATAGCTGAAGGCTGTTGCATGATATTCTATTAGGCTTATTAAAAGTTGTATGGAAACTGTCAAATCACGGCCTGAACCTCTGATTGACCACCTGAGGCAAGCACTGAGTCAGCTGCGGGAGCACAGGTGAAGGCAATTCACCTGTGTGACCGGAAGGGTGGAGCCTGGCTCCACCTCTCCTAGACCCCATTTAAGGGCTGACTGCCACTGAGGAAGGATCTTTTCCTGGAGATTGCTCTTTGTGGAGTTTTTGCAAGTCTACAATACTGGTGAGCACTTTTTATTTATATCTGATCATCTTTTCTAACATTATAATCTTACCAGCCTAACTTCTCTGTATACTATACAGCATCTATATACTTGTTGATTATACAGTGCACAACTAATGAAACTGATTGCTAATTAGACATATTCTCAAGTAACCACTTTTAAAAGCTAGCATGTCTGAAAGAAAATAGAGAAGAGATTCAAGAAAAAAAGAGGTTTACAAATTACTGTTCTAGAAGCAATCTAGAAGATGAAGAAATATAAGGGAAAATGGGTGATATTGAAAGTGAGGTCCACCTCTGAACAGGTGGTATTTCAATCATTTAAATTTATTTTTTTCTCCTTTGTGAGACTGACTTTTCTTAGCAGTCTTTATGAAAAGTTTCAGATCAGTTTATGTTATATGGTGATTATTTGTTCACTGAACTTCACTTTTAGGGCAATGTAAAAGATAAAAAAAAACACCACTCTGTATATTATCAGTTTTAAATTGCAGACAAAGGAGAGAGAGAAAGAAAATCACTAAGCTCTCAAGTCTAGGAAAGGGTGATTAATAGTTTACGATATTTACCAGCTATTTCTTTGGCAGCACAATACAGCTGCATTTCCCTAAAATATGAGAATTTCATAGTGATGCACAGATGATTTAGCTGACTAACTTGTGGCTGTTCTGTGATGAGTCATCACATGTGACAGAAGTGAAGAACAACTTCTGGCTGGAGAATCAGCCCTCAATGGCTAACACAGTCAAAACTGTAATATGTCCCCAGTCCCCAACAACCCTGAGAATTGGGTGATAAAAGACATATAGGGAGACAGGTCTAGATATACAGATTATGCATAGCTTTTTTGACCTTTTCCTTCTTTTGTGCCATATGGAGGAAGCAACAGACTGTTATTCACTCTTCTGACAGTACTTCTAGTAGTCTGATTGTGATTTCCTAAACAAAGAAATAAATCCAAACTAGATTTCATTGAATTGTTTTTACCAACGATTTTCCAGTATGCATTTTTAGAAATTGTGGTCAAACACAGAGATTTAGTGGTTCTGTTTACTTTTCAGCCAAACACACTACAACCTTAATGCCCAGTTGTAAACTGACATAAAACATTTTCATGTGAAATAATCCCACAGTATATGATGTTACCTTCATTTTTATAATTTTTAATTAGAAGCATGGAGAAACATATAGAGCCTGTAAATCAGAATTCATTTTTACCAGCAAAATTCATTTGCTATCATATACAATTTAAGATTAGGTAAGTGCTCTCTCCTCAGAAAAGTAAAATATCCATTGCTATCTTTTTGCCTCCTTTATTCAGCAGACAATGTCATTTCAAGGACCCTGAAGATTCTGCAGCTATGTAGCAGGTGAGGAGATACTTACATGTGCAGAATTTTCAGTAGTGAATTCTTGGTTGTGCATGGTGCAAGGTCATGGTTGTCCTTTATTTGTTTGGCAAACTAATTATAGCTCTTTAGAGCCTCTCAAGCAACACAAAGAAGACAGAAGAATTATGAGCCAGTTTAATGCATTTTACCTTGATAGAAAAAGGCTGTAGCTCAGAGCAGCAGTTAAGAAATTACGTATAGACACAATCTTCAGCTTTAGGCTTTCACAGCAAGCTGCACAACTAAATTAGACATTTAGTAGTACCTTGTCAATGACTTTGCTTTGAAAATGAACCAGAGTACTGATGCAAGAAGATTGTTAGCTACTGTAATATGTAGATGAAATATTTATCCAAACACTACAACTGGTTTCTGTACGTTATTCAAAGGACAAACTCTAAAAATTTTGGTTGAAGTACAACTGGCCTAACCATGATTGAATTCACTACTGCTAAGTCAATACATTTTACATGCACCATAAGACCTAGTACTAATTTCAGATTTCAATCAAAAACTGAACTTCACACAATATCTAAGGTCACAGCTAGTTTCCCCATTTGCCAGCTGAACTGCTTTCACCCATTCTCTAGCAGACTGTAGCAATTTGGCACCCTGGAACATGGTGTAAGATGGATGTGACACTCAATGTAGACTTGACTATGGATACAAAATAGGTATGCCCCAAATATATCAGAATATCACCAAAAGTCATGACCCAAAACCCTTCATAAAAGTATGTTTTGATTTGTTTAATGCCTCCTGCATTGTCACAACCCCCATTTCTCAGAGCAGGTCCCCAGGATATGCCCTCTCTGCTTTTAAATGGAGAGACTGAGCTACAAGATGAAATCCAACGAAGACATCAGAGCTGCAAGGTTTAGAGAGGTAAGAACACGAGCTATACTTTTTCCCAAATCACTACAGCAGATCTTCACATTCTCTCAGGACTAGCACAAAATCGGAAGAGCATTAGGAAGAAAAACACCAGCTTGAATTACTATTTTTATTTATTATTTATGTCATTTCAGTTGTTTTCAAGCATCCATTCAAACATATATACAATCTACAGTGTCTTGTCCTGGAAAGTCAGTGAAAAATTCTTGTTTACAGTTTCTGGTAAATCCTAGAGACTGATCATATTCCTCCTTCCTTTCCACCTAAGAACCGCTATGTAAGTAGAGCTTCAAAAAGTTGTCTTCAGTCAAAACTAACATACTCTCTCCAAGCACTGACAAATGACCCTTACTATTAGAGCATTTGCATCTTGTTTGGAGACATTTCTTGCTCAAAATATAGAAGTGCAATAATCTGAGAAAGAAAGTATTAATCTATGTCTGTTTTGAAAACTTGGTGACTAGTCTGAAGATGTCACATCAGACTGCAATTACTAATTAATAACAGAATGCAAGTGGTAGCATTTGCAAATAGCTGAATGTTTAGGTTGCTTAAGTCTAAACAAGACTGAGAATGTCAAAAGGGAAGAAAAAACACACCGACTCCTGTCATTTTAGGACAAAAGCATTATGTATACTGAACAGATAATTAGTGGTTGTAAACCTCCTGTAATTGAGGAAAGAATGAATTCATTTGGAACACGACTGAAAATACAAACTTCATTTTCAGCAGCACTAAATTCAAGGTAAACACAGACTGGGACAGCAAATAACTTATAATATGCTATTATATTAATTATATGCTATTGTCAACAATATTTTGTGTCCCTTTAGAGTGGAGAAAGCAGTCATGCAAGAAATTCAAACACTGGTAAAATAAATTTATGAAAGAATGGACAATTTCTAAGTGAAGATACATATACAGAACAGGACCAACCAGTTCAAGGAACAGACTAAAAAGAAATAAAATTATAGGGGTAGACAAAATTTTTATTGGCTGTTCTATTCATTATGATGCACCTACTTATCTTTGCCCATGCTACAGTTAAAATATCCACTTGAGTGCAGCACAGATGTTTAAAAGTTCATCAGCAAGATACTACAACCTCATATGAAAGTAACCTTCAAGATTAATTACAGTGTTCAGATTCTAGAGATGGTAAGGACCCTTTGCAAAGGGAAAATAAAGAGCATAATTGCTTGGTTTCTAGCATAATTTAAATTTACTTATGGCAGATACAGCTGCTTTCTACATGCTGATTATTCTCAGTCTCTCCCATTGCAATATTTTTATTTTTTAATTTATCTGGGTGATCTGTTACTTTGATCTAATACAGTACTTCTACCATGCTAAAGAAAGTCACCTGAATTGTCAGCTCAGTGAAAATCCTTAATTTCTTTTTCCCCTATGACAGCATTGCCTTTTTACTGAATCAACTTCAAGCATGTGCTCTGGCAAATATTTGTGCTAATCTGTGAAAATTGTCATCTCTAGACACTGTAGGATTACAGAATTTTATCTTCACCTAAATGCAGGTACCACATTCATTGAAAAAATCTGATGGAAAAAAATAATTATCTTGTACAGGAGCCTCCATTTCAAGTTCCTTCTAAGGGGTCCTTTATCTGTTCTTCCTCATGCAAGCAAAAGAATGTTGAACCCTGTTTGATGTAGACTGTGCCAGATGGAAAAGGCTTAAAGAACAAAAGGACATAGTAGCCTGTTTTCTGTAGCAGACAAGTACAAAATGTTCTGCACTACCAGAACCTCTCAGCTCTATTGTACTTTGTTGAAACAGACTTTAGTTGGCTTTCAGCTGCTCTGATGCCCACTTTGGTTGAGTTGCATCAAATCCAGGCATACTGTCAGCCTTAACACTATTCCTGAGTGTAAAGTGTTTTATTTTTTCTGTATTTAAAATAATTATGTTTGGGGTCTAAAACATTGTGGAAAAACTATGTATACGGTGAACTTTACTCCACACACCACAAATATCAATTCTTCTTTGGAGAAGTCTCCAACTGAACAGGCTCTGCATAATACCTTTTCTTAAAAGAGGTTAATAGTAAAAGGAACACAAGTATGGCAGGAGCCTTGAGTCAGTGGTGTGAGAACTACTGCTATCTTAAGACCTTAGAATGGTTTGGACCTCATTTAGAAGACATGCTATAAAGAGCTGCAGAGAACTGGTAGCATTAATTACACATGAATGTCTTTAAGATATTAATGTCAGAAAGCTCACCAAAATCCTCATAAATATCATCACAAGATTTTTCCAGTACTTAAATGGACTAAAGTAATTCTTTTTTCTATCCTGTATAATAACCATCCAATAGCTGACAATTTTGGTGGAAGAGTAATATAAATATTGTAAGTAATTCCTGAAGGCACTGAGTTCTGTAAACTTCCTTTTCCCCAGTTAGTACTTTGTTTTCAGATGGGAAGATAAAGGGTCCATTATGAACATGTAGATATGTACTTAATATCCACACCCAATTGTTTTATCACCTGCATAATTTGTCTGCAATATTATAGTTAAACAAAAGTTCTGTTATTTTGTTGTTCTACTGTGCAAGGGCATGACTTATAAGCATATACATCAGAAATATTTTCAGAGGTTTCACCACAGACCAGGCTGCACATACTAATGGCCTTTTGCTGTAATTTTAATTCAAAATATTTTTATGAGGGAGTCCAATCAGAGTGACATAAAGATACCTAAAGGAAAAATTAGAAGTAATCAGTAAACTACAAGCTGGTAATTTTATGAGGATTTTTGTATGGAAAAAAAATACATTAATTACAGTAAACCTCCTTCAGATTTTTCTTTGACAATGTTACCTTGGCTAGTGTTATGGAAAAAACATTCTACATAAATGATATTGTTTTAATTGAAGCAATTAAAGGCTTTGAAGGATTAGAAAAGCATTGTATCTTCTTGCCATGACAACAGGGATAATGTTCTATTGAACTTCAAGATGTGATCAAAAGAAACACATGATAATGCTGTTATTAATAGTTGCAATCATTTCAATTTGACATGGAAAAGGAATTTAATGGGGAAAAAATGGGGAAAATCTTATGCAAAATTGATATAATACTCAGGAAAGAAGTCCCCTGAGATATAGTGTTTGAAATTTGCTGTAATAGACTGGATAGGAAATCAAAACAAAGCCCTGCTTTTAGTAATGTCTCAGTGTAAATTTTTAGTGTCTCTGAACATAGTTTGTTTCAAGAAGAGAGCAGTGAACTTTCTGATTATTATCCTAGAGCCCAGACAAGTCAGTGGAAGGCTAAACCATTAAAGGCATTTACTAGAGCTTTTATCATAAGATGATATTTCCTGCCATAAAAAAAAAGTATTTCTATCATATCAGTTCAAATAGTTGAGTGGAATGATCAGAGACTTTGAATGACAGATACTAAGTATTTCTACCGCTAACAGATTCTCACAAGATGCCATTCATTGTCTTGGTATAGTTATTCTTATAGAAATAGGAGCCATGCATTTTAACACGACATGTAGAGAGTATATCAGATTTAATCAAAGTAATACTATTTTTGAATTTTTGATTGACATACTCTTCTTGCTACTCTCTGAAGTCAGCATGTCACTATAAGCACAAATGCTTCTGACCAATGTCTCAGTAAATTCCATGATTGTTCTAATAATTTACTTATAAAAATGGCTAAATGCTTTTTTTTAAATGCAAGTCCTTTAAACTTTTGCATATTAGATAATACTGCAGTGTCTAGCAGTGTGGACACTCCCTTTGAAAAGGTGTTGCAATACTCCTTAATTATGTTGCAGAATAATAAGGCTCTGCTCCAAGTAGGGCTATTAACAGGATATGTCTTGAGGTACTCATAAGCCAGACCACTGTGTATCTTGAAACTTAAGGCACTGGACAGTAATATCAACTGCCTTTAAAATCCCAGGAGAATAGCGGAATTCCAAAAAGCTCATTACAGAAGAGTTTTTCATATCATGCAAGACATTTCAGAATAAGAACAAATTGATCTTGATTACTTGGTAAATAAAGATAAGCAGAGAGATTTCTGTTCATAAACTCTTGTTACAAGTCAACCATATGAGAATTTTTTGAAGATGAGTTATGAGCTGATATAAGTAAAAATAAAAAAAAAAGACTTGTGAAAAACAGTGTTGGGACTTCAAGGTTTATCAAAATTGGAAACAACCAGTAAACCACACTGATATTAAAGAATGATTGTTTATAGCTCAATACCTCTTTGGGTGCACACAAATAATCATCCATATACAAAACACAAGAGATGGTGAGCATCAGCTTTTTGGCGATGGATCTTGACTTCCATTTTAAGCCTACTCTCATCATAACAAAGGCCTACAGAGTATCACCTGCAGAGACTCATACTTCCGAATTCATTCAAATAACATTCCCATTTTTGAGAAACAAAAGCCCCACAACACAAATAGCTAATTTTAGTTGAGGCAGTAAGTTTAAAATAGAGAGGAAAAAATGAAAAGCACAGGTCAAGTTAAAGCACTACTTTGTATATGACATTTTCAGTATGAATTCTATTATTGCCACAACATCTACCCAGCACTTTTAAGTTACACTTTCATGTTGGTGTTGATATATTTGCACTACACAACACCGCTATCTGTGCACAAAGCCTCAACTATTTCCTGGCACCCGGTAAGAGATAAGCTCTGCAAAAGCCATCCAAGGAGGACTTGTTTATAGAGTGATGTATATCATTGCAGAAGTGAGTATGACCACTGCTTGCTAACCGTGTTGATAAAACACGAAGCAGACATGCAACAAGGATTCAACTTTTGATCACTGCTTTAGCCCTTCCAAAGTAATGTTACACATCACAAAGGCGCAGACAATTATGCAAGATACTTCACAGAATTCATTTTTCCTCAGGAAATGTACGCATGTGAGACAGCAGCAGGGACAGAAATTACAATCCCACTGCAGAGAGAGGACAACAGCAAGTTGTGCTCATTTAAATGCCTAAGAGTCCTTGCAGAAAAAAGAAACAACAAAGCAACAGCTATGGGAAAGATGAAAGCTAGAACAGACTGTGCTGATGCTAATGAGGAAAGACCATCAATGCAAATTCTCTGTTGGCCACATCAGTAGGACAATGAAGCTCAATTTGCTGAATGTTCCAAAAATAAAATGACAAATTAAGCATAATCATCATACTTTTAAGTGTAAAACAACAGATTCTGTGTTTCCTACTGAGAACCATATATTACTGTGGAACACGTGTAAATGCACATTGTATGTCACAGAGCCATTTTTGCCCCATAAAAATGCAGTTATCTAAAATCTTGCAGGCATAAGTGAAACAGTTAAAACATACCAGCAAAAGTAACAGCAACATAAAATACATTGTGGATGCTGATTCTGCCGAGTAACCTCACAAACTACTTGATGGACCAAAAATAAATAATATCTGCATAGATGTATGACAAATGACAAAGATTTGGGGAGTGGAAAATGAGAAGTAACACTTTGCTACCAATGAGATACTAAACAAAATAAAGTCATATGTTGTATTTATACCAATAGCAAGATCAGAGAAAATAATATAGGTCCTACTTACTGAGAGAAACTATCACGCCTTGAGACTAAGAGTGCTTCTGAGAAGATCTGTTTATAAGAAGAGACCAACTGAATGCATATATCTAACTGAAGATGTCCCTAAAATCTTACAAGAATTTAATTTTCACACAAACCAGAATACTGGCATTAAAGCCTGTTCTGCTTATCATAGAATCACTGAGGTTGGAAAAGACCTCTAGGATCATCCAGTCCAACCATCACCAACATTTCCCTCTAAACAATGTCCCTCAGTACAACACCTAAACACCTCTCGAACACCTCCAGGGACGGTGACTCCACCACCTCCCTGGGCAGCCCGTTCCAGCACCATTCCACTCATTCAGAGAACTTATTCCTAATGTTCAACTTGAATCTCCCCAGCACAACTTGAGGCCATTCCCTCTCATCCTATTGCTAGTTAGATGGGACAAAAGGCTGACCCCCCATCTCACCATCACTTCCCTTCAGGTAGTCATAGAGAGCAATAAGGTCACCCTTAAACCTCCTCCAGAGGAAATAATCCCAGTATCCTCAGCTGCTCTTCAAAAGGCCTATGCGCCAGACCCCTCACCAGCTTTCTTGCTCTTCTCTGAAAACACTTCAGGGCCTCAATATCTTTCTCCTAGTGAGGAGCCCAAAACTGAACACAGTACTCAAGGCACAGCCTCAACATGGCTGAGTACAGAGGAATGATCACTTCCCTGCTGCTGCTGGGAACACTATTTCTGATATGAGCCAGGGTGCCATTGGCCTTCTTGGCCACCTGGGCACACTGCTGGCTCGTGTTCAGCCAACCATCAACTAACACCCCCAGGTCCATTCCCTCTGCACAGTCTTCCAGCCACTCATCCCAGACCTGTAGCACTGCCTAGGGTTGTTGTGGCTAAAGTGCAGGACTTCACACTGGGTCTTGCCAAACTTCATCCCATTGGCCTCAGCTCATGGATCCAGCCTGTCCAGATCTTTCTGTAGGGCCTTCCTACCGCCAGGCAGATTGATACTCCCTGCCAGCTTGGTGTCATCTGCAAACTTACTGAGGATGCACTCAATCCCATCATGCAGGTAATCAGTAAAGACAACAAACAGCAAGGGCCCCAGTACAGACACGTGGGGAACATCACTTGTGACTGATCACCAGCTGAATTTAATTCCATTTATCACCACTCTCTGAAGAAGCAAAATTGCTTCTGACAGGTTCTCAGCAATACCAGGTAAAGCATTCACAGGTAGGCAGAGTCACATACAGAAAGAAGAATGAAATTCATCCAACTAGCAAAGGTACTCTAGCTATACAGCAATCCTTCATAGGAAGCAGCCTAGGTCAGAGAAATAACCTCTCTCTCTAGTGGCTGGCCCTTATATGAGCCCAGAGTGGCTCCATCCTGGGTCCACCCCTTCTGGTCACACAGGGGACACAGGTACAAACAATTTGCCTGTGGTCCCTAGGCCAGCCACATCTTTTCACCAGGTGCTCAATCACCAGTTCAAGCTATGACCTGACAGTTTCCCTACTTAGCCACAGAATGACTTTTGAGAACATCACAGAAGTACCTGGCCACAATTTCTGTTCTTTATTTAATATTTATGTAAGAAATTAGAGGAAAAAATGAAACAAGCTTCATAAATGTGTCTTGGTGAGAAAAATATTACTTATGGTGATGGAGAGAAAATTTAGTCTAATTAGTTAATCAACTAGAAAGTTAAGAGGTAATGGACTTTGCAAATCCATGATTGTTTCTCATAACAGAAGTCTCTAAACTGATAAAAAGCAGAAATCAGCATCAGAATGTTGAAACTATTAACGTATGGTCAAGTTCAAGCTGGGAGAAGGGCTTCTGCTTTAAGGATCTTATGCAGTCCATACCAAGAAAAATGATTTCATTAATTATCTTAAAGAAGGATACTACTACAGTTTAAACAAATGCCACTCATACTTTCATGGAGTGAAAGAGTGACATCTCTATTATGGAGACATGAGGACACATGCCCCTTCCAATAATCTCCCACGTGAAGTTGGAGAAGTAGGATACTGGAAGAATTTCTAAAGACCTCAAGTATAGCAAAAAGTTGCATGAACTTAAACACAGTGCGGGTCATGAATCACAGAGCAATGTGCTGTTGTTTTTTTTTCTTGGTAGAGGCATAACTAATCATGTCAGTAACTATGTTTTGCAATTGTTTTCTTGATCAGCTGCCACACTGAACACTAAATAGGGCAAATACCATACTTAAAACTACAGGAATTATGCTGAATAAAAGTGTTACGTACAGACCTCCACAAAGGTTTGGTTACTTAGTCTCCAAAACAGGTCAGTAATTTGTCACATCAGCCCTTCTATGGAACATCAACCTCTTTATTGTGGTTCACTGCACATACTGCCCTTGGGAGTCCAATACAAATCATGTGCAGACAGTGCTAAGGCACACAATCCAAACTACCTTATTATAGATCTACTTTGAAGAAACACTTACATATAAGAGTGAAACAAGCATTACATGTAGAAAAAAAAAATCTATAAGAGGAATCCAAAAGCCAAATGGGTGTTTTCAAGTAATACCATCAACATTATCTTTAAGAAGCAGCCTAGGAAACCATACATGTGACAGATAACACTGATGCAGCTGATTGCAAGGCTGTATAAATGGATGTCATTACACAATCACTATTAGTGGTACAGGCTCTGTGTGAAAGAACTGCATATTTGCATAGGAACGTTATTTAAAACTAAACATATGGCAGGCCTCCAATTTTACATCTTTATATCATCTGCAGTAGACTCCAGATGTAAATGACGGCAATGCCTGAGGTCTCAAGATTTTTAAGTTGGTAAGTGCTCTGGGGAACTTCTACTACTTTTACTGAATTTGTGGGAAGCTAAGGATACCTAGGGCTTTGTTGGGATCCTTGATACAATTTTCACTCTATAAAGCTTCAAAAACGTGTGGCACAGCAAAGATAAAATGAATTAGAACAAGTAGACAGTATTTTCCTTAAGGATGACCTAATAAAGCCATAGAAAACATAACATAAAATCAACTTGCTGGCAATTACAAAAACATCCATTCTGTTCAATATATCTGCAAGGAACTGTTATGTCACGGCTTGAAATGATGATTGAGCACCTGGTGAAGGGGGTGGCTGGCCCAGGAAGCACAGACGCAAGCAATTTACCAGAACTGAAATTGACCAAAAGGGTTGACCTAGGTTTCTGTTCCTCCCTGTGATTTATGAGTTAGCCTCTGAATAAGAGCATCTCTTCTATATGAGGGCCGCTTCTTGAGAAGAAGTGTTCTGCAGTTAAAGTCTTTATCACCAGTCTGGTGAGTCAACCTTTTCCTATATATGCTTATTGCTATTCCTTATGATACTTTGTTTAGTATTGATGAGAATTTATTGGAAGAAATGTACTGCTTCTTCCAAGAGCTAATGATATCTTAGGTGAACAACTCCCAGATCTCCAGCATTTTATTGATTGGAAACCTGTTTTAAATTGATAAATATAAGATCAGTTTGCTTTTCTACACTTTAAATCTTGGCTCTATTTGTAGCTCTATTGTAGTTTCTGGGGGAAAACAAAACAAACAAACAAAAAAAAGTTCAAAATGCCTGTTCAGACACTTTAAACATTTAATGGAGGTACAAATTCTGTATGAATTCTTACATCTCCAGCTTAACACTAGGTTTGGAAACACCTTACCCAGGGCTAAAAAAAAAAAGGAAAACATATCGTTGAGAGATCAGAAAGGCTGAAAACAGATTTGTTGCTCACTTCTTCGTGCTTTATGGGATGTTATTTTTCTCAAAATTTAGGTGGAATCAGATAAAACTTTCCTCATACACTCTATTTCTTGTCATAAAATACCATAGATCCAAAATAGCCACTGTGGAGACATTTTGCCTTGACAGTATTCTGACATCAGATATACTGGTATTACTTGTTTTCTTCAGAAAATAGTGCTTAGCAAAATCAGGTAGACAAGCAACAGGTCAGAGAAGGCTAGAAAAAAATTACTCCATTTCAAACAGACTTCAGTAACTGCAAGGGAAGACTTATCAAAGCATTCTTATAAAATTCTGAAAATTTAGTAAGTCTGAAGTTTAGGTTACATGAAAACCCTGCAGCCTGGAATAGAATGGAAGGAAATATCAAACAGTGAAAAGAATTGGTATTCCATTTTGAGTTTTTACTTCCAAAGTATAGTTGTCCTTAATAGTGAAGTTAAGAAAAAACAACAACCGAACAAGATAGAGTAGCATCAGTTTTGGCTAGTTTTCAGTTTAAAGACGCATACAGACCCATAACTGATTCATGTGTGCAGATATGTTGACCTACACCATTTATTTATTTTCAGTGCTGCTTGTTGTCCCAATTTCTTTTTTTGCATGCTGGCTTGGAAGTAGATCAAGTAGAATTGAAATGAAGTGAGTTTCAAACCATGTGGATCAATACTGGAGATGGAGGAAAAAAAGAAAGGGATCTGGTGGGGTTTTTACCAGTTTGCACCCGACAAGTCTCTGGCTTTTGGGAACAATTGTGTTGACTGGCAGAAAGGCTTCATTTTAAAACTAAGATAGTCAAACAGCCTGCTGTAAAATAGAAAGTTCTGCTCCCCTCCATGCTCTTTTCCCTTGCTTTGAGACCTGATTGAGCAGGAACCAGTTCATGGAACTGAACTGGAAACCCACAGGAAATAATTTTCTACTCATTAAGTTCCCCAAGTTGGTTTACTATAGGGTCAGGTGAGACTCAGAACTAGCATAGAGTGCAAAAGACCATGAGTGTAGAAGAAGCAGTACAGGCGTCCATCTTAGTCCAACCAATCACTAGTCTGGATTATCTAAGAAAACCACTTTTCAAAATGTCATTGTAAAATAAATAAATAAATAAAATTTGGCAGTGTACCCTCCAGCAGCATTTACAGAAGATATCACCGCCTCCTCTAAAATACCCTGGTGTTATTCAGTGTGTTATATGAGCATATCTGACGCTTCCTTCTATAGTAACAAACATTTTCTTATTTCCCTGCATCTTTGTTTCTCTAGCTCTATGCATTGTGTTTTAGAGTGTCTGAATCTAAAATGGGGGGTCAAAATCAAAACTTCTTGAATCAGCACCATGATCATCAGTGAATAATCCAAAGAACATTCATCACTACTGAAAATCAGGTCCCCTAAACACAGGGGACATATAACCTACTACCTACTTTTTGAGTTTTGCTTGTGGAAGTCTCTCTTGCACAGAGGAGCTGGCATGCGGCAAGGATGTCTTCCACTTACACAGATCCTGGGCGAATATGTCATTCATTTTTCTTCAGCAGCCCCATAATAATGGAAAAAAGTCTCTTGCTTCAGTTTACTGGTATTTCTCCCTGATACTGAAGAAGATCATAGCTGAATTTTGGAGGATGTAACAAACTGATAGGATTGAAATGCACTGAGCTGATTCAAGAATTCTCCATGTGACATTTCATGTGAAATAAATGAGAATGAATCCAAGATCACATCTAATGTCTCCAACAGTTGAAGTCTCACACTGACATTTGAAATTGCTTCTGCATGTTGTTTCAGTTTGTTGTGCAAAATACATGATATAGGCTATGAAGATATTTGAGACAGGATTGCATGAAGATGTTTTGTTGAATATAGGTGCAGTTCTTGAGTATCATGAAGCTTTCTCCATTCTTTCTGCAAACCTTGCCAGTACTTAAAGCCCAGGTAGAAGTCGTTTTGAAGTTTTCTCTTGAGAGTATAACAATCACAGAAAAAATAGCCTTGAATCTAATTGAAGGAGATTGAGTCTCTTTGAAGGACCTTCCTACTGCTTGAAGAACAAAAGAGACAAAAAGCAGAGTAACACCTGTGTGGTTTGCAGTACCTCCAAGGAACTGTGAAAAAAAAAGTGCCACCAGTTGCACTGAAGGGCACAGAGCTGCACTGTCCCCTCACAAAGTGTTTCATGTCCCCAGAACTCTGCTCCTGCTGAGCTGCGTGCTGAGAGTAACACACTGCCTCTCCGTTATGTGTGTTCAGGGGCTGCTAGTGTACTCGTAATCCAGGCCTGGACTGGCCCTGAGGCAGAGAGGTGATGCGGCCTCTGCACACACTTGTTTTCCTGACACCTACGAGCCTCGCTGAGCTTTGTGGGGCAGCCCTGCAAGGCGAGAAGTCAGCGCCTCCCGGAGGTGGCACGAGGCTGCCGTGCCCCACTATCTCAGGATCGCACGTGTGGCGGTGTTGCCATGACATCGGGCCCTCAACATGGCCTCCCTGAGGCCTCGTCTGCTCCAGGCACAAAAATCTGTGAAAAGCAGCCAGTGCTACCCCTGGGCGGGCTCAGGGAAGGAGTTTTAATGGACATCCTCGGGCTGCACGAGGCCCATGCGGTTTGCTGCCTGAATGCAAGCTGATTTGCTCCAGGAGAGGCTGCTGGTGGGCTGGCCAAATGCCTCCTGTAAGCGGAAATGGGAGGAGTGGAAAGAAAAAAATCTTCGCCCGTCTCCTTGCTGTTTGTGCTCAAGGCAAGTATTTGAGCACTTTCTGCTCTATCCAAGCAACATAAAGAAAAAAAAAAAAAAGAGAGAGAGAGAGAAAGAAAAGCCAAATTGGGGGTGCTTTCAAATTTGGGATGAAGCAGAGAAGTGAAGTGCCAGGTCTTTGTGAGAGCTGAGAGGGGGCAGGTGGCACATGGCATGGCTGTGCTCCAAAGCATGCAGAGCTCAGGCTTCTCCAAGCTCCTGCACAAGGTGCTCGCCCTCTGATGCTGCCATGCCTGTACTGATGATACGAGCTGATTAGATTTGAAACTAAGATTATGTAGTGACACTTCCTGCATTTCCAGAATTTTGTCTGTTTGAATGTCAGGTAATTAAATTACAGTGCATTGCACTGTATCAATTCTAAATCGTGTTTCAATATATTCACCACACATATTAGCCTACTATGCCATTTAACTTTACTTGAGTTAGAAGTAGAGCAGAAGTTTCATATCCTTGTACAACTCTCAAGTAGCTAGGGAGAAAATAAACATCATTTTGTTTTAATATAAAACAAGAATTTCCTAGCAGGTAACATCAAAGGTCCATCACAGTAATTGCTGTGAAGGGTAAGACTAGGGTAAAGGTACTTCCACTTCATATACTTTTAGCCTCACTGACATTTTGTGTTGAGCAGATGTGCTAGGTTGGTAGTAGCTTTATTTATTTACTAACTATCTGACCTTCTTGTCTCTCTTCCTTGAATCAATGTAGTATCTAATAAGTTACAACTTCTGCTGGTGAGTTTCACAAATTTATTTTTGAGACATTCTACATAAGATTTCACAAATTTGTGAAGCTCACTAACAGAAGTTGTAAGTTTGTTAAAGGCTACATCTATTGCAAAAATAAGCAGACTTGTAATTTTGATTCAGTCTGCTGACAAACCTTAAAACAAGATCTCTCTTCTCTTTCTGTATATAATACCTAATTAAGCTGAAATGAAGACATGACATGTCTCATGGCAGATGTGCGCCTTCTTTCATGGTCACATACATGCAAGGCAGCCAGATGGCCTTGCCCTTTGTGGATGGACACACCACCCCTTTTGTAATGGCTGCAAATTAGCCAAACTTACTTAATTCCTCCCAAAGCTAAAATAGAAGTAAAATAGATTGTACTGAGCTCTAGTAGTAGAATTAAACCTCAAGTGAGCTAGTGAATTCTATCTAGAGCCAGTTGTGCTTCTAGTGCAGACAAAGTGCACAGCCATATCAAATAGTAGCTTTTCATACGTAGCTCTTAACTAAATTTTACTCAGGTAAAAGAGCTTTGCAGTGAAGAGATGACATTGGGCGATCACAAACCGTTTTTTTTTTTTTTTTTTTTTTTTTTTTTTTTAAGGCCTTGTTATGTAACCAGTGTGCTTCAACACAAAATGCAAACTCTTACTTCCCTCCAGCTTGCAGTGTGTCAAGCTGAATTTTTTGGAGGATCACCCTTTAACATTTTCACCGAATTTTTATTCCTATCTATGCCAAATACAGGCCTAAATGCTCACTGGTAATCTTTTGGGGGGATGATCATTTAAAGCCTAGGTGATCATCCATTATAGCCTTTTTTTCTTTCATTTTCCAAATCATGTGGAAGTGATGGAGGTGTTCAAGAAACATGTAGATGTGGCACTTAGGGACATGGTTTAGTGCACATGGTGGTGATGGGTTGATAGTTGGACTAGATGATCTTAGATGTTTTTTCCAGCCTTAATGATTCTAAGCTTCTGTGGTTCAATTTTTTTCAATTCTGTAATTATAAAAATAAAAACTAAAATAAATTTAAAGGCTAGTGCTAGGTACAGAAGGACTGTTTTCCAAGAAATAGAAAAATCCAGATTTTTATACTTAAAATCACCACAGTGCACATAGTATAGGCAATTTAAACTGTTTGTAAAATCCAAAGACTTAAGCAAAGTCATTTCCAAATCTCAACCTGAAAAATTACATTTACCCATTTGGGTAGGCTTTCTTCTGTTTGATTTTCCTTGTGCCTGTTTATTTACTTATTTATATAATTTGACATCCTTCTCAGTCCTCAGTTGTTTCTGTTGTGGTACACAGGTGTTGGAATAAAGCTTAAAGTATGTTTGTTACTTTTATTTCATTTCTCAGGGCATAATTCCTTAGTAGACTGCAATGTTCATGTTTAATGTTCATTAAATTTTTATTAGATCAAGCAGTCAGTATAATAACCAAACACCACAGCATAAGTTAAGTTCCAAAACCTTTATTGTCTTCACTGTTTGTCTTAGATTACCTCATCATCACCTATAGTGCTTCTTTTCCCACTGCTATGTAGGATACCCTGCTACTTTGTATCTCCAGTTTGAACACCTTGCAACAGTGGTGTTGTAGTGAACTAACTTTTCAAGCAGTTTTCTTCACATGCCTGTACAATATATATTAAAAATGGGCACTTTTTTTTGGTCTAGATACCATGAAGTTCACTATAGGGATGATTATTCAAGTCCAAACACTGTAGTTCAGACATAGTTTTTATGGAAAGACAGAAAAGAGAGAACAAGTAGGTAGCTATAAAATGGATACTAAAGACCTGATTGAAGCACTGCAGTGGAAAAGGGTACCACTTCCTTGGGACAGAATACTAGCTGTGATGGAAATTTTGGTTGAGTAGGTTATGACAGTAAATCAACATGTGCTGAATTGTATTATTTTTAGGTATTGATCCTATTCTCATATGACTGCATAAATCAAGAGCATGAATGGCTGTCGACTCACACTGGAATAATAGCAAGTAAGTGAAAGAAGAGCTACCTCTGCTGACAGTCAGAGATTCCAAAGAGAATCCCTAACTATACATACTCTTTTATTGACTGTGGTGTGTAGGAGGGACTGAAATGAATGATATTAGGTGAAGAGAGGGCAGAAGGGGAGTATGCCTGAGGGTACTGAAGCATCACTGCATCACTGATCTTAATGGCAATTCAAGTTTGCATTAGTACTTGTAGTCTGTTACAGTTGAGATTTTAGTAGTTAATTTCATGAAGTAATTCTTATGAACTTCCTCTCTAATGTACAGAATCTTAATGTATTTTATATTTTATTTTACTAATATCTGGATTGCAAAAATATTGCAAGTGCATGCCAATACCCCTGTGAATAGTACTTCAATAAAACTGCAAGGGAAAACAAATGTTTACAAATGATAAGACTTCTAGTCTCCATCTTCCACTATTCTCCTATACTCAGTTTTGGAAGAAACTGAAGGGAAACTTGTTTGATAACCATTTATGTGTGGCTGTAATTCACACCAAATTCACACTGAAGCTTTCTCAGAGTGTTTCCATCACCCTGGAACTTGGAAATTTAAATTAAGACCAATGATAATGTCTTTAATGTCATTCATTACTTGATAAAGATTGGGGAAATAAAAATCCTTCTTCATTTTTCTGCTAAAAGAAATGAAGAGAAAAATTTATAAATGTAAGCAATATTCTTGGTAGTTCCATATTGGATTCCTCCTTCAGATGAATGAATGAAGTTTATGGTGGGAAGGTACGGAACGCGTGGTTTTTGAAAATCCAGCAACTTTAGGACCACAATAATAATTATCGAATTTCTTTCTTATGAGTCATGGCCATATTTTTCTCCTCTGCTGCTTTTTCCCCTCTTTAATGGTGTAAAGGACTAATGGATGGGATGTGGAAATTGGCCACTTTATTTTTTTAATATAGTACATAAAATAATATTGGGGAAAACTTTGGTTCTTTACTCAGAGTAAGCATCCAGTAACTTACTCTGTTTCAGTTTCTGTTGGCATTTATGAGATTAATCTGCAGAATGTTTTAAGCACAATGCACATGGAGAAGTTCTGGTTCCTGAGATTATTCTTTTGCTCGGTGTCTCTCATGTCTTCCCCCTCCCTGATCTAATCTTCTGATACACTGATTTGTTTAGATTTAGATGGAAATGTTGAAAAGTGAAAATTGTTGTCATTCTTGTCTTTTACTATGAAGAAAGAGCTCCATGCAAATTCTGCTACTGGAGCCAATGCCTAAATTTGAGTTATGTTTATGAATTCCACAAAGAGAATATTGCATTACAGTTTCAATCTCTAGTTTCCAAGTGCAGACTTGGATATTACCAGAGTCAGCTCAAAGCTATCAATCATTAGAAAGCTTATTGAGTGTTCAAAATAGTTCTATCAATATCTCATTTGCTGTCTGATCTAATGCATAGGCTCTAATGCCAATGCAATGACTCCATCTTTCAAATGATAAAACATGATTTCTTACAAGCATTTGTGAGAGACTTATATTTTTATGTTTGGCCCATTGAGTTAGATGGATGTGTTTGTCCTACTTTGCTGCTCAGCTGATAGCTGTGAAGAAAAATTGCTCTTACAACATGTATTTTAAGACCATGTAAGAAGAATATCAAAAGAAATACTTCAATTAAATATTTCTCAAAGTTAGGCTTCATGCTGTCTATGTTAAATGGCATTGTGTTTATTAGATAGAATCAAAAACCTGGTATAGTTGGGTGATATATAATAAAGATAACATGAGGCAGTGGTTATAAAACTCAGCTCCAGATCTTGCTCAAGCTTTGTTAACCTCTTTTTTTTTTTACCTGGAGACTTATCATAGTATAATGATGTACGGGAAACGTGACATGGGTGTAGGCAGCTTTGCCCTTCCAGGAACCCTGGAAAGTTTTTGCAGTCACCCAGGACCACATTATGTTTTGGATATTACATATGAGTAAATCCAAATCCTTCTCAGTCATCGCAAGAAGACTTCCTAGATTGGTTATTCAGGAGTCAGTGAAAGTACCCATATGATGATTCTCTGGACCAAAGGAAGTAGAAGATGGACAGAGATATATTTATGTTCTTTGCAAGTCAGTGGCTGGCACAGCTGAGCTAATGTTTAGGGGCAGGAGGGTTAATGATTTGCTGCTGGTATAGGCCAACAGCTAATTACTTTCTCTCTACAACAACAGGGAAGCAGGATGGAATTGCCTCTGACTAATTTGCAGTCACTCTTGTGGAATGCTCCACTGCAGAAGCATGCTGTTCTAGACTTTATCATGGTGACATTGTCTAGCCCTTAGTAAAATATGCAAACACTAACAACTGGTAGTGTCTTAAGGGGATGAGAAGGCTTTGCTTCCCCAGGAAGTATATGCTAACAGTAAACTTTTCCATACGCTTTGGCACCTGAAAAAGAGTAAGAAGATTGGGGTCACAAGAAAGCAGATTTTCACGGAAGTGTACAAGCCTTCAATACTGTGTTCTGGATACATCCAAAGTCAAAGTCTGTGTGCCTTTACACTTTACCTTTAATTGTAAACTAATTAACTCCTCTCAGGTGCAAGTATGAAGTTATGAAATTGAAAGCTTTCTTGAAAATTGAAAGCTTTCTATGAAATTGAAAGATTTCTTATGAGATGGTATTTCAAACCTTTGATTAGGCTCTAGGAACAGATAAGTTGCATGTAGTCTCAGCCAAAGCTGGAATGACCTGGGATGAGCAGTCATGCAATGAAATGATTTTAAGATGACTTGATGATATGCACTTTAAAAATGGCCAAATAGAGGTGTTCTGGAAAGCCTGTTTTTTATCTCTCTCTCCAAAGAGCAGATCAGTGTACCTCTGGAAAAACAAACAAACAAACAGAAAACCTATTAAGTTTACTTTCCTGGAATTGGGATTAAAATTATTCGATTCTTAAAACCAAAAACTGCCTTTCAGAAATCCAATCTCAGTTTTATAATTTTTGAATATTCCCCTTACCTTCTTTTTTTTTCCCTTTTTTTCCTCCTTTTAGAACTAAATATGCAAAACCTTAGAATTTTAAATAGCATTTAGGATGGAATGTTAAAAAGCTTAAAGATAGTGATACAACTTAAAAAATATTTTTAAGAAAAAACACATTTGAACATACTTGTTTTGTACAGAACCAGCTCTTCATGAACACCAGAAGGTAAGAAAGCAAAACCAGCTCAGTTTGGAAGTGATGGGTCTTTAGATCCTGGTGATCTGCCTTAGTGCCTTTTCTAGTAAAAAAAAAAAAAAAAAGTGGTTGTGTGTGTGTGTATATAAAGTCCTGTGTTTCTAAGACATGCTGTCTTTTCACTAGCAGAGGATTCAGTATTTCAAATGAACAAACATCTGTTGCTACAATGTTTGAAGAAAATCAGTTTGAATTTTCTGTGTTGTAATAACCTTACTTGCAACTTGGAGTACTATAGCTTTGTGCTGCCTCTGAGACTTGGGGATTGTATAAGTTCATTCAGATCTGGAATATGTTGTATTTCAGGTGTTGTCAATAGAACTGATGTTGTAGATCTGAGGGTTAAGTAATTAAAGTGAATGCAGAAGAATCCGTATGCAATCAGGGCATGGAAATCTGTGCTTTTGATCAGGAGCATACAGGAATGCTGAACAGCAAATGAATGTTATAAAAACCACAGATCAGTAAGTGCAGAAAGTCCTCAAGAGAGCAAGGTACACAGACCTGAAAAACTAATGTGTGTCTTGTGTTGCTTCCTAGAGAGAATGGCTAGGACTGGACCTTGAGTATTTTTACAGTAACAACTGCAGCAGAGACATAGAATTTGGAAGTAGTTATCAATATATAGGAGTGCTTGAAGTGATAAAATGTTGAATATTATTACATATTTATACAAAATAAGGAGTATGCAATGCATATTCTCTGTTTCCTCTGCCTGACAGCACACAGTACAAGTGTACCACACACAGTAACAGTGCCTCTGTTAAGCAACTGTTCATTGTTGATATGCAAGAGTAATAGACAAGTTTCTCTACATATGTATATGTGTGTATAAGTTATGGTGAACAGGTGTGCAGCAGAGTGCTGCCATGGTTAGGTTATTTCCTAGAATCCGCAACCAAACTCATGATGCGTTCTGATTAGGTTCTGTGTAAAGATCATAGCAAGACTCTGCTTTGTCCAAAAGCTTTAGTTTGGAAGAACAGGGGAATTATGGGAGTAAAAAAGTGAATAAAAATGACATTTCTAGCAGAATTTTTCTTGACTAGTTAATGGGTTTAAAGAATTCATAGAATGTTAAAACAATCATAGAATTCATAGAACCATACTATTAAAAACATTGATTTTATAAATCTTTTCATGTTTTATTTTGGCTATTTTATGCAGGAAAATATGGAGTTGATCATAGTTCTTGGATGCATGCAGTGTAATGCTGTAAAATATTTTTAGCTGGGGCATGATTTCCACCTGCAACAGAAGGGGTGACACTGTTATTAAGAGCGCAAAACAGGGTACTGAGGGGACACAAAATGCCGCACTTAAGACTTCCAATATGTAAATAATGGAGAATAACAGCAAAGCCTTTCATATACAAATGCTTGCAATTTCAAGCAGTATAACATTTATTTACAAGTATGTACGTGTATTTCTCTTCATGGATGTAGTTTAGTTGTGTGAAGGAATCTCTGGATAAGGCATGATGGGCTAGTCAAAACATTGTGATACATCAGTTATGCAGTGTCTGCAATTTCATATTAGTGACCCTACAGTTGTATTAGGATGTCTGGACTGTGAAGTGTTACGAAGGGTTGTATCCTTTTTAAGGTGAGGTATGTTGATTGGAGGAAATGTTAGGATGTAATACATTTTCTGTGTAATCTGTTTCCATGTATAACAACTGAAGAGAATGTGAACGTTCTTTGGAAAAGTACCATATAAAGTTTATTTTAGACACAGTAGAGCACAGTAAATATGTATGGGCAATATATATCTGGAACTAAGATCTTTTGCTTTCATGACAGTGTTTTTAGTTATAAAATTGTGAATTCAAACATGTTATCACTCATCTACTCTTATGGATTAGATTTTCTTTGTGATACAGTAAGGGAGATGTATTATGGAGACCATTTCATACTTGTCTTTTGCATGGTGGGTGGTAAGCTATATAGGTCATTTCCCTTTTGTTCTTCTGCATGGAAAAATGAAGATAAAATCCAAAGTACTCACTGGGTTGTGCTAATCTGAATGTAGGGTGATGAGAATCAGACTAATGAAACTATAGAAGCCAGCAGTCAGTTCTAAACTGGAAGATGTCTCTTTAAGGTAGGCAAAGCAAGCACACTGTAGATGCCAAACAGCTCTGCTTGATTTTATTGCACCTGGTTGATTATATTAAACTACCATTGCCTTTGAGCTAAGAAATGCAAATACTCTATTTCTGGGAAACTCCAGAACAATGTGTAACTATACACCTTGTCTGAGAAATTGTTAGCATTATAGCAGTGATGTTGGTACTCTCTACACAAAAACGTATCAAAATAAAGACAATTAATACCTAACTTTGTGAAGAGAGTCAAAGTACAATATTCAGAAAGTGCTTATTTTCTAAGGACTCGGATTGCAAAGTCAGCTTCCAGAAGCTCTGTATACTTTTCATGCCTGCTTGAAGTCAAGAGATTCTGAAAGCGTGCAGAAGCATCAGTAACACTTGGTAGCCTGTGAGGCTGAACCAAGAAGCTACTGGAGATGTGAAGGAATCGTGAACTGGAGTATGTCCTGCACACATGTCTTCTGTTGTTAAGTGCTGCAGGACTGTTCAGTGACATTAAAATCTAAGTACTGAAATGTAATGTCAGGTCTAGTGGGAGATTTATCATTGCTATCAAAAGAAGTAAGCCCCAAGAACCTGTTCTACCTTTCTTGTTCTTGTGTGCGATTTTTATACTTTTGTGTATGTTTGTTTTTACCATACACATGAATACAGATTCTTTTTGTCTAGCATTCTTCAGGATTTAAGTGTTAGGATCTTAGGGTTTGCAATAGCGGTTTCATTGTGTCACACAATAGTAAGAACGTTGAGATAGGATTTAATGTCATACAGCAGTATGGAGGTGAAGCACCTCCAACTATACTGAATTATCAGTGAATTAATGGAAGAAGAAGGAGGTTAAGAGTAGTGTCCTTTACAGGCCTGTGGTGTTTTGGAAAGGTTTAACCCTAACAGATGAAGTGAAGATGATAAATCGCACTGTCAGTTTTGACCAAGCGAGCAATGAAATGGCAATAAGAGGAAAGTGCTGTCTAGCTTGATTCTTTTCCTTTTATTTTTTAAATTTGCAACAAATTTTTGCCAGCGACTGCTACTTTCTTTAAGAGACTGACAGTTATTCTCTTTTGAGATGCTTTACATCCTGTATAAATTATTATTATTATTATTATTCTGTAAGAGGAGTAAGGTATATTTTCTCTGAATTATCAAGTGCGATAGGAAGGGACAGTAGTTTAGCATGAGTGAGAATTGATATGGGTGTTTTGTCTAAACTGCTCAGCTACACTTTTTTTTTGTTTGGACTTACTTTATATCCATATGTGGATATGCTCTAGGAAATCAATTACTGAAGAATCCCTCATAATTTTATTTACCAGTAAGTGACCTGTTCACACACACAAAAAAGACCCATAAATTTAAGGAGGCAGTTGCTTTTTTTAACAAATGATCATGTGTCATCTCTCAGTTGGGAGAGGCAGTTGAAAGGATCATCTTTCTTATTTGTTACCATCTGACAAGAATTTCTTTCACTGAAGTCTGTGGAAATGCTTTGACTGACTTCAAGAGATGGACTTAAGCTACTAATGAAAATTTCATCCTTACATATGCAACATAACGAAGTACACTTTCTGAGACTCAGAAAGATCTCTGTCCGAACAGAATCAGTTTTCTGATGGACCTGTAAACCACTTGTGGGTGACTGTTGGGAGTGATGGGTGCCTGACAGAAGACTGCAGTTCTTCTGACTTCATTACTTGATTCCTAAAGAGAACTCTGTCTTCTTGTCCATGTTCTTTTCAGCGAAGAAGAAGTTAAGTGGTTCGCTGTGCAGGCAAAAATAACTGAAATATTCTTGTCATGAAGCAGAACTCCAACAGCAATTTCTGAGCTCCAGTATGGTGGGAATTTCAAGGAGAGATGACATAATTGGAAGTTTCTGGTCTCTGAACTGTGGTGGAGATTAATTACCTGTGCAGTGCAGGATGCAGGTGCTGTAAAACTGTTTTCTTATAACTCTACAGTATAGTGGGAAGGCTGTATCCTTAGGGAAGCTACAAGTATACACATGGTTTCTGGAATTGCAGGAGCTTTCATTTGTCTCTGAATGATTTATTCATAGAGGTGTTAATTTGAAAGATGAAAAAGAAAAAGATTTCAGAATTCTAACAATGCATAAACAGAATATTTTACAGTATTTCTAGTTAATATCTAATGAGACAACACATCTTTCCTGGGATTCCTGCTTCTAACTCCAATTATTGTTAATGAGAATTTTATGCCCGCTGCATTAAAAAGAATATGTTAGGGATACTCGCTCAAGCAACAACCTGTGGCTATATATTCATATTTAACACCTAAAAGGGAGATGAAGATAGTGTGTGTGCCTGTATGTCTGTAATTAATATTGTCATCAATTATAAATATGGAAGCTTGCTGTAAATTTTGAATCTGCATTCAGGTAGGGACTCTGAGCATCCAGCATCCCAGGCTGTTTGAGCTGTACTGGTTAGTAGATAATCTCTCTGGGATGTTTGCTACATTTTTTATTACAAATTTTAGCTATAGCAGCAGCTACATTATTTCAGAGGTATAAAAAAGACATCTGCTACAAAAGCCCATCAGTGTAGCCCATCTGACTGTATTGAGTACTGTATATGTTATGTATATTTTACAACCTCAGGTTAATGGAACCACCTAACTGCTGATATAGGAAAATGTCTTTTATGTTCGCAGTGAAATATTGACAAATCCATAGCAAGTTACTGAAAGTCATGTGTAGTTACTCAGGTTTGACCAAACAAAAAATAATTCTTGTCTAATCAGATGTTAATCTAATGGGATTAGAGATGATGCAAGAAATCTTACATTCTTTAATTAAGGTAGATGTAAAAATGATAACTTATTTATTTAAAACCACTACCTTCCTCTGAGCTGATGGTCTGCACCAGTAATTGGTTTCATTGAGGTGGCACCTGTAATTAGTTTACTTCCACCTAACTATACACACAGACTTATTTAGAATGAGCAGTCTCTAGGGATGATCTCGATCTATAAGTGAAGAAGTTTCCTTTGCAGTTATATTGTTATTTTCTTCGGGGAAAAAGAAAACAAACAAACAACAAAAAACAACTAATAACAGAAACAGTCAAAACTCGCCTGATGTTAAAATAGCTTGAGCCTAGTGTCAGTGAAATTCAGACAGTATGGTCACGTACGCAATCTGCAATTAAAGTTTTTTATATCATTTGCTGATATCTACAGTCAAGCAGTTCTCTTTATACACTTGGAAACTGCCAGTCATTTTCAGCACAGTTGAGTTATTTACATTAATTTACAATGTAATCTATAAAAATACAGTATTTCACATTTTGTATGCATGCCAGATTCTTTTAAAAGAAATAAATAGTTGTTTTTTCCATCTAATTCAAATTAGAAGTCTTTGGCATATGGTGAAAAAACAAACACACATGTTTATAGAGAATCCAAGGGGGTATTCTGTATATTTATATCTATATTCAAATTCGGTGATATTTAAGAATTGACTTTTCTATAGAAGTAGCAGACAAAGGATGTTGTCTTTTAGTAGTGGTGTGGCATGACCTCTGAAAGTGCAATTCCCGCTCTGCTATTGATTTGCTTAGTGTCCGTCTATTAACATCTAGAAAATATATTTGGGAACTAGTCAAGCAAGTTGGAAAATGTTCTTCTCAGTCCTTCACCTAGATCATTTAAGTACATTGATTCTTGGCCATTTAAGTACGTTGGCTCTCTCTGAGCATCTGGAAGTTCTTTCTGTTTGTCTTGGACTTTGTAAATATTTTCAGCTCTGAGCAAGTCAATAGTTTCTCATCTGTGCTGTAAGAATCCATCTCTACGGTTAAATCCTTCTACTGTTGGTGTTTTCTGAGGAGTCTGGTCTCATGGGTGGTGCTGCAAACAAGACAAATGTGTCGCTGAATGATCTTGTTTTCTACGCTATAAAAAACAGTGTTCCCAGAAAGAAGCAGGTAGGGATAATGGCTTTTACTTAAGACAGACAGCCTTACCAGCATTTGCCTTGATTGTGAGGAAATCCAGTTCACCTTGCAGTAGGGTTTTGAAACATGCTTATCTCATGAAAGAATGCTCATCATTGGTTCTCTGAGCAAGACATGAGTTAAGGGTAGGCTTTCTATTCCCTTTCCTGAACAACAGAGCAGCTTTAACAACGCATTAGTTCAGACTGAGAGAATATTATTTTTTGTCAGCTTAATATTTTAAGATACTAATCTTAACCTATTTTACTAATCTACCTAGGGAAATTTGGTCCTTGCTCTGAGAACTGGGCTTGTGTCTTACACTAACTGGTCAAAGAACATAGTTCAGAAACAGTCCTTCAAATTGGGACTGCTGCCTGTTTTCATCCATCAACCCTTTCTCATCATTTGTTTCAGGATTTAGCATGTGAACTGCCTAGTTCCACATGTTGTTCCTTTCATGTAACCATTATATGTTGAGGTTGCGTACAAACATTTTTCCTGGCTAAATGGAGGTTATTGAATAGAAGAACATCAAAGTGTCCCATATTCAGATAATTTTTGAGAATCTTGATTGACTTTTGAAGCTATTCTCACAATCTGGATTAGCTGTTGGCAAGAGATTATTGACTTTGCGAACAACCTGAAAGACTTTGTATTTATTAAGATTTGGCACTGGTGGGAAAATAATGTAACACGAGGTTACATTCGTGTATTGCAAGGAAGGAGAGCAGGCTACTGGGGATCCTAGTAAAGCTATAAAAGCTGGCTAAATTTTAATGGTGTTACTGAAAGGATGTCACCTTACCCTCTACAGATGTAATGAGAACTGTTGTCACATTTTAGTGAGCAGTAAGCTACAGGAAAGCAGTATTTTGGTACATCCTCTTGACAGGAAAGTTCACAGCACGTAAAATTATCTGAGTGTTTTACAGAAGCACTGGACTGGAGACTAAGATGTAGTGTGAAAAGCCACGATTTTAAGGAAAGTTGCACACAAACAGATTTTTTGTAAAGGCAAAGCTGTCATCCTACAGTGACTTACATCTAGATAATTAAAGGAAATGATGATACAAGATTTATTCTAATTTTCAAATCCTATGAGCTCATTATCATGCAAAATGAATTGAATTGTGTAATAATACCTAATTTTGTACTTGAAAGGTAGAAATAGCCAAAGTAAATCTGTCTTTTTTTAGCAATCTGAGTGCTCAGCACCAGTTCCTTCTAGGGTAAGTGAAGGAAGCACCATAATGCCTAATTCTGGAGCAGTTTGCCTATTGGGAAAGATTCTTTCTAATGCCCACCAGAGAGAAGCTGACTTATTCACTGAAGAATCAGGGTTGAAATCTCTTGGTTTTTTAAAATCTCATCTAATGCAGCCATACATATCCTCATTATGTATATAAATGTCTAAATCCTTTTTGAACCTTGCTAAACTTTTTTTCTTAAAAATACCTCCAGGAAAACTGCCACAGGTTAATTATGTACTGTGTAGAAATATTTATCTCCTTCTCTTCAAAAATTGCCTGTGTTCAACATCAGTGGTTTGGTTTTGTGCTATAAATTGTGGTAGATAGTATTATCCAATTTGTACTCACTTTTTTTTATTATTTTGTGTATCTTTATGTTGGGCTTATATGCCTTTCATTTCTCAGTCACACAGCACAAGACTTTTGAAGCTCTTCTCCCATATTCAAAATCTTCCCATTTTAGTTGCAAATGTATTTCCTTAATACTTATACTTTAGCAGTGAACTGGACTGAGGATAAGCTGTAACTCACCAATCATTCTGTTTTCTCCCAGTAATGAAGTTAACCACTGAAATTCAATCATGTGCTTCACTGGCATTCAAAATAGAGAAAGATTTCCAGTTCTATCCAAACACTGTCCATTACAGTGGTCTGATCACTTCTGATTTATTCTTTTTCTCCATTGTGCACCATTCTGAACCTGTCTTATTTGAATATACTGGAAAAACATTTCCTGTTTTCCTATTGTGGAATTATTGTAGTTTTCTGTTGCTTGCTGTTGTTTTCTTTCCCCTTGGCTAGTATTACTGTTAAATTCTGTTGTGCTCGTTTCAGCATTGTGTCTTTTTCCTTCAATCTAGAGGGAAAGACATGTTTTTCAAGGCAAGCTTTGTTATCTTTTCATGGGTATTAGTAGTACTTGCTATCACAGAGTGTTTAAGCACTCTATAGAGATCAGCAAATTTTAACAGCAAATAGCATGTTGCTGAACAAGATTAATGAAGCACTGAAAAACAAACAAAAGGATGGAAAGAGAATCTTACTTAGAACTACAGGTTAACTGAAACAGCTCAGTTTCAGGATTAAATTCAAGAGGATACCTAATTTGCTACTAATTTCTTTAGATGACTGAGTCCTTCAAATATGGTGAGCATTTGGAAGCATCATATATTATTCCCTGATGTTTTTGAGGACAAAAACGGAGATGAAGCACTCCCCCAATAAGCCTGACCATATGGTTATACTGACCTACTGAGAACATGCTGTGCAATCTCTAGCATCTGAGACCTCCAAGATACTATTATTAGTATCTCTGTTTTCAGTACTCCTTTACCAGCAATGTTGTTTGTTAAATAATTTGAGCTGCTGATGATCCTAACTGAGGGAGTAAGAAGATACGGTGGTGATACTGCTAACTTGAACACTGCTTGAGAAGCTGCCAACTTCCACTCTGTATACAGTCAGAGAAGTTGTTACTGTTCCCAGAGGCGGAGGCTCATTCTATATAGTCAGCAATCTTTTTGTGTGCGTCTGTACAGTCTGAATTGAATTTGCGACTTGGAGGATTGCCTTATGATGTTTCTGTAATTAATTGTTTCAAGTACAGTTGGAACTTTATGTGGAAAAGGATACAAACAGCAAGAGGCAAATTTAATCTCCTTAGTTGACTGAGGCTATGGATTTATGATTGCCTTTGCAAGTAACTGGTGGCTTGAAAATGTTCCTAAGTTTATCCCCTCTCTCTATAGAGGTTGCCATTCCTGTAGTCTGCCTATGAAGAATTCATAGTTTTTCTTAACCTACTTCAGACCAGGCCATCTGGCCTGAAATAGATAAGGAGCTATCACTTGAGTCTTTTTGCCAGGAGAGCTGTAGGGACAAAACTCTCCAGCTGGTGTGTGGATAAGTTAAAGATACCCATTGTCTGTCCAAGTTGTTTGGGCAAGAAAAGGTCTTGTACAGTTTTTCAAACCCTCTTGCTTAGCTTTCAGTTGTTTCAGAGACAGTAACGGAGCTTAAAGTTGCTTTTGCCTATAGTAGTTAACTTGATTCAAACGTAGAAAAGATCATTCATATTGGACTCCTCTCACTTTTTATTCCACTGCATGTGTTAAACAATACCTGTAGGCACTGTATGAGCGCATCAGCACTGCTCACTACTGCCTGAAAATGGATCAGTACTTTCACCAGTGTACTTGTGTGTACCATTCCCCACTTCATACTTGGTCCTTGCTTGAATAAACTGCACTTAGAAATCATTATAAAATGGGTGATTTATACTGCAATGAGCAGGAAGCTGAGCAGCAGTTTTAAATAACACTTGACAAGTTCTGTTAAGGTTACTTCTCTGGAAAAATCTTGTTTGTTTGGGCTTGAGGTTATTAAGCTTCATGAGCAAAATTTAAGTGTTGTATTTATATTGTCAATTAAGCATATTACGATCCTTTATGTCCTTGATGTTACAGATTTTTCTAAGAGTTACCTTCTATGGAAGATTTTCTTGTTCTTTGGTGTGGAATCTGATGGAATAATTGAAACTCATGTCCTAGATTTCAAGGTCAGTGCATAAGTAACAACACACAACATTGTCTAGCCAGCAAGGCCCCTCAGTTTGTGAAATTTTAAAATTTTGCTCTAAGCTCTTCCTGAATATACTGTAAAAGCTGGGCAAGTCCGAGCTAAAATTATCCCAATATCATTAGACCAGATCTGATCCCATTTGCTGACCAGTGCTAGAATTACAGATGACTTCATGTGAAATGAGGACTGCCTGTGGTTTGATAATTATATTTCTTCTAGCAATAGCGCATGCATTCTTTGACTTCTCTTTCCTGCTTTTTGCATTTTTTCTTGCAAGGTTGTTGTTTTTCCAATAGTCTAGATCACTGCTGCATTCAATCTGTTTTTTAGTCTTTTTTTTTAAATTTCCCTGCACTTGTAGTTTAATTAGAAACAACTCTGTGTTAACTGATAAAGAAAAAGTACAAAGACAAAGCTTTGTAGAAGATTGGCTGTTTTGTTTACATTATTTTACAAGATTTCTAAGCAAGTGATGACACATCAGCCATCAATTGAAATCCATATCCAGAGAGACACTTAAAAATGTTAGTGCTTAACAGAGCTTGAAATACCCACCTGTCCTCCATTCTACCCTGCAATTACAGGTTGAATGAAAGGTAGACTTTTGTAATTATTTGCATTTCAAACACCATCTGCCAATAACTATCTCATTGTTGATATTTGCTGGTGCTTTGTACTAGGTGTTCTCAGCAATTTAATAGAACAAAATTCAGCATGCATAGCAAAATGTGAGAATTAAAAGTTATTGTTGGGGAGCAAAAATGTAATTTAAGAAAAATAAATTTAAAAATTAGGAAATAGATAAGACCTATGTTCCTTAAAGGTGCATTATATTTCTGTTGTTCCACAGCATTAATATTTGCTGTTTCCACGTATGGGACTTTTCTATTTTTGAACTCTGACCATAGTACCAGTGGTGGTTATGAATGAAGCAACAACTCTTTTTCTTTATTGCTGTCCAGTACTCCAGAGATGAAGATATAATACCTACGTAGAATATGAAGTTAAATGATAGCCTAGATCAAATCATGGCTAACTATAACTTAGTTTATAAGTAGATAATATTAGGCTTTCTGTCTCAAGCGTACCATTTAGATTGGATTCTGTAATAACTGGATTCAGCAATGTTAAGTAAATGTATGTTTCTTTCATCTTCAAAGCATGTAAACAGTTTTAGGTAGTACATTTCTGGTGATGTAGCCGAAGAATTTTTTCCTTAACATACACAGAAGTGAGGCTTCTGTAAATAGGTAGGCTAAACCCACAAAGTGAAGAGATCAGATGCAGACTAAGAACCATGAAAATCCAGCTTTAGAGATTTGTACTTAATACTAGTTCAAGGTTCCAAACTCATGAAGTCACTAAAATATGTTTAAGTGAACACTGAGAGTCTTTAACTTTGGCACCATTCATGGTGTTGTGTTTAAAATTCTGCTTCTGTTCAAGAGTTCTCCTAGATTAAAGCTAGAAAGTGTATCATTCAGTGTATTTCATATTTTGGAACAGAGTGACAGGCTTTATTTATACACAAGCCTTTTTATTTAGCATCTCAGCTTTTCACCATATGATGAAGCTTTGAGCACCATAATGAGCTGCTTTTTTTCTTTTATAGACGGAAACCTTTTTTGAGAAAGATATAGGAAGCAGGAATTGTCTTTTTGGAGAAATAAATTTATACTTCCTTAATGGGAATATTCAGAAGCTAAAACTGTGGATACTTTGTAAGTAAATTTGAGAGGTAACATTGCCTTGAGTTCTAGCAAAATAGCAATACTGATTTTCTAGCCATAGCAATCATCTTGCTGCTCTTTCCAGAGATGGCATCAAGCTGAAGCTATCCACATGGTAAAACCCTCCTCCTTCATAACATGCCATAGGTCACACTTGCATTGTCTCATCTCTGCTCTTCTTTTCTCCCCTGCTCGCAGTAGGACCTCTGCTTAAGCACAGACATGTGCTTGGTACAAAACTCTATCTGCAGCTGTTTGTCAACGAAAAATTCCCTTGATTGTTTTTTGTGACATCAGGTTAGGTAATTTAGATTTCTCTCTTAAAAATGTGTATTAAAGTATAAATGCTGATAAAAAGTTACCATGCAGCAGTGGGATTAAAAAAAAATAGTACTACTGGAGGCAGGCTGTTAAATTTTCTTGAGAATAAATTAATGACATTTCCTGAAAATTCTGTCCTTGATTACTAGTATTCTGAGAAAATATTTTNAAAAAGAGAGAGAGAGAGAAAGAAAAGCCAAATTGGGGGTGCTTTCAAATTTGGGATGAAGCAGAGAAGTGAAGTGCCAGGTCTTTGTGAGAGCTGAGAGGGGGCAGGTGGCACATGGCATGGCTGTGCTCCAAAGCATGCAGAGCTCAGGCTTCTCCAAGCTCCTGCACAAGGTGCTCGCCCTCTGATGCTGCCATGCCTGTACTGATGATACGAGCTGATTAGATTTGAAACTAAGATTATGTAGTGACACTTCCTGCATTTCCAGAATTTTGTCTGTTTGAATGTCAGGTAATTAAATTACAGTGCATTGCACTGTATCAATTCTAAATCGTGTTTCAATATATTCACCACACATATTAGCCTACTATGCCATTTAACTTTACTTGAGTTAGAAGTAGAGCAGAAGTTTCATATCCTTGTACAACTCTCAAGTAGCTAGGGAGAAAATAAACATCATTTTGTTTTAATATAAAACAAGAATTTCCTAGCAGGTAACATCAAAGGTCCATCACAGTAATTGCTGTGAAGGGTAAGACTAGGGTAAAGGTACTTCCACTTCATATACTTTTAGCCTCACTGACATTTTGTGTTGAGCAGATGTGCTAGGTTGGTAGTAGCTTTATTTATTTACTAACTATCTGACCTTCTTGTCTCTCTTCCTTGAATCAATGTAGTATCTAATAAGTTACAACTTCTGCTGGTGAGTTTCACAAATTTATTTTTGAGACATTCTACATAAGATTTCACAAATTTGTGAAGCTCACTAACAGAAGTTGTAAGTTTGTTAAAGGCTACATCTATTGCAAAAATAAGCAGACTTGTAATTTTGATTCAGTCTGCTGACAAACCTTAAAACAAGATCTCTCTTCTCTTTCTGTATATAATACCTAATTAAGCTGAAATGAAGACATGACATGTCTCATGGCAGATGTGCGCCTTCTTTCATGGTCACATACATGCAAGGCAGCCAGATGGCCTTGCCCTTTGTGGATGGACACACCACCCCTTTTGTAATGGCTGCAAATTAGCCAAACTTACTTAATTCCTCCCAAAGCTAAAATAGAAGTAAAATAGATTGTACTGAGCTCTAGTAGTAGAATTAAACCTCAAGTGAGCTAGTGAATTCTATCTAGAGCCAGTTGTGCTTCTAGTGCAGACAAAGTGCACAGCCATATCAAATAGTAGCTTTTCATACGTAGCTCTTAACTAAATTTTACTCAGGTAAAAGAGCTTTGCAGTGAAGAGATGACATTGGGCGATCACAAACCGTTTTTTTTTTTTTTTTTTTTTTTTTTTTTTTT